>JAWWLS010000113.1:5774571-5784827 GCA_035040975.1 Myioborus melanocephalus | reverse complement strand
CCGGCCGGGCGCCGGCAGCGGGGGGGGGCTCCCCCGGCTCCTCCGGGGGGGGCCAGTCGCCATCCACACACATCTCCTTGAAGAAGGGCAGGCTGAGGTACTGCAGGATGCCGCTGATGGGGCCGGGGGTCACCGGGGGGCTGCCGGCCGGCCGGGGGGAGCCCTGGCGGGGCGGGGAGTCCCGGGGGGGGCCGTGGCGGGGCCGGGGGGGCTCCTGGACGGCGCTGTAAGGCAGGGTGGCGGCGGCAGAGGCCACGGGGCTGACGTCGGTGATGCTCAACGCCACGGCCTCGTCCACGGGGCTGCTGCTGCCGTAGCCGAAGTAGCGGCCGTGGCGGTGCCCGGAGGCCCGGGCGCCCCGGCGGGGCTGCCCCGCGGGCTGGGGGCGCAGTGAGACCCCCCTGTGCCACACGGGCTCGTCGTCTTCCTCTTCCTCCTCCTCGTCCTCATCCTCATCCTCCTCCTCCTCCTCCTCGGCGGGCAGCTGGCGGTAGGGCTGCAGCGGGTCCCGCGGAGGCTCCGGCTCCGGCTGCGGGTCGGGCTCCAGCACGAAGCGGCCGTCGGGGCCGCGGCAGATGCGCTCCAGCGGGACGTGCTCGCGGTGCTCCCGGCCGTGGCTCTCGTAGGAGGGGTAACGGGAGCCGGCGATGCTCAGCCCCAGGCTGGTGCCGGCCTTTTCACCCCACAGCAGGCTCCGGTGCAGGCTCCGGCACGGCGATGGCTGCAGCTTCAGCTTCACCGTGCTGGCGGGGCTACCAGGGCCACGAGCATTGCTGCAGGGGAGAGGCGGCAGCTGCAGCACCCGCAGCCGTGCTGCTCCTGCATTTCCTGAGCTTTTCTCCAGTCAAAACTGCCCGGAGGGAGCACGCCAGGGGAGCACCCCGCTCCTAACACCCTTGGGCAGGGCGTGGCTGTCCCCAGCCTGTCCCGGTGCCCCCAGCTGGTGGCAGAGGGATGATGAGTGCAGTGAGATGGGGCAGGGAGAGGGACAGGGATGGGAACATGGCATGGCCGGGAGTGGGACAGGGAGGGAGAGGGATGGAGGGGAGCATGACATGGAGAGAGTGGGAGAGGGAGGGGAGTGTGGCATGGCCAGGAGTGGGATGAGAGGCAGCAGGATTTGAGAGAGTGGAAGCCGGAGGTGTGACATGGCAGGAGTGGGACAGAGAGGGAATGGGATGTGGAGGAGCATGGCATGGCAAGAGAGGGACAGGGAGGGAGTGTGGCATGGCATGGCATGGCAGGAAGGGAATGTGGCATAGTGGAAGTAGGACAGGGAGGGAGTGGGATGGAGGGACCATGGCAGTGACATGGCAGGACAGGGAGGGAGTGTGGCATGGCACAGCAGAATAGGGAGGGAGTGTGGCATGGTGGGAGTAGGACAGGGAGGGAGTGGGATGGAGGGAGCAGGACAGGGAGGGAGTGGGATGGAGGGAGCATGGCAGTGACACAGCAGGACAGGCAGGGAGTGTGGCAATGACGTGACTTACTGTGGAGGTGGAAGCTTCTTGCTGGGGGAGAAGACGAGTGGTGGATCTGGAAGGCCATGAGAACACAGGGGGATCACACGGCGAGCAACTCAAAAACGTGATGAGGAGGAGGAGACGGCGGCACCCACACCCACACAGCCCACCCAGGCTGGCCTGTCCCCTGTCCCTGTCCCCTGTCCCTGTCCCCGGGTACCTTGGCGGCGCTTGCGGACGCGCGCGGCGCGGCGCCGGTTCATGATGCAGGCGGCCGTGGTGCTGAAGATGACGGCCACGCTGAGGAAGCAGATCCCACCAATGACCCCTGCCAGCACCGGCTGGGGCAGCAGCTCCGGCAGCTGCGTGCGGGACGGGTACACCTCCATCCCTGCCACACACAGGGCACCCCATCAGGCAGGCACAAACCCCTGGTGTCACCAGCATGATGGGGACACAGCAAAGCCTCAGCTCCTGACCCACCACGGCTGCTCTGCCCTTGGTGGGACCTGTGACCCCTGCCACACACAGGGCATCCCATCAGGCAGGCACAGCCCTCCCCACGTGTCACCAGCATCATGAGGACACAGCAAGGGCTCAGCTCTTGCCCCACCAGGGCAGCTCTGCCCATTGCCATGGGCACCAGGAGAGGGGATGCTCTGGTTCCTGAGGCTGAAGCCACTCTGGCTGTTGCCCCAGCTTTAGCCTTGGGGGTCCTGCTCTGTCTGTGCCCCCAGTTTAGCAGCAGGCACAGGGGGGTGGGAGCAGCATGAAGGGGGTTCTCCTTTGGGAATTTGGATGTTTCCCACCTCTGGTTTCTGTCCCCACGTGGCAGCCCAGCCTCACCTGCCGTGGACACGTTCACCGTGTTGCTGGGGTCGCTGATGTAGCTGCCAGCAAAGGCCACCAGTCGGAACTCATAGAAGGCGTCCTGGGGAGGACACAGAGCCATGAGCCACGCTGCCACAGCGACCACCGAGCCCTAACCCAGCCAGACCTCACCTTGATGAGCCCTGGCACCAGCACCTGGGTGTCAGTGCCGGGGATGGAGCGCTCCAGCACCTCCCAGCCGCCCTTGTCCTGCCGCAGCTCCAGCGCGTACCCGCTCAGGGCCACCGAGGCACGGGCAGGGGGGTCCCAGCGCAGCAGGACCCCCCTCACGGTCTCGTTGGCAGTCAGAGCCCGGGGTGGGGACAGGAAGACGTGCACGGTCATGGCTGGTGGCTCCGGAGGCACTGTGGTCACTGGGAAGCCTTGGGGAGAAAGCAGAGGTTGGCACGAAGCGGGCACGGGGGCACCGGGGCTGTTCTGGGGAGCTGCCCTTACCCCTGGGCACGGAGGTGACAATCTGGCTGAAGGGGCCACTGCCCAGCTTGTTCTGGGCCAGGACGCTGAACTGGTAACTGGTGTCTGGCTGCAGGTTCTCCACCAGAAGGTGCTGAGCCCCCGCTGGCACCGACAGTGACACCCAGTCGTGGTGTGCCCGCGGTGGGTACCTCACCCTGGGGACAGGAGGGACCCGTGAGAGGGAGCTGAGGCCCTTGAGGGGGACACAGCAGGGGTGGGCACTCACAGAGGGGTGTACCAGACGCTGAACCTCTGGAAGTAGCCTCCATCAAAGCCTGGCTCCCAGGAGATGTTGGCTGCCAGCAGCAGTGGGAGCACGGAGACGTTGGTGACAGCGTGGGGACTGGTACCTGGCGGGCAGCAGTGTCACACTGAGGGGCTTGGACCACCCTTGCCAGCACCCCAGGACCATCCCAGTGACAGGAGCTCACCCAGTACATGGACAGAGGTGGCAGTGGTGACACTGGCCACCTGGTTGGTGGCTGTGCATTCCCAGACTCCGTGCTGCTCCTTGATGAGGGGGTGGAGGACGAGGCTGCTGTTCCCATCCACCTGGGCACTGCTCTTCCCCACGCTGCCCACCTGTGGGGCATGGACACGCTGATGGGGGGCCACCAGCAACCTGGGCCCTGCAGGACTGGGACTGTGACACTGCCACACTGGGGACAAGGGGACTTGAAAAGGGGGACATGGCCCACCACTCTGGGGCTGGTTTGGAGGCCAAAGGGCAGGGTTTGTCAGTGTTTTAGAGAACAGCCAAACAAAGTGACCTGAGGCCCTCCAGGAACCATGTGATGAGACTCCAGTTTGGGATGGAACCCAGTGGGGACAGGAGACAGCCCCAGGAGTGATGAAGGGACAAGGACACAGCCCCAGAAATGATACCCTGGAGGCCAAAAACAATCTCCGTCCCGGGGGAGGGCTCAGTTGACCCCCCAAAGCAGCAGCCCCTACCTTCACCCAGGTGATGGTGGGTGGGGGATCCCCGTGAGCCACGCAGGGGATCACCAGCTCCCGGCCCACCTCCTGGAAATATTCCTCCTTGGGCCGCACCGTGAAGGCGGGAGGGTCCTGCAAGGCAGAGGGGCAGTTTGGGGGGGCTTGGCAGGGGGTGCAGAGGCAGGATGGGGACCCCGAGGGGCTCCTCACCTTCAGCAGGACCCGCGTGGGCCGGGACTCGCCGGCGGTGCCGTAGCTGTTGTAGGGCGTGCAGCGGTACAGCCCCAGCGCGTCGTCATTGCCCGTGGCGATGACAATGGAGCCGTCGGGACGGACGGACCAGCCGGGGAGCTGGGAAAGGAGGAGGGGTTTGGGAAAGTGGGAAGGGTGGTGGGAGTGGGGAATGGATGAGCAGGAGGGATTTGGGAAGGGTGGTGGGAGTGGGGAATGAGTGAGGAGGAGGGATTTGGGAAGGTGGGAAGGAGCTGAGAGAGGGAGTGGCTGTATCCTGGACCAGCCGGGGAGCTGGGAGAAGGGAATGGGTGAGCAGGAGGGATTTGGGAAGGAGCTGGGAGAGGGGAATGGGTGAGCAGGGGGGATTTGGGAAGGGTAGTGGGAATGGGGAATGGGTGAGCAGGAGGGGTTTGGGAAGGTGGGAAGGGTAGTGGGAGTGGGAGTGGCCGCACGGACCAGCAGGAGAGGTGGGAAAGGGGGATTGGGTGAGCAGGAAGGATTCGGGAAGGTGGGAAGGGTGGTGGGAGTGGGGAATGGGTGAGCAGGAGGGGTTTGGGAAGGTGGGAAGGAGCCGGGAGAGGGAGTGGCTGTATCCTGGACCAGCCGGGGAGCTGGGAAATGGGGAATAGGTGAGCAGGAGGGATTTGGGAAGGAGCTGGGAAAGGGGAATGAGTGAGCAGGAGGGTTTGGGAAGGTGGGAAGGGTGGTGGGAGTGGGAGTGGCCATAGGAGGGATTTGGTAAGGTGGGAAGGGTGGTGGCAGAGGGGAATGGCTGAGCAGGAGGGATTTGGTAAGGTGGGAAGGAGCTGGGAAAGGGGAATGGGTGAGCAGAGGGGATTTGGGAAGGGTGGTGGGAGTGGCCCTACCTTGTCCAGCTCCAGCGGGCGCCCGTCCCTGGTCCAGGTGACGGAGAGCAGGGGG
This sequence comes from Myioborus melanocephalus, assembly GCA_035040975.1. Classification (NCBI taxonomy): domain Eukaryota; kingdom Metazoa; phylum Chordata; class Aves; order Passeriformes; family Parulidae; genus Myioborus; species Myioborus melanocephalus. The sequence continues at coordinate 5,779,923 of JAWWLS010000113.1, read as the reverse complement.
GGGTTGGCCCTGGAGGGGCAGCGGATCACGCCCCTCATGCCCTTGGGCAGGTGAGTCTCCGGGAGCATGGTGGTCACCTGTGCCGGGTCTGCGGGGACACACGGGGCTGGGGTCCCCATGGGGCACCCCTGTTCCCACCACAGCCCCCACAGCGGGGCTCCCCACGGCCTGGGGGTGCAGAGGGGGTCTTACAGAGCACCGTGACGAAGGCTGAGGCAGAGGGTGGCTTCCAGAGCCCGTTGCTGGGGGTGCAGGTGTATTTGCCAGCGTCGTCCGGGGTCGTTCGCTGCAGCAGGAGGCTCCCGTCCACCAGGACACGGACCCGAGCCTGGAGGTGGCTGGGAAGGGATGGCACAGCGGGGAATGGCACAGCTGGGACTGTCCTACTGCCCCGGGGTGATGGATTTGCCCCCAGCACACGCCCAGGCTGTCCCTGGCACTCAGGGGCAGGTTTGGGGGCACAGCAGCCCCGGTGCCATCCCTGTTGCTGCCATACCTGAGGTGGAAGACGTTGCTGCTGCCCTGGAACCAGGTGTAGGTGAGGTTCCCTGGGTATGCCTCAGCCTGGCACGCCAAAAAGGCATCTTGGGAGATGTTGACAGTGACGTTCTGGGGTGGCACCACGATGATGGGTGGCCCTGGGGTGAGGGGCAGAGTGGCACTGAGGGCTGGGCACAGGGGACAGCCCCAGCTGCTCCCAAAACCGACCATGCCAAGGCTCCCTGGTGCTCCCTGGGCACCTTACCCTGCACGAGCACACGGGTGGTGTGGGTGATGGTGCCCTCCTTGCTGGAGGCGTGGCACGTGTAGGTGCCCGCGCTGGCACGCTCCACGGTGGCAATGCTCAGCGTCCCGTTGCTCACCTGCAATGGCACCAGCTGTGGCACGGCCACCGAGGGACAGCAACGTGCCCTGTGAACCGGGTGGTGGCAGCAGGGAGGTGCCACCACACTGGGGATGGGCAGCAGAGCCTGGCCACAGCCCACGGAGGGGTGAGCAGGGGGTGTCACCCTCACCTGCACCGTGTCCCCGCTCTGCACAGGCAGGTCACTCCTCTTCCAGGTGACAACAGGCTGGGGGTTGCCGACAGCCCTGCAGGTGAGGCTCAGAGCAGCCTGGTCCCGCACCTCCACGAACGCAGGGGGGGTCTCCAGGAAGGTGGGAGGTGCTGGAAGGCAAATCCAGATCCAAACCCTCACCCTCACATCTCGCTCAACCCAGCGTCCCCAGCACCAGCCCTGGGAGATGCGGGCAGAGCAGCTGAGGGTGGGACGGGCCGGTACCGTTGACGGTGAGGTGGATCCAGGTGCCGTTCTGGAAGTCGGCGTCGGCGCTGTGCCGGTCGAGGAAGAGCACCCGGCACTCGTACCAGCCCTGGTCCTCGGCACGCAGCAGGTCCAGGCGCAGCGAGGCACCTTCCTCCAGCCGCACGCGACCTGTGCCACCGGCAGCGGCTCAGGGACAGCCACGTCCCTGGGCCACCCCTCCCTGGGGCCACCCTATCCCCGGGTCACGCCCTCCTCGGGCCATCCCCTCTGAGGCCACCCCTCTGCCGGGTCACCCCCTCTGGGGCCACCCCCTCCCCAGGGCGCCCTCCCACGCTGGCACGGCGGGGCGCTGGGAACGGCGGTGGCAGAGCTTGGTCCCAGCGACGTTCAGCACTCTACACACATGGGTGACAACGCAGAGGAGGCGGCAGCGGCCCTGTCACCCGCCCTCGCGCAGGGTGGCCTCGGCGGGGTCCCCCAGCACGGCGGGTCCAGGCACTTGGAGCATCGCTGGTCCCAGCACCCCTCCCCCGGCCCCTTTTCCCCCTTCCCGAGGACTCTCCCTCCCCTGGGAGCCCCCCCGGCGCTCTCACCCTGCTAAGCCCCGGCACCCCCGCAGCGGCCCCGCGGCACGGGGGGGTCACGGTGAACCCCCGCCCGCCTCGCTGCAGCTCCCCGGGGGGGACACGGTCACCGGGGCTCGCCCAGGCCGTGGGGTCCTCACCCCGCGCCAGCCGCACGCCCCGCGGCCTCTTTGATGAGCAGAGGGATAAGGGCCGCAGCGAGAGCGAGCGCAGCCCGCTAATCCCCCGGGCTATTATCAGAGCCATAATCGGCTCAGGGTGCAGTGGGCAATTGGCTCAGCCCAGGCTGGGGTACGCGGCCAGCGGCCCCCAACGAACGCACCGGCACCCCCTGTCCCGGGCACCCACCAACCTGGGCATCCCCATCTCCGGGCACCCACCGTCCTGAGCATCCCCTTCCCCGGGCACCCACAGTCCGGAGCACCCCCTTCGGTGGGCATCCATCCTGGGCATCCATCCTGCTCTGCCACTCCGGCACCCCCTGCCCTGGCACCGGCACCCCGGGCACCCCCGGGCCACGGCAGGTGACCCTGCTCCCGGGACACCACGCAGGGACACGGCACGGGCAGCACCGGAGCAGCCCGCGATGCTCCATCGGCATCCCAGGAGCTGCAGCTTCCCGAGGGGTTCCCGACACGGGAAGTTTTGGGGATCCCCGCTGGCAGCTCCACCCGGTGTCACAGACGGTCCCCACGCAGTGCCCGGGGCACCGGAGCCCCGGCTGGCACCGCACGGGCGCCACTGGCAGCGGGATTGGGATTCCGTGTCCCGCCAGACGAGCCCGGCAAGCATGATGAGGAGGAAGAGGAGGAGTGGCAGGAGCCGGGCAGGCGGGTTTGGGCACCGAGATTCACCCTGAGCCGTGCGAACCCCGCACACAAACACGTGCAAACCTTCCCCGCAGCGCCCAGAGCTGTCTCCCACCCTCTGCCTTCACCCCACAGCTGTGGGACGAGGGGTCCGCCAGCCTTCACCCCAGATGTGGCTCCCACGCCGAGCCCTGGGAATTGGGACAGCTCTGGGAAGCTTTGGGAAGCTTTGGGAAGCTCTGGGAAGCTCTGGGAAGCTTTGGGAAGCCCCAGCAGCTGCCAGCCCCCAGCCCCAGGCGCGGCGGGAGCAGCCGGCTCCCGAACAAAGGTCCCTTTGGAAGGGATCAGAGCGGCCTGGGGACGCCCCTCAGCCTCCCCCTAATCCCCCTGTGCCGGCCCCAGCCCCCTCCTCCTCCTCCACCGCCCTGCAAAAACAAAACCCTGTGGCCCAGCATCCCCCCGCGCCTGGCAACCGACATTCAGCGGGACACAAAGGAGGGGAGGGGACACAAAGGGGGCTGCAGCCCCCGCCACGCGGCCGCAACCGGGGAGGGGTGGCCTGAGCCAGCCCAGAGACCACCGACCCTCTTCTAGGGCAGGGGACAGTGGTTGGTGTCACCGTGGGTGGCGGTGGCACCCAGGGAAGAACCGACCCCGTCCCACCACGCGCTGTCACAGAGGCAGCTACAGCCCACCCTGTCCCCAGGACCGCCCCCCGATCTCCCCAGGAGTGACACTGGTGACAGCAGCGGTGACACCTGATCTGATCCACCTGGGAAGCGGCGGAGAGAGGGGGCTGGCATCGCCCTGCACCCACCGTCCCTGCCCTTCCCGGCCGATGGAAAACAAGAACAAGCCGCCCCCGCTGCCATGGAGACGGCCGCCAGCCCCCCCTGCCCACCCACCCGGCTCGCCCTCATTCCAGCCAGCAGCCCCTTCCCCCAGCGCTGATCCCAATCTGCTCCCGCAGCCCTCGGCGACGAGGGGACGCGGGGGAGGGCATTGCCAGCCCCTTCCTGGGTAACCGGAGCCGCGGCAGCCCCGGGGCCCCTCGGCGCTCAGGTAACAGGAGCCCAGCCCCGGCCTCCCGGCAGAGCAGGTGCCTTATCCTGCCCGGGGCGTTCGTTGTCACCGCTGGTCCCCCAGAGCCAAGGCGGAGCTGCTGAAAGCATCACCCAAAATCCGCACCCTCGTGGGAAAGGGCAGCAGGGGAGCGGGGTGGCCCAACCGAGGGGCTTTTTAGGCAGGGGACAATTTTGGCAGCAGGGTTTGGGCTGTGATCTGAGCATGATCCGGCCCCCCGAGGAAGGGTCGGAGCACGGATGTTGGCACAGAACGTCGGGGTTGGGCTCAGTCCAAATCACCCACGGGCTGCCAGCCCTCCCCATGCCCAGGGGACACTGTTGTGGCTTTCCCCTCGTGCTCGCAGGGATCCTCTCGCTGGGATTCCTCTGGCTCTGCCACCGCTCACTTTAAATACCCGCTAAAGCAGCGAATATCCCCCTCCCACGCCCAGCCCGTCCCCGGCCCAGCTTTGCTCCAATTAGCAGCTCCCCCGAAATCCCCTCCCCAGCCTCAACCTTCAGGCGACCCGCACGGGCCGAGGCAGCGCCCGCAGCCCCCGGGGCACCCCGGTGGCACCGGCAGGGCTCGGCTGTTCCACCCTGCGGGAGATGCCCACGGGGGTGGGTTTGGTTTGGGGGGCTTCTCTCAGATGTCACCCTCTGGGGGAGAAATCCCCAGGGATCTGCATCCCCTCTACCAGCTGGGCACTCCCATCCCTCCTGCCATCCCTGGGGACGGGGACAGGCACTCACCTGCTGCAGGGACCTCCCTGGCCCCCCGAGACCCCCGCAAGAGCCCCCCACTTCCCCGGGAGTGGGATTAAGGTGGTCCAACAGCAGCAGCACCCGGTTTGACCCAACCGCACCGAGCGGAGACACGGGACAGCCCACGGGAGTCCCGGGAACCCCCGCCCGCCCCTTCCCCGCCACTCACCCGCGTACTCAGGGTCCACGCGCGGCGAGTAGAGCCCGAACTTGATGAAGATGGGGAGGACGAAGCCGAAGCGGACCCACTCGATCACGTAGAGCGGCGGGCGCGCCTCGTGTGCGCCCAGGAGCCCGCAGCCCAGCACCGCGCTGCCCCCGACGCGCCCCACCACGGCCCGGGGCTCGCTCCGGCCGCTGCCTGCGGGACCGCACCGGGCCGCGGGTGAGACGGGACACGCCGGGATGAGCCGGGATGGGGGCGGGACGGCACGGGACACAGCGGGACACACCGGGACCCTTCCCCTGCCCACGGAACCCCCCGCCCCCGCCTCTCGGGACCCGGTGCTGGCCAAACCGATCCCACCGGGACACACCGCGACACAGCGGGACCTTCCTCCCGCCCCCGCTGTCCCCCGCCTCCTCCCGCTTTCCCGGAACCCGGCAGTAGACGGACCGGTCCCGCCGGGATACACGGAACACACCGGAACACACCGGGACCCCTTCCCCGCCCCCGAGCCCCGCCGCCCGGCACCGGCCAGACCGACCCCGCCGCCCCCCTCCCCACCGCTCCCCGGGGCGGCCCCTCACCCCCGGCTCCGGCGAGCAGGCTGAGGACGGCGGCGCGCAGCCACCACCGCATAGCCCAGGCCCCCCCTGCGGCGGCTCCCGCGGCGTCACCGGGGCCCGCGGACCGGCGGGC
>JAWWLS010000113.1:5760529-5770536 GCA_035040975.1 Myioborus melanocephalus | reverse complement strand
CCAGTGTCTTCCCGCAGTTGTCCACCAAGTATCACCCCCCAGCTGTCCCCCAGCTGTCCCCCTGCTGTCCCCTCCCCCAGGTGTCCCCGGCCATACCTCCCCGCGGCCATTGGCCTCCTCCACGATCTGCAGGAAGCTGTGGATCTGCTCGGGGCTCGGGGGGGTGAAGTCGGCGATGCGGAGCCGGTGCAGCTGGATTTGGGGACAGCAGCCGTGGTGGGGCGGGGCCCGCTCGGTCAGGGACACCAGGTGTCGCACGCCGCGCTCCCGCAGGTACCGGTAGTGCCCCGGTTCCCGCGGCATCGCCAGCCCCGCCAGCCGCCCCTCGACCACCCACGAGAAATTGGGGGGCTCCAATGCACCCATCGCCTGTGGGGGGACAGGGGACGCTGCTGCTCTGGGGACCCCCGGGGAGAATTCCCTCAGATCCCCCGGGCCAGGACCCCTGACACCCCCACTTCGGATGTTGGGACCCCAGGAAAGATCCCCTGGGATCCCCCCGCCAGGACCCCCAGGACAGCACCTCCAGGACCCCCAATATCACCCTCAGGAGAACGTGGCCAGGCACCCAAATCAGGTCCCCAGAGACCCCCAGGAACCCCCACTCCCCCTCCCCATTAAAGGTGACCAAGCCTCCAGGATCTCAGGAATCCCAAAACAACTCCCTCCCCCCAAGAACATGGTCAGGCCCCCTGGGACTCCCAGTTCAGTCCCCTGGGACCTCCTGACAGACCCAAAAAGTCAAGACTCCCTGGAACTCCCATCTCAGGGCCCCAGACCCCGTTACCACCTCCCCATGGCCCCAGGCCAGGACGCCTGAGACCCCAGATTAATGCCCCCCAACACCATCACCCTGGAGAACCCTCCATGCCTCCAGAAGCCCCAGTACCATCCCCAAAACTCACTGGCCAAAGCCCTTGGGAGCCCTAAATAAAGTCCCCAGACCCCCAGCTCAGATCCTGCCCATCAGGACCCCTGGTCCCCCAAAATCAAACCCCTGGAGAACCTGGCCAGATCCCCAGGACCCCCAGGTCAAGGCCCTCATACTCCCCAGTTCAGACCCCCCATGTCAGGACCCTCAAAACCACACCCCGGAGAACACGGCCAGGGTACCCCAAAGTCCCCTGCATCCCCTTGCCAGGACTCCTGGGACCACCAAATAAAGCCCCCAAACCCCTCAATTGACACCCCCCATGCCAAGAAGCCCCAGGACCCCAAAACCACACCCTGGAGAACACGGCCAGGGTGCCCCAATGTCCCCTGCACCCCCTTGCCAGAATTCCCAAATAAAGCCCCCAGACCCCAAATTCAGACCTCTCAACTGACACCACTCATGTCGGGACCCCCGGGCCCCCCAAAACCACGCCCTCGAGAACGTGACCAGGGTACCCCAAACTCCCCTGCACCCCAAACCCCAAATTCAGACCCTTCAATCGACACCCCTCATGTCAGCACCCTCACACCCACCTTCCCAGCAGAGTTTAACCAGGTGCCCCAATTCAGACCCCCCCACCCCATCCCATCAGCCCCCCGGGACCCCCGTTCAGCGCCCCGAGCCCAGCTCGGCCCCCCCGAGTCCCCACAGGCCGCAGCTCCGGGCCCCGCTGGGCCCTGCTGCACCCCGGCCCCGCTCCGTTCCCTCCGCCCCGGTGTCCCCCCGGCCCCGCCGTACCGGGGAGGCCGCGCGGGGCGGAGCGAGAACGGGCTGGGCCCGAGCTGAGGCGGAGCTGAGGCGGAGTTGGTCCGGAGCTGAGGCGGAGCGGGGCCCGAGCTGAGGCGGAGCTGCGGCGGAGTTGGGTCCAAGCTGAGGCGGAGCGGGGCCCGGGCTGAGGCGGAGCTGAGGCGGAGTTGGGCCGGAGCTGAGGCGGAGCTGAGGCGGAGTTGGGTCCGAGCTGAGGCGGAGCTGAGGCGGAGTTGGGTCCGAGCTGGGGCGGAGCTGAGGCGGAGCTGAGGCGGAGCTGCGGCGGAGTTGGGTCCAAGCTGAGGCGGAGCTGAGGCGGAGCTGAGGCGGAGCTGAGTCCGAGCTGAGGCGGAGCTGAGTCCGAGCTCAGGCGGAGCTGAGGCGGAGTTGGGTCCGAGCTGAGGCGGAGCTGAGGCGGAGTTGGGTCCCAGCTGAGGCGGAGTTGGGTCCCAGCTGAGGCGGAGTTGGGTCCGAGCTGAGGCGGAGCTGGGCCTCAGCGGGACCGGATCTGAGGCGGAGCTGGGCCGGGAGAGGTCGCAGCGAGCGACGGAGGTGGCGCGGCGGTGACACAGGGGACAATGGGGACACGTGGGAGGTCGGATGGGTGTCGGGGGGACAAGGGGGGGGACCCGCGGCTGCGGGGCCGCGCCGGTACGCGGGGCTGTGGGACACGGGGCTGAACCTCCGGGACAGGAGGCTGCAGGAGTGGGGGGCTGAATCCCCCTGGACAGGGGGCTGAATCCCCCAGGGCTCTGGGGCTGAAGCCCCCGGGACACAGGATTGCCTCCCCGGGGCTCTGGGACTGAATCCCCCCGAGAGCTCTGGGTCTGAATCCCCCAGGACATGGGGCTGAACCCCTGGGGATACGGGGCTGAACCCCCCACGGGCTCCAGAACTGCACCCCCAGGGCTCTGGGTCTGAATCCCCCAGGACATGGGACTGTGCCCCACCTGGACATGGGGCTAAACCCCCAGGGACATGGGACTGAACCCCCAAGGGCTCCAGAACTGCACCCCCAGGGCTCTGCGACGTGGGACTGAACCTCTCCAAGCTTGGGGACACTGGGCTGTCCCAGGGCTGCCCCCCAACAGTCCTGACCCCTGGGTTCTGCCCCAAGCCCAGCCCCACCATGCCTGGGGGCTGTCAGGGGTGCACATAACCCCCAGGACTGCCCTGTGCCCAGCTCAGCCCCATGTCCCCGAAGCAGAGCAAGGCCCTGAACTGGGAGTTCTTTCCCCCATGCCATCCTCACCCTAGGGAGCTTCTGAGCCTGGATCCATCACCTGAGGCCTGCCTTGCCTTGGTGGGCCTCAACCCACTCCCCTGCCCCTAAAGACCACCAGAACCCTAAAAACACATTTCTCCATTTATGCAATGTTGGGTGGCTTTGGGGGAGGGTGTTACACAGCAGGGATTGGGGACACCCCCCACTACCTCAGGACTTCAGGTACACCTCACCCACGATCTTGTAGGGGAAATTGTTCCAGCCAAAAAGGGGGGTTTGGAGAGGTGTGTCATACAGGGCTGACACGACCTCCATCATGGAGATCCCCATGTCCCACATGTACACGGATGAAATCTCCCCCACGAAGGACTGCTTGGCATCAAAACCACCCCCAAAGCTGTCCTGGTCCTGCCCCAGCACGATGGATGCTGGCACTCCCACTGTGTAGCCCTTCTGCAGCCCCTTCCTGGGCCAGGGCTTCCCGTTGAACCAGAACCTCACGATGCCCGTGGAGGATTCCCAGCTGACACAGACGTGCTCGGCCTCCCCAAGAGTTTCAGGCACCTTGAAGGACAAGAACTGGTTGCCCACGTTGAACTCATACTGGCCAGGTTTGGGCTTGAAGAGCAGGATCTCGTTGCTCTGTTTTCTGGTGGCGTAGGAGAAGAGGCTGTAGGGCCGGCTGAGGTCGGTGTAGGACTTGAGGCACACGGTGAAGTTGTTCAGGGGCTGCTCCAGCTTTGCTGTCACCTGCACGTGGGCGCTTTGGGACTCTCGGGGGAACACGAACACCGAGCTGCCCAGGTCTGTGGGAGATGACTCACAGGTGGCTGTTCCTGCCACAGAGGCGACCTCCAGCACCCGGGGTGGGTGCCACCACCACCAGCTGTGGCACAGGGTGTTGAGTGTCGAGTCCCTGCCACACCCCACTGTCCCCCCCACCCCCCATTTCAGTCCTCAGGGTGCCCCTTTGCCATCGTGCCCCTCCTGTCACCCTTGCCAAGACCCCTGTGCCCTGCATGGGCCCCCCTTGCAGAGCTTGGGGTGCCCCTTGTGGGTTCCCCCATGCCCCCTTTGCCCCCACCCCGCACCCTTTGGGAGCACTCGGGGTGCCCCACTGACCCCATAACCCCCCTGCATGTCCCCATGTCCCGCATGGTGTCCCCCTGTCACTACCTTGTGGGGCCGTGGGACCAAAGAGTGCAGTGAGGATGAGGAGGCAGAGCCACAGCGTCCCCATGGCTCCGTCGAACCCGGCCACTGTCACCACCGTGGGAAAGGGGGGACCTCAGAGCCACCCGGAGCTGCTCAGAGGCTGCTCCGAGGACACCCAGGAGTGACAGTGGCTTCGGTGGTGACACTGACCTTCGTCCCCAAGCCCCAGGACTGCTGGGAAATGGCGTGTGAGCGTGCGGGGAGCTGGCTTTGGGAACAGTCCCCCTGTCCCCAGGGGAGGGGCCTTCCCCCTCCTGACTCCACGTGGGGCTGGGCAGCGCTGGAACCACTGGGTCCGTGTCCTGCCCGTGCAGGGGCAGCCACGGGGCAGCTCGGGGGGCGTGGGATGGGGAATGGGTGCCCTGGGTGTTGGTGGCACTCAGGGGGACCCTGTCCCCAGCTGGGGAACATTCCTCGTGGTGGGTTGGTGAGGTGACGGGGTGCTGGCTGCTGGGGAGATGGGTGTGACAGGGGGGTGAGGAGGGGACAGCGGGGACCGAGGCCATCCCTGCCCCACGGCCCTCAGGCCCCCAGCACCTCCCGGAGCCGGGGTTTCACCACCACATCCCCCTTGACCTCGTAGCTGAGGCTGTTCCAGGCCAGCAGCGCGGGCGGCAGGCGCAGGGACAGGAAGGCCGCGCGCATCTTGTCCGGGGACAGCCCCGTGTCCCACAGGTACACGTCGGTCAGCTCCCCCGAGAAGGAGTTGTAGAGGTCAAAGCCACCCCCGAAGCTGTCCTGCTCCTGCCCCAGCAGGATGGCAGCCGTGGCCCCCACCGTGTAGCCCCTCTGCAGCCCCTTCCTGGGCCAGGGCTTCCCGTTGAGCCAGAACTCGGCGATGCCCGTGGAGGATTCCCAGCTGGCGCAGACGTGCTCCCAGTCCCTGCGGCCCTCGGGGACACGGAAGGTGACAAACTTCCCCCCCACGTAGAAGCGGTACTCCTCGGGTTTGGGCTTGAAGAGCAGGATCTCGTTGTCCTGGGCTTTGGTGGCGTAGGAGAAGAGGCTGTGGGGCCGGCTGAGGTCGGTGTAGGAGCGCAGGCACACGGTGAAGCTGCGCAGGGGCTGCTCCAGCTGCGCCTGCAGCACCACGAAGGCGTCACTGGGATCCTTCCGGAACACGAACACCTTCCGGTACAGGTCTGGGGACAACAGAGGTGACGTCCTGGGAGGCTGGTGTGTCCCACAGCCCTCTCTGACTGTCCCTTGCTCCAGCATCCTCCAGCCCCGCTGGCTGCGAGTGATCCGAGAGCTGCTGCCACGTCCCCCCTGGGACCCTGCCCCGTGCTGGCTCCTGTCCCCCACCCCGGCATCCCCCCTACCTTCCTGGGCCACCATCCGGCCCCTGTCCCCCACCCCGGTGTCCCCCCTACCTTCCTGGGCCACGATCCCCGTGAGCACAGCCAGGACGGGCAGCCAGAGCCACAGGTGGCCCATGGTCGGTGCTGGAGCGGGGCAGGCGCGGTGCTGCCGCCGGGTTTATGTGCCCGAGGAGGGGAGGGGACTGCCGGGGGGATGTCCCAAATCCCAGCCTCAGCAGCCTGGCGTGCCCGGGAGGGGCGATTTCCTGCCCAGGGTGGGTGATTTCATGCCCGGGATGGGTGATTTCATGGCATCACGCGGCCGTGCCACAAGACCTGGGGTCACCCGCCTGCACGGGGCTCCCCTTGGAGCTGGGCTCTGGGCGCGTTGTTCCCCCTGGGGGACAGGGACACCCCAGCCATGTGTCCACCCGTGTGACAAGGACACCCCAGCCATGTGTCCACCCGTGTGACAGGGACACCCCAGCCATGTGTCCACCCGTGTGACAGGGACACCCCAGCCATGTGTCCACCCGTGTGACAAGGACACCCCAGCCATGTGTCCACCCGTGTGACAGGGACACCCCAGCCATGTGTCCACCCGTGTGACAGGGACACCCCGGACACTCCTTCCCCAGGTGTGCCTGCTCAGGGCAAAGCCCCGTTGGAGGGATGTGGTTCGATTTGGGGTCATCCGAGGGGTGCAGGGAAAGGTTCCCTTGTGTCCCCTGAGCCACAGCCCGGGCTCTGCTCTGTCTGTCCTGCTCGAGGGCACAGAGATGGAGCCGTGGTGGCCGAGTGTCCTGGGGTGACCGTGGTGACCCAAGGGGACAGGCAGATGGGAAGGGGGAAGGTTTTGCCCGCCCCAGATGATGGTGCCGGGCTGGGGGTGTAGAGTCCCTGCAGGGGTTTGATGGATCCCCAGTTTTGGGGACGCTGTGGGCTCATTCCCGCTGATCAGTCCCCAGTTTAGCGGGGATGAGCCCCCAGCTCCTGCAGGGCCGGGCTCAGGCAGAGCAGCCCCATTGTCCCCGCTGCTGTGCCCGTGTCACCCCCGTGACTGCACGCGCCCTGCCCTCGTGGGCTCGGGGTATAAACGCCCCCACTCCCCCCCGGCAGGCTCCACGCTTCCTTGGGAGCTTCTCCTGCCAATTTGGAGCACGAGGAGCACGCACCCCCCATTTCCCGCCCCCCCATCACCGCCCAGTCCCATCCAGTGCATTAACTGGGCCGGACCGGTGCCTCTGGCAGTTTGTTTGTTGTGTTTAATTCCCACTGCATCCTCTTGGCTTGTCGGGAAAGATGGAAAAAATCCCATCGCTTCTGAAATCTCCCCGTGGGGCTGGGGAGGGGGGACCGGGGCTGAGCCTCGGGGATCCCCCAGGAGTCTGGGGTGACCCCCCCGGGCAGCCTGAGGCACCCCGGGGCTTTCTGTGCTGGGCAGGCGGGGGGTCCGGCCCCAAAGAGACCCCAAGGGAGGGGACAGAGGGCACAGAGCGGGGGCTCCTGGGGAGTGCTGGGTGTGGGACGGAGGCTGCAGGGGCACTGTGGGGCTCAGTGCCCAGAGGCAGATGCCAGGGTGCCAAGGCTGGTGCCAGGTGGCCAGGGATCAGTGCTGGGTGGCCCAGGGCGGTGCCCAGGATCCAGGGTGCCAAGGCTTGTGCCAGGGGTCCTAGTCCAGCGCCAAGGGGCCGGCGCTGACTGCCGGGGGTCTGTTTGGCTCTGCGGTGCAGCCCCTGGAGCTCGGCATTCCCGGAGCTCGGCAATCCCTGAGCTCGGCAGTTCGGGAGCTCGGCATTCCCGGAGTTTGGCATTCCCGGGAGCTCGGCATTCCCGGAGTTCAGCAGTCCCGCAGCTCAGCATTCCCGGAGTTTGGCATTCCCGGAGCTCGGCATTCCCGGGAGCTCGGCATTCCCGGAGCTCCGTATCCCCTGGATCTCCGCAGCCCCCGGAGCTCAGCACTCCCCGGCCGCGCCGGCATCGCGGCGGCAGCCGCGGACGAGCAGCAGCGCCAGGGGCCCGAGGGCGCAGTGCAGCACCCCCAGCCCCTCGCTCAGCCCCAGCGCGATGTCGAAGTGCTCGAAGGAGCCGCAGGTGGGCTGGAGCAGCCCGGCCTGCAGCAGGAACTCCCCGGCCAGCCCCGCTGCGTAGGGCGCCCAGAGCCCCAGGAAGAGCCAGGCGGCCCGGCCCCGCTCGCCCTAAGGCGCGGCACGGCCAGCGCGGCCAGCAGCAGCCCCGCGGGCAGCAGCAGCAGCAGGCAGAGGCTCAGGGCCAGGTGCAGCAGGTACAGCGGTGCCAGGATGCCCACGCTGCGCCGGACGCAGGCGGTGCCTGCGGCCACGCCGCTGACCAGCGCGGCCGGAATGGCCGAGAGCAGCGCCGCTGCCCACACGGCCACGGCCAGGCGGCGGCTGCGGGGGTCCCAGCGAGCCCAGGCGGTGCCGCAGCAGCCGCTGGCCACCAGCAGCGCCTGGGCGAAGATGCTCCAGTGCCACAGGAGGTGCGTGAGGCGGCACGGCCCCGTGCCCAGGTGCCAGCCCCGCGCCGCGCCCGCGGCCAGCGCCGGCAGCAGCGCCGCGAACAGCGCCGTGCCCAGCGCCAGCTGCGCCACCAGCGCGCGGCTCTGCGGCCACCGCCACGCTTGGGGACGCTTGGCCAGGGCCACCAGCAGGGCGCCGGTGGCCAGCGCGGCCGCGACGCTGGTGGCGGCCAGGAAAGGGGGGGCCACGCGCTGGAAGAGGGGACAGAAGCGGTTGTGGCAGGGCGCGGCGTCGTAGTCCAGGAGGGTGGCGTTGCTGTAAATGTCGTCGTCGTCGTAGGAGAGGTCGCCCATGATTTCCTCCAGGTCCAGGGAGCCCGGGGTCTCCAGGATGCCGGGGCTCTGTGGGTGACGGGGTGGCGTCGGGCGGGTGCCACATGGCCCTGGTGCCGCCCGTGGGGCTGCCCCTGGTGCGGGGATCGCGGGCAGGGCAGGGCCGGGCAGGGCAGGGCCGGGCAGGGCTGGGCAGGGCAGGGCTGGGCAGGGCGGGTTATCAGGGAGGGACACACGGGGACACGGCTGGGGACACCAGGGGCGAGGCCGCTTTCTCCAGGAGGGACACGGGGAGGATGCAGAGCCCGGAGGGTGAACACAGAGCCTGTGGGGACACGGACCCCCATGATCCTGCCCAGAACTGGGGACCCTCACAGCTCTGCTCAGTGCTGGGGACTCCTGTGACCGCACTCAGCACCAGGGATCCCCTCAACCCCACTCAACTCCCCCAAATCCCACTGGGGACCCCCATGATCCTGCTCAGAACTGGGGACCCTCACATCTCTACTCAGTTCTGGGGACTCCTAAACCCCTAAAATCCCCCAAACCCCACTGAGCACCGGGAACTCCCCATGATCCTACTCAGAATTTGGGACTCCTGTGATCCCACTCAGCACCAGGGATCCCCTCAACCCCACTCAACTCCCCTAAATTCCACTGGGGATTCCCATGATCCTGCTCAGAACTGGGGACCCTCAGGGCTCTGCTCAGTTCTGGGGACTCCTAAACCCCAAAAACCCCCTAAACCCCACTGGGCACTGGGGATTCCCGTGGTCCTGCTCAGCACCAGGGACCCCCATGATCCTGCTCAGAACTGAGGACTCTGTGACCCCACCATTCACCAGGGATCCCCTAAACCCCACTCAACTCCCCCAAACCCCACTGCAGGAGATTCCCATGACCCTCCTCAGCACGGGGGTCCCCCCCTATTCCTCCTCACGCCCAGGACCCCCCCGTGCCCCCCCACCCTCCCCTCCTCGGGGCTGTGACACCCGCAGGGACGGGAATTTGGGGTGTGGGGGTGTCACTCACCACGGGGACACAGTTGCCCATGATGCTGCTCCGAGCCTGGGGGCTCTGCGGGGTGCTGGGGGTGGCACCGGGGGTGGTGGCGCCGGGGGTGGTGGCACCGGGGGTGGTGGCACCGGGGTGGCCACTCGGACAGGGCACCCACGTGCCAGGAGGTGCCCGGGGGTGACTCCTGCGCTCCAGAAGGAGCCGAGCACTGCGGGCAGGAGATAAGCGGTGCCCCAGGGCCGGCCCTGCCCTCTCCGCCCCGGCAGCCGGCGGGAAGCGGGAATGGCGCTGCCGGGAACGCCGCGGGGCCGCCACCATTTCTCGAGCAGGAAACCATCAGCTCTTGGCAGGACAAGCGACATTAATTAGGGATTATTTGTCTTTGCACGCGCTCCGGGGCTGGCGGTGCGGAGTGCCAGCTCCAGGGAGGGGTGGTGGGCATTGAGGGGACCCCCCCTCTCCTCCTGGAGTCTGGAATTTCCCGGGTTTTGCCTTTGGAGGAAGGAAGGGCTCCCGGGGGTCATCCTGTGACACTGCAGCAGCTTGGTGACAGGGCTGGGGGCCTTGGTGGCCTTCAGGGACATCCCTATAGGAACATCCCTGGAGAGGAGCAGGGCTGGGGGGCTCAGGGGGTGGGAATTGGGGTTCTGGTGGTAAATTTGGGAGGGACTAAGAGGATATTTGGGGTGAAAGTGCTGGGAAGTGACAGTTTGGGAGGGGCTGTGGAGCAAACTTAGGGGTGAAAGGCCTGGGGAG
>JAWWLS010000113.1:5712039-5722687 GCA_035040975.1 Myioborus melanocephalus | reverse complement strand
TCCGCTGCTCCCTCAGCTCCGGAGCCGGCGGTGCGGCAGCGGCGGCGAGTAAATAGAGCGCGAGGAAGAGACCATTCGTGCCGAGGGGGGGGGAGCGGGGGGGGCCGCGCCGATGCCGCCCCCCTCGGCCCCCGTGTAAACACACCCGCTCCGGCCGCCGGCCCCCCCCGCGGGCTGGGGCGCGGTGGTGCGCGCCGCATGCGCGGCTCCCCGCGGGAGGCAGGTGCGCGCGGGGCGGCGGCGGCGGCGGGGGGGGATGGCGGGAACGGGGCTGTCCTCAGTGCCCACGATCCCCTCAATGCCCGCGGTCCCCTCAGTGCCCGCGATCCCCTCAGTGCCCCTGATACTCTCAGTCCCCGTGGTCCCCTCGGTGCCCGTGATCCCCTCAGTCCCCTCCGTCCCCTCAGTCCCCGTGATCCCCTCCGTGCCCGTGGTCCCCATCCCGCCCCCGATGCCCCAGGATGTCGTCCCCAGACCGGATCCCCGCCATGGAACGGGGTCTCGCCGGTGTAGCGGCGGAAACGGGACCGGTCCCACCGCAGGGCGCCGCCGGGTCGGGTCCCCTCTCGGCTCGCGGTGTCCCCGCGATGGGCCCTGTCACTGTCACCCGGCTGGGTGGATGGGACACGGTCCCTTTGGCAGGGAGAGGGGCCGGAGCAGAGATGCTCTGCTCAGCAGAGATGAGGGCTGTCACCTGTGCTGGGGTGTCACCGTGCTGAGGTGTCACCTGTGCTGGGATGTCACTCTCACTGGGGTGTCACCTGTGCTGGGGTGTCACTCTCACTGGGGTGTCACTTCAGTGGAATGTCACCTGTGCTGGGATGTCACCTATGCTAGGGTGCCACTCGTGGTGGGGTGTTGGTCTCGGTGGGTAATCACCTGTGCTGGGATGTCACCCATGTTAGGATGTCACTCCTGCTGGGGTGTCACCCATGCTGGCATGTCACATGTGCTGGGATGTCACTCTCACTGGGATGTCACCATGTTAGGATGTCACCCTTGCTAGCATGTCACTCTCACTGGGATGTCACCATGTTAGGATGTCACCCTTGCTAGCATGTCACTCTCACTGGGATGTCACCTATGCTGAGTGTCACTCTCACTGTAATGTCGCCTGTTCTGGGCTGTCACCTGTGTGTCCCAGCCCATCCCTGTCCCTTGTCCCACCCGGTCCCACAGCCTCTCCTCACAGTTGGCCCCGTTTGGGGTGGGTCCCGCTCTGTGCCAGTCCCTAAAGGTCGGTGCCCAGTCCTGGCCGTCCCCTGGCATCTCCCTGGCAACTCCTTTATCCCCCCTCACCCAAGCGTGTCCCAGCCATCATCTGCTCCCCCGAGCTCTGCCTCTTGCCAGCCCAGGCATTTCCAGCTCTGGAGGATTTCGGGGCTCTGTGGAAACACCCCCAGCTCGTTTCCCGAGGAGAATTAACCCTTTGTGGCAGCGTTCCTGTGCAGCCCCTCCCCAACTCGGCACCTGTGGGACAAAACCCTTTTCTGACCCAGAGATGGCGTTTTAAAAACTTTCATTCCAATGAACCTAAAAACTCCCTACAAATCCCTTTCTCGCAGGCTCCAACCCCCGAGGAGGAGCTGCTCCGAGGCTCCTGCAGCGGAGCTGTGCCAGGGATGGCTCCTTAGTCACAATCCCCGTGGGAAGCGCCCGTGGGAGGCACCAACAGCTTGGGCACGGTCCCTGCCCATCCCCGCGCTGCTTCCAGCTCCATCCTGCGTGTCGGGACGTGGCCCTGGAGGTGACTAAAATTGCAAATTTGGGGGTAAATTTAGGGTCAGGTGAGACCGCGGGAGGCTTTTCCCAGGTTTTTGTTCCTTGCTGGGTTGGAGAAGGGCTCGGGAAGCGCCCATGGGAGGCACCAACAGCTCGGTGCTGCTCCCTGCCCTTCCCCGCGCTGCCTCCAGCTCCATCCCGTGAGCCCGGACGTGGCCTTGGAGGCCACCGAAATTGCAAATTTGGGGGCAGGTGAGGCCGCAGGAGGCTTTCCCCAGGTTTTCTCTCCTTGTCAGCTTGGAGAGGGGCTCCCCATGGGAGACACCAACAGCTTGGGCACGGTCCCTGCCCATCCCGCGCTGCCTCCTGCTCCATCCCGAGAGCTCGGACGTGGCCTTGGAAGTGACTAAAATTGCAAATTTAGGGGCAGATTTGGGGCCAGGAGGCTTCTCCCAGGTTTTTGCTCCTTGTCCGTTTGGAGAAGGGCTCGGGAAGCGCCCGTGGGGGGCAGGAGCATCTTGGGCACCGTCCCTGCCCATCCCGCGCTGCCTCCCTCCTCCTGGATGTGGCCTTGGTGATGTCTAAAATTGCAAATTTGGGGTCAGGTGAGGCTGCAGGAGGCTTTCCCCAGGTTTTCTCTCCTTGTCAGCTTGGAGAGGGGCTCCCCATGGGAGGCAACAACAGCTTGGGCACGGTCCCTGCCCATCCCCGTGCTGCCTCCTGCCCCATCCTGGGTGTCGGGATATGGCCCTGGAGGTGACCAAAATTGCAAATTTGGGGGCAGATTTGAGGCCACAGAAGGTTTTTCCCAAGTTTTTGCTCCTTGTCGGATTGTAGAAGGGCTCAGGAAGCGCGGGGATTTGGGAGCAGCAGAGGGGACCCAACTCGGCTCCTGGAACAGGGAGAGGGTCCCGTGGGATGGGGGCGAGCTGGGCCAGCTCTGGGGGGCTCGGGGGGAATCTGGGGGGGTCTTGGGGGCTCCTGGCAGCTCACTCAGCCCTGAGGGGGCCGTTTTCTCTGGAAAATGGGGGGGTTGTGGTGGCACTGGCTCTCCTGGGGTTTTTTTGGGGGATCCCCGAGCATCCCTGCATGTCCGTGCTCCCCCCGGGCTGTGCCAGAGCTCCGAGCCCCTCCCGGAGCCCCCCGGGCTGTCCCTTGTCGCTGTCACCTCCCGGGAACTCCAGGCACGGCTTTTAACCCTTTCCCTGCCTCCTGCTTTCCCCGACCCGCGTGGGTGCAGCGCCCACTCCCCGTCACTCGGGCAGAGGGGAGAGGAGGAAGAGGAGGGAGAGGAGGTGTTCAGCGTGCAGCAGGTACCGAGGCGACGCTCGCCACAACAAATGGCTGTGATTCAGCCCCGGAGCATCTGGGAACGAGCCGGGGGAGCCGCAGCAGCTCTGCCGAGGCGTCCCGGAGCCCCCGGTAACGGGAGCTGCCCTGCCCGGGCCGGGGAGGATGGAGCTCCTCGGCTCCCGTTTCCCGAGCTGCTCTCGGTGTCGCTGGTTCTGTCACAGGAGTCCAAGCTTTGTCACCCCCTCGCTGTCTGGGAGCTGTCCCAGCCCTCCAGGGCATCCCTCAGCCAGGTGGGAAGGGCAGTGCCAGGTGTGGGTGGCACATACAGTGCACCCCTGGGCAGCTCTCAGTGGCCTCCTGCTGCCAGCCCTGAGCACCTGTGACACCATCCCAGCCCCTCAGGAAAGGATTGACCACCCGAGGTTCATTTTCCCCCCAGACCCAGCTGGAATGTGGAGCTCAAACATTTCCCTAAACCCCTGGGCAGTGCCAGGTGTGATTTTCCCCCTCTGTTTCCCCAGATCTCAGTGCTTGACCGTTCTTTCCTCACAGCTCTGGAGAATTTCCGCTCTGAGCATCTGAATTTAATGATCTCTTGGCTTGCCACCCATCTCCTGACTTTTAGGATCGGGCCAGAAGCTCCTGCCTCCCCTTTGCAGTCCCTGCTGTCTGTGGGATTGAGGCTGAAAGATGGAATAAATCCTTCCAAATCATCCAACAGGCTCCATAACCCATTTCCCTTTAAACAACCACGTTTGCTGCCACGCCAGGCACGGATGGATCTCCCTGGAAGCTCTGCAAAGGCACAGAAATCTCCAGGTAAGCCGTGGGAGATGCTTCCAGCAGCCCTGTGAGATCCTCGGTGCCCAGAATCATTTCCTTTAACCTCTGTCGCTCCTGCTGCCTCTCTGACACGCTCAGCCCTGTTTGTTTTTATACCTTGGGCTGATTCTGCTCTTCAAAAAGCCCTTCATTAGCCCCACGCTGGGTTGGAGTGTCTGCTCCTGTCTGGTGGAGCTCCTCAGTCCTGGATTCCCTGCTCCACGCTGAGCTGAGCTGAGCAGGGGCTGCTCTTCAGCAGCATCCAGCAGCTCCAAATTCCCAAATTCCGCCGAAAACCGAGCCCAGAGGAGCCTCCCTGCTCCTCTCCTTGCTCCGAGGGCTGTGTGGGAGGAGCTGTGTCCCTCCCGGGTGGCCTGGGGGTGGCTCCTGTCCCTGATTCCCGTCCTTGTCACCTCATTGTTGGAGGTTTGATCCTCTCACCGGAGCAGGTAGCCAGGAGTTCCCTGGGGGGAGGGAGTGTGATTCCATCCAGGAATGACAATTCCATATAAAAATGACAATTCCATCCAGGAAGGGCAATTCCATCCGGGAATGGCAATTCCATATGGGAATGACAATCCCACCCAGGAAGGGCAATTCCATCCGGGAATGACAATTCCATCCGGAATGACAATTCCATCTGGGAATGACAATTCCATCTGGGAATGGCAATTCCATCCGGAATGACAATTCCATCTGGGAATGACAATTCCATCTGGGAATGACAATTCCATCCAGGAATGGCAATTCCATCCGGGAATGACAATTCCATCTAAAACTCACAATTCCATCCGGGAATGACAATTCCATCTAAAACTCACAATTCCATTAGGGAATGACAATTCCATTAGGGAATGACAATTCCATCTGGGACTGACAATTCCATCCGGGAATAACAATTCCATATGGGAATGACAATTCCATCCAGGAATGACAATTCCATCTGGGAATGACAATTCCATCTAAAACTGACAATTCCATCTGGGAATGGCAATTCCATCCAGGAATGGCAATTCCATCCGGGAATGGCAATTCCATCCAGGAATGGCAATTCCATCCAGGAATGGCAATTCCATCCGGGAATGGCAATTCCATCCAGGAATGGCAATTCCATCCGGGAATGGCAATTCCATCTAAAACTGACAATTCCATCCAGGAATGACAATTCCATCCAGGAATGACATTTCCATCCGGGTTTTTGGCTGCTCACTGCAGCTGCCCGCCCGTGTTTTGGTGTTTACTCCACCCTTGCAGCTCCTTTTCCATCATCCCCACCTTGCCCCGTGCCAGGCTGGTGCTGCAGCTGGTCCAGACCTGTGCAGGCTCTCGAGGAACTCCTGAACTCTCAGCTGAGCTGATTTTACAGAATTGTTCTGCACAGAAATATCCTGTCCTTGGTTTGCTTCTGTTGAGGTTTGGTTGCTCCTCCTGAGTCACGTTGCTGTGAGTCAGGAGCCAGAACCTGATGCTTGTGCATATTCTATATTCTATATTTTATAAATATTTATTATATATTATAAATATTATATATTAATTATTATATATTTTATAAATATTAAATATTTGTTAAATATTTCTTATATTATAAAATATAATATATTATATATTTTATATTTTATATTTTATATATATTACATATTTACAATATAATATATATTATATATGATGCTATATATTATATATTATGTTATATATTATATATTATCTATTATATATTATCTATTACAATATATATTATTATATATAATATATATTATATTTGATTATATATATTCGATTCTATTATTATATTAGAATTATTACATTATTAGAGGTTATTATATTATATTATATTATATTATATTATATATTATTATTTTTTCTGATGTAATTTTTATATTATATAATATAACATTATATAGTATATTTTAATATAATATAATATAATATATATTATATTATATTATATTATATATTATTATATTAGAATTTTATATATTATTATATTAGAATTATTGTCTTATTATAGCTCTACACCAAAAAATTGCAGGATTACAAATAGATGAAAATTATAAAATCTAAAACCCTAAGGCGTCATTCCATCCCCAACTGTCTAAATCAAATTCTTGCAGAGAATTCTCAGATTGCAGAGCAGAATTCCACTCTGGGAATGGGGAAAATCCCACTCTGGGAATGGGGAAAATCCCACTCTGGGAACAGCTCTGGAGGCTGGTGGAACAGAATTCAGTGGCAGAGAACCCCAATTTAGATGTATTTAATGATTATAACAATATTAATAATTATTATTATTTATTATTCTATTTTTAACTTAATGTTATGCTATTAATAATAATTAATATTTTATATATTTAATATTACATGTGTATTTGATATGAGCACATCTGATGTCAAAAGAGAGCTGCAAACAGAAGAGAGAAATAAAACCAGGCCAAAAGAAAATGGGTTTTGAAAAGCTGGCAGGAAAATTAACAGGAAAGAAAAAAAAAACATAAATGCAGCAGAACTTTCTCCTTGGTCACTCTCACACCTCAGAGCACAATTCAGAACCTTGTTTAGAGGAACTCCTGGTTATTCCCTGAGTGTGTCCTAAGTGGAATTCTGCTTTAATCCATGAAACATTGACATTTTATAGATCCAGCTTTGCCGTCCTCAGCTCCGAAAATGAGATTTTTGATATTCTGGGGAAAACGCCTTGAACAACTGGGTGAAATTTGAGGCTGGAGGAGCTTCTGTGGGGACAGAAAATGAGTTTTAAACACTGAAAATGACAACTGGTGAGGCAGGCAGGCAAAATCCTTACAGGGAGAAATAAGTTTTGATTTATTCCAGGTAATAAACAGGGCCTGGATCAATATTTCCCTATCAAAGCGATGAGTTTTTTTATATATATTTATTTTTATACACTGAGTCTAATGTAGTCAAATCCAACATCCTTGGGAGGGGAAGGAGCCAAGAAAAATTGCAGGAATTTGCAAAACATGTTGAAATGACATAAAAAGAGGAAGCTGGTTAAAAGGAAATGAAATGAGTGAAATCCTCGGCTGTGCCATGGAGAGAGGTTAAAGGGAAGGTTCTGGAGCCAGGATCCCCTGTCCTCTGCTGGCCCAGATGTGCTGCAGGAGCTCTGGAGGAACATCTGGAGCAGCTGCTGGGGCTGTGGAGTGGGAAGGGGTGGGGATGGAGCAGGAGATCCTGGGGGATCCAGGGTTGGAGCCAGGGATGGACCTGCTGGAGCTGCAGGAGATCCCAGGGTTGGAACCAAGGAAGGACCTGGTGGAACTACAGGAGATCCCTGGGGGATCCAGGGTTGGAACCAGGGATGGGCCTGCTGGAGCTGCAGGAGATCCTGGGATGATCCAGGGTTGGAGCCAAGGATGGACCTGGTGGAGCTGCAGGAGATCCAAGGGAGATCCAGGGGGTGGATCCAGGGGTTGAAGACAGAGAAGAACCTCGTGGAGCTGCAGAAGATCCCAGGAGGATCCAGGGAAGTACCTGGTGGAGATCCCAGGGGGATCCAGCATTGGAACCAGGGAAGGACCTGGTGGAGCTGCAGGAGATCCTGGAGGGATCCAGGGATGGACCTGGTGGAGCTGCAGGAGATCCTGGGGGAATCCAGGTGTTGGATCCAAGGAAGGATCTGATGGAGCTACAGAAGATCCCAGGGGAATCCAGGGAAGTACCTGGTGGAGATCCCAGGAGGATCCAGGGGTTGGAACTAGGGGTGGACCTGGTGGAGCTGCAGGAGATCCAAGGAGGATCCAGGGATGGACCTGCTGTAGCTGCAGGAGATCCTAGGGTTGGAACCAGGGAAGGACCTGATGGAGATCCCAGGAGGATCCAGGTGTTGGAGCCAGAGGAGATTGGTGCTGCAGGAGATCCAGGGGTTGGAACCAGGAATGGACCTGGTGGAGATCTCAGGAGGATCCAGGAGCTGGAACCAGGGATGGACCTGGTGGAGCTGCAGGAGATCCTGGGTGGGCCAGGAGGGAAGTGAGGAAATCCTCACCGTGCTGAGTCCCGGAGGAGCAGGACGCAGATCCCACTCAGGGCTGGGGGGAAAAGGGAAGATTTTGGGTGCTCAGAACAACTCATCCCAAAAATCAGCACAGAAACGTGCCTGGCTCTCCCAAAGGATTTTATCCTCATAAAATTTTATCCTCATAAAAGATCCTGAGCTGGAAGGGACCCACAAGGGCTGAATCCACCCCCAGGCCCTGCAGAGCCCCAGAATTCCCACCCTGAGCCTGGGAGGGAGCTCTGGCAGCCTTGGGGCTGTGCCCAGCACCCTCTGGGGGTAGAACCTTCCCCTAAAATCCAACCTAAACCTCCTAAACCTCCAGCCTAAAATCCTCCTAAACCTCCCTGACACATCCCCAGCTGCTCCTGCCCTGCTCACAGGGAGCTGCCCCTCCTGAAGAATCACTTTCCCAAAGGAGTTTATCACCTAAAACCACAGTTTAAAATCATCTTTCCAAAAAATGAGACTCCAGAGTTCCAATCTCTGATAAATATTTTGGTTCCAGCCTTCCAGCTGTGTTGCTCCTACAAGAAAACAACATTTGTCCTCAGCTTGGGGTCAGGGAACAGCTCATGGCAAAGCCCAGGATCCCAAACATTCCTGGCTTTGCTGAGCGAGCCCAGGATGGGAATTTTGGGAAGTTGTTGGGTCTGGGATGTTGGAGATGTCCCTGTGTGCTGCCAGCAGGTTCTGCTGAAGGATTTCTGCAGTTTTCCAGTGCTTTTTTCACCCTGGATTTCCTCTGCCTGCTCCAGCAGCAAGTTCCTTGGAATCCCAGAATCCCAGAATGGTTTGGGTTGGAAGAACCTTGAGGATCATCTCATCCCACCCCCCCTACCATGGCAGGGACATCTTCCACCATCCCAGGGTGCTCCAAACCCCATCCAGCCTGGCTGTGACACTTCCAGGGATGGGGAATCCATGGAATCATCTGTGCCAGGGCCTCCCCACCCTCACAAGGAACAATTTCTTCCCATCCCTGCATCCCTGGGAAATCCATTTCAGCCTCTCACCACAATCACAGGCAAGAATCTCTTCCCAAAATCCCTCCTAGCCCTGCTCTCCCTTCCTGCTGCGTGAGCTTTGCTTCATTTTCTCATCTGTAAATTCCTTTTCCTCCTGGGTTTGGGTGCACACCGTCCTGGTCCTGTGGGAAATCTGTGGGAATCGTTGGAATTCTGTGGAATTCTGTGGAATCCTGTGGAATTTTGTGTAAATCTGTGGAATTCTGTGGGAATCTGTGGAATTCTGTTGAAATCTGTGGAAATCTGTGGAATTTTGTGTGATTCTGTGCAATTTGGTGGAATTCTGTGGAAATCTGTGGAATTCTAAAAGATTCCGTGGAATTCTGTGGGAATCTGTGGAATTCTAAAAGATTCTGTAAAATTCTGTGGGAATCGGTGGAAATCTGTGGAATTCTGTGGGAATATGTGGAATTCTGTGAGATTCTGTGGAATTTTGCATAATTTTCTCAGATTCTGTGGAAATCTGTGGAATTCTAAAAGATTCTGTGGAATTCTGTGGGAATCTGGGGAAATCTGTGGAATTCTGTGGAATTCTGTGGAATTCTGTGGGATTCTGTGCAATTTAGTGGAATTCTGTGGAAATCTGTGGAATTCTGTGGGAACCTGTGGAAATCTCTGGAATTCTGTGGGAATTCTGTGGAATTCTGTGGAATTTTGGGAGAATCTGTGGAATTCCATGGAATTCTGTGGAAATCTGTGGAATTTTGGTGGAATTCTGTGGAATTTTGGGGGAATCTGTGGAAATCTGTAGAATTCTGTGGGAATCTCTGGAAATCTGTGGAATTCTGTAGAATTCTCTAGAATTCAGAGGAATTCTGTGTGAATCTGTGGAAATCAGTGGAAATCTGTGGAATTTTGTGTAAATCTGTGGAATTCTGTGGAATTCTGAGGAATTCTGTGGAATTTGGGGGGAATCTGTGGAATTTTTGTGTAAATCTGTGGAATTCTGTGGAATTCTGAGGAATTCTGTAGAAATCTCTGGAAACCTCTGGAAATCTGTGGAATTCTATGTAATTTTGGCGGAAGGGCAGCTCTGCTCCACCCCCTCGTGGTATCACAAACCTCAGCCACATCCCCCTCATGTTCCCACCTCATTTTCCAGCTGGAATTTGGGACCTTTTGGTTCCTTTCTGTTCCCAGGAAGATCCAGAATGGGCATGGACAGGGGGAATTTTCCATGTGGAGGAGCAGATCCGACACTTTGGGTGAGGCACGAGAGTCATTAATTACAAAAAAGCAAATTATTTCCAGGCTGGCAGCTGGGGTGGGACAGTCCGAGCCTCCCGGGCCATCCCCTGGGGATTTGCAGCCTCTTAAACCCGGCTCAGGACTCCACACTTAAGCGGGTCGGGTTTGCTCATTTTAAAGCTCGATTTCACAGCCCAAATTCCTCCCCAAAAAAAGGTTTTTGTTGGGATTTCACAGGAGTGATCCGTGGCTGGAGCTGAGTGCTGGGAAAATGGGAGTGGGGAGGAGAGGGGAGAAAGAGAGAGGGAAGGGAAGGGAAGGAGAGGGGAAGGATGGGGGAAAAGAGAGGGGGATGAAGGGTGGGAGAGGAGGATGAAGGATGAGAGAGGAGGATGAAGGGTGGGAGAGGAGGATGAAGGGTGGGAGAGGAGGATGAAGGGTGAGAGAGGAGGATGAAGGGTGAGAGAGGAGGATGAAGGATGAGAGAGGGGGATGAAGGATGAGAGAGGATGAAGGGTGGGAGAGGAGGATGAAGGGTGGGAGAGGAGGATGAGAGAAAAGAGAGGAGGATGAAGGATGA
>JAWWLS010000113.1:5688825-5698999 GCA_035040975.1 Myioborus melanocephalus | reverse complement strand
GAGGTGCAGCCTCCCAAAATGATATTGAAGGCTGGTGCCTTCATCCCCCAGGAGGAGCACACAGGGCTCCCAGGGCTGTGGGGGATTTTGCTCATCCTTTAGAGCTTTTTACCTTTGTCTAAGGTTTTTTTTTTCTATGACATTTTTAACCACAGCCTTTGGTCACCCTGCAGATGGGTGTTTTCTAGACTTTGAGTTTTCTCCAGGCCCCAGTGTGATCACAGTTGGTTCACAGAAGGATTTATTTCAAGGATTATCAATTCACTGGGTTATCTTTTGCAGCAGGAAGGGTTTTTCTGATAGAAGTTCAACCCCTGCCTTCTTTCCCACCACTCCAAGGTGGATTTCACTTGTCATGCCCACCATAAAGCTTTCCATGAGTGAAATGATCACCAAATCCTTTGGGTTTGCATTAGGTGTGCTGAGGTTTTCAGTGCTGTGCCTCTTCTGTTCAGCAGCACACAAATTCACAGCTCACTTTGGGCAAGGTCAGGTCTTTGCCAGCCCTCGAGGGAGGATTTGGCACAGAATGGGATTTTAGCCATGAGCACAGAGGTGCCCAGCCTGAGGCAGGAAGGACAGGCACTGAGGGAAGCAGGGATGCGGCAGGAGCTTGTCCTGTGCAGGTGGAACACACCTGGTGTGATCCTCACCATCTAAACACGGGTGTTTGGGGGGTTTATCCTCAATTCTGACGTTCTGGTTCCACTGGGGGAATCTCCTCTTTATTCCTGCTCTGGGCTGTTCTTTGCCAGGAAGAGCTGCCTGAACTTCAGACCACACTGACCTCGAGGCAAAAACTCCCTGAGTCGGGGAATTCCTCTTGGATTGCTGTTAACATCTCCCCTTGCATGGGAATTGAGGGAATTTATCCTCAGTTTTGAGGTCCTGGTTCCACTGGGGGGAATCTCCTCTTTATTCCTGCTCTGGGCTGTTCTTTGCCAGGAAGAGCTGCCTGAGCTTCAGGTCACATTAACCTCGAGGCAAAAACTCCCTGTGTCAGAGAATTCCTCTTCTGGGATTGCACTTAGTGTCTCCCCTTTCATGGGAATTGAGGGGTTTATCCTCAGGTCTGAGGGGGGTGAATCTCCTTTTCATTCCTGCTCTGGGCTGTTCTCTGCCAGGAAGAACTGCCTGAGCTTCAGACCACACTGACCTCAAAGCAAAAGCTCCTTGTATCAGGGAATTCCTCTTGGATTGCACTTAACATCTCCCCTTTCATGGGAATTGGGGGGATTTATCCTCAGTTTTGAGGTTCTGGTTCCACTGGGGGGGAATCTCCTCTTTATTCCTGCTCTGGGCTGTTCTTTGCCAGGAAGAACTGCCTGAGCTTCAGGTCAGATTAACCTCGAGGCAAAAACTCCCTGTGTCAGGGAATTCCTCTTGGATTGCTGTTAACATCTCCCCTTTCATGGGAATTGAGGGGTTTATCCTCAATTCTGAGGGGGAGGTGAATCTCCTCTTTATTCCTGCGCTGGGCTGTTCTTTGCCAGGAAGAGCTGCCTGAGCTTCAGACCACACTGACCTCGAGGGGAAATTTCCCTGTTTCAGGCAATTCCTCTTGGATTACTCTTAACATCTTCCCTTTCATGGGAACTGGGGAGATTTAGCCTCAGTTTTGAGGTCCTGGTTCCACTGGGGGAGAATTTCCTTTTTATTCCTGCTCTGGGCTGTTCTCCACCAGGAGGAACTGAGAACTGCCTGAGGTTCAGATCACACTGACCTCGAGGCAAAAGCTCCCTGAGTCAGGGAATTCCTCTTCTGGGATTGCACTTAACATCTCCCTTTT
This sequence comes from Myioborus melanocephalus, assembly GCA_035040975.1. Classification (NCBI taxonomy): domain Eukaryota; kingdom Metazoa; phylum Chordata; class Aves; order Passeriformes; family Parulidae; genus Myioborus; species Myioborus melanocephalus. The sequence continues at coordinate 5,697,210 of JAWWLS010000113.1, read as the reverse complement.
CATGGGAATTGGGGAGGTTTATGCTCAACTTTGAGGTTCTGGTTCCAGTGGGGGAGAATCTCCTCTTTATTCCTGCTCTGGGCTGTTCTCCAGCCTGAGCTTCAGACCACACCGACCTCGAGGCAAAAGCTCCCTGTGTCAGGGAATTCCTCTTCTGGGATTGCATTTAACATCTCCCCTTTCATGGGAATTGGAGTGGTTTATCCTCAATTTTGAGGTTCTGAGGTTCTTCCTCAATTCTGAGGGGGGGTGAATCTCCTCTTTATTCCTGCTCTGGGCTGTTCTCCCCCAGGAAGAGCTGCCTGAGCTTCAGGTCACACTGAGCCCTGTGTCAGGGAATTCCTCTTCTTGCATTGCACTTAACAGTTCCCCTTTCATGGGAATGGGGGGGATTTATCCTCAGTTTTGAGGTTCTGGTTCCACTGGGGGGTGAATCTCCTTTTGATTCCTACTCTGGGTTGTTCTCTGCCGGGAAGAGCTGCCTGAGCTTCTGGTCACACTGACCTTGAGGCAAAAGCTCCCTTTGTCAGGGAATTCCTCTTCTGGGATTGCACTTAACATCTCCCTTTTCATGGGAATTGGAGGGGTTTTTCCTCAATTCTGAGGGGAGGTGAATCTGCTTTTCATTCCTGCTCTGGGTGTTCTCCCCCAGGAAGAGCTGCCTGAGCTCCAGGTCACACTGACCCCTGTGACAGGGAAATCCTCTTCTGGGACTGCACTTAACATCTCCCCTTTCACAGGAATCGAGGGCATGTTTGGGAGCAAAAAGCATTCTGAATTTGTTCCATTCAAGCATTCCAAATGTGCCGCTCCCAGCCTGAAATTTGTTCCATTCAGGGATTCCAAATTCCCAGCGACGACTCCGTGCCAGAGTTTGATCCATTGTTAATAGGTCAGTGGCTGTAAATGGACCTTTCCTGTTGTTTTGACATCTGTCTTCATTTTTTCCCCTACAGAAAAGGCACAAATGTTTCTTCATTAAAGCCCTGATTGACAGCTTGCTGAAAGGAAACCCACGGTAGCTGCTTTCCCTTTCATTCCTCTGCTCAAACCTCAGGTTCTCGCCGTTATTTCCCCCCGACAAGCCGAGCTCGCCTCACCATTGAGCTAAATCCTCTTTCATCTTTATCCCTCGGCTTCTGCAGCGAGGAGGATGCTGTGATGCTGCTGAGATGCAGCGAGGAGCTCTGCTCCAGGATTTAGCTCTGCCCAGAGCGCCGGGGATGCTGCGGCAAGGTTGCCAGAGAGGCAGATACCAGCCTGCATCCAGCTTTTTGCTGCATCCCTGCTGCCGAGCGAGACATGGATCGTGCCTGGGATCCTTCCTGCCTGTCCCTGTGCAGGAGGGGCACTCTGGAGGTGCTGCTGTGCCAGGGAGGTGTCGATGGGCACCGGGCCCGGCGGGCGCTGTGGATTTTTCAGTTCTGGAGCCGACGCTCCCCTCACGGTGAGGTCTCTGTGGCGCAATGGACGAGCGCGCTGGACTTCTAATCCAGAGGTTCCGGGTTCGAGTCCCGGCAGAGATGATCTCCAGGCAGGTGTCTCTTTTATTTTACTGCCATTCCCCTCAGAGGTGATCTCCAGGCAGGTGTCTCTTTTCTTTTGGTTCCATTCCCCTCACAGATCATCTCCAGGCAGGTGTCTCTTTTATTTTACTGCCATTCCCCTCAGAGATGATCTCCAGACAGGTGTCTCTTTTATTTTGGTGCTATTTCCCTCAGAGATGATCTCCAGTCAGGTGTCTCTTTTGTTTTGGTGCCATTTCCCCTCAGACATGATCTGCAGGATCTCCAGGCAGGTGTCTCTATTATTTTAGTGCCCTTTCTCTCAGAGATGATCTCCAGGCAGATGTTTCTTTTATTTTAGTGCCATTTCCCCTCAGAGATGATCTCCAGGATCTCCAGGCAGGTGTCGCTTTTCTTTTAGTCCATTCCCCTCACAGATGACCTCCAGGCAGGTGTCTCTTTTCTTTTGGTGCCATTTCTCTCAGACAGGATCTCCAGGCAGGTGTCTCTTTATTTTAGTGCCATTTCCCTCAGACATCACCTCCAGGATCTCCAGGCAGGTGTCTCTTTTCCTTTAGTGCCACTTCCCTCCCAGGCCCTGATCCCTCACCTTTATAACACCCCCAGGGTTTGCATGGGGAGGGAATCACTTTTCCTGGCCTAGCTGATGGGTGTAACATCCCTGTGCTCCTTTCTCCAGGCATTTCTCCTCCATCATCTCCCCATTCCCCCATTCCCTTTGGTTTCTCCTCCAAGCAGGTGTTTTAACCCCACACATCCCCCCAGTAATGTCCCATTTTTGATAACCTCTTCCTAAGGCATGTTCTGTGCTTTCCAGTAGGGCCCAGCTGGAGGGAAGCAGGTCAGAACCTTCTGGTGGCATTTCCTGTGGGAAGTGGGGTCATTTTTTCACATGTGTGGCCAAACAAATGTAGTGACCTGAGTGTCCACCTTGGTAAATTTGGGTAACTCAGTGCTCCCCACCTGGACCTTTGTACTCTGAAATGGTTTTAAACTGCCAGAGGGCAGGGTCAGATGGGATATTGGGAAGAAATTGTTCCTTGTGAGGGTGAGGAGGCCCTGGCACAGATGATTCCATGGATGCCCCATCCCTGGAAGTGTCCAGAACCAGGCTGGATGGGGTTTGGAGCACCCTGGGATGGTGGAGGTGACCCTGCCATGGTAGGGGTGGGACTGGACAAGTTTTGAGGTCTCTCCCAACCCAAACCATTCCATGACTCCATGCTCTCTGCAATCCCAGGATGCTCTCCCACTGACTGGATTTCTGGTCTCCAGTGGAAAACCAGTCCATCTCCATCTCTGGCCTTGGCTTGTTTGTTTTGTTTGTTTTTCTCCTTGTGGTATCTGTGCAAATGCTGGAGCTCAGCCTGATTGGCAAACCAGGCCCTGGTGGTGCTGGAAGTTCTGTCCTCATGTTCATCATGGCAAAATTGTCATTTCCAGCACATCCAGGGGGAAAAGGCCAGATTATTCTGAAAAAGAAAAAAATATGTGGGCAGTGAGTGGGACACACCCAAAGGAAAATTTGGTAGGAACAGGGGGAGAAAGGGCAAATTCTGCAGAGATCACTCCTGCCATCAGCAAATGGAGAATGAAATCTCTTTGTTTGCATTTTGGGACAGGGGCAGCAATAAAACTGATTCCAGCTCAGCTGTGGTTCCCCTGGGGAGGGACTGGAGCCCCTCTTCCCTGAAGATGAGTGGGGAAGAGCTCAGGAGCAGATCCTTGGTGTTCCCAGGTGTGTCCTGCTGTGTCTGGGAACCCTAGAGTGTCCCTTTGGGTTCAGGGACACCTTGTGCCAGGGCAGGAGACCCCTGTGACCCCCAAATTCAGGCTGCAGAGTTGTCACTGCTTTTGTGGGCTGAGCTCTGTTCATCACCTCACCTGTGTGAGGAGGACACAGAGCTCCCAGTCTCTCTCAGCTGCACTTTTGGTCTCCCTTGGCTTCTTTTGCAGCTCCTTTTTGGCTTTTCCAGAACTTCCATGGGTTCCTTAATCTTCCCAAACCTTCAGCTCCCCTTTTATCTCACCAGGTCACCCTCAGGTGTGCTGCCCACGGGGTGAGGAGGTGTGAGGATCCCTGTCCTCCCTGCAAGAAGAGAAATTCTCATTTGGACAGGAAAAAAAACCAGCCAAACCTGCTGAGGAAGGTGAGGAGAATTGAGGAATTAGGACACAAACACTGAGCTCCACCTGAGCTCCACCTGTCCTGTCACTGCTGCAGGATGCTGCTCCCAGTCAGGGAATTCCTCCTGGGTTTTTGGCAATGGCCACGTGTGCAAACACAGATCAAAAGCAGTTCCATGCTAATTAGCCCACACTCAGAACCAGGAGGATTTTGCTTTCCACTCCAGAACATTCCAGATTCCCAACAGAAAGGATGTTTGGGATGCCCTGCACTGAAGAGGGAGCTTGCATGGAATCTCATGTTTATCCCTCCAGACCTCAGGTAGCATCAGGTTCCCAGGAATGAATCCCCATCTGGAGGGGCAGGGAATTTATCTGTGAGATCCCCAAACAGGACCTGTGGGGCCAACCACAGATCTGGAATGATCCCATGGCAACCCTAGGACTGACAGGAATGGTGGGATGTCCCTCTGGCAGCTCCAGACCTGGGAAAAAGGGTGGAATTCTACCATGGCAACCCCAGAACCAACAGAAACAGTGGGATGATCCCATGGCAGTCCTAGAAATGACAAAAATGGTGGAATAATCCCATGGCAACTCTAGGACTGACAGAAATGGTGGAATGTCCCTCTAGCAGCTCCAGAACTGGCAAAAAGGGTGAAATTCTACCATGGCAACCCTGGAAACAAATAAAACCAATGGGATGAGCCCATGGCAACCCCAGAACCAGCAGAAACAGTGGGATGATCCCATGGCAGCCCTAGAAATGACAAAAATGGTGGAATGATCCCATGGCAACTCTAGAACTGACAAAAAATGTTTCTGTGGTGACCCTAGAACCAACAAAAATGGTGGAGTGATCCTGTGGTGACCCTGGAATCCACAGAAATGCTGGAATGCTCTTCTGGAAATCCTAGAACTGAAAAAATTGGGGAAATGCTCCCCTGGGAACCCCAGAACCAACAGAAACAGTGGAATGATCCCATGGCAACCCTAGAAATGGCAAAAATGGTGGGATGTCCCTCTGGCAGCTCCAGAACTGGGAAAAAGGGTGGAATTCTACCATGGCAACCCTGGAAACAAATAAAACCAGTGGGATGAGCCCATGGCAGCCCTAGAATTGGCAGAAATGGTGGAATGTTCCTCAGGCAACCCTAGAACTGACAAAAATGATGGAGTGATCCTGTGGTGACCCTAGAACCCACAGAAATGCTGGAATGCTCCTCTGGAAATCCTAGAACTGAAAAAACTGGGGAAATGCTCCCCTGGGAACCCCAGAACCAACAGAAACAGTGGAATGATCCCATGGAAACCCTAGAAATGGCAAAAAATGTTCCTGTGATGACCCTAGAGCCAACAAAAATGGTGGGATGCTCTTCTGGAACCCCAGAATTGAAAAATAAAATGGTGGAATTCTCCTGTGGTATTTCTAGAATCAACAGAAAAAGTGGAATGTTCCACTGGAAATCCTAGAACCAAAAAAAAGGGTGGAATGCCCCTCTGGCAACTCCAGAACTGGGAAAAAGGGTGGAATTCTACCATGCCCATCCTAGAATTAAATAAATATATATTAAATACTCCCCTGGCAATCCCAGAACCAATAGAAATGGTGGAATCATCCTGTGGTAACCCTGGAACCCTCAGAAATGGTGGAATGCTCCTCTGAAACCCAAGAATTGAAAAAAAAAATGGTGGAATTCACCTCTGGTATCTCTAGAATCAACAGAAATGGTGGAATGCTCCATTGGAAATCCTAGAACAACAAATAGGGTGGAATGCCCCTTTGGCAACTCCAGAACTGGGAAAAAGGGTGGAATTCTACCATGGCAACCCTGGAAACAAATAAAACCAGTGGGATGATCCCATGGCAACCCTAGAATTTAAAAAAATATATTAAATGTTCCCCTGAGAACCCCAGAACCAACAGAAACAGTGGGATGAGCCCATGGCAACCCTAGAAATGGCAAAAATGGTGGAATGTTCCTCAGGCAACCCTAGAGCCAGCAAAAATGGTGGAATGTTCCTGTGGTGACCCTAGAACCCACAGAAATGCTGGAATGCTCCTCTGGAAATCCTAGAACCAACAGAAAGGGTGGAATGCCCCCTTGGCAACTCCAGAACTGGGAAGAAGGGTGGAATTCTACCATGCCCATCCTAGAATTAAAAAAAATATATATTAAATACTCCCCTGGCAATCCCAGAACCAATAGAAATGGTGGAATGATCCTGTGGTGACCCTGGAACCCACAGAAATGGTGTAATGCTCCTCTGAAACCCAAGAATTGAAAAATAAAATGGTGGAATTCTCCTGTGGTATCTCTAGAGTCAACAAAAAAAGTGGAATCTTCCGCTGGAAATCCTAGAACCAAAAAAAAGGGTGGAATGCCCCTTTGGCTACTCCAGAACTGGGAAAAAGGGTGGAATTCTACCATGCCCACCCTAGAATTAAATATATATATATATATTAAATACTCCCCTGGCAATCCCAGAACCAATAGAAATGGTGGAATCATCCTGTGGTGACCCTAGAACCCTCAGAAATGGTGGAATGCTCCACTGGAAATCCTAGAACCGACAAAAAGGGTGGAATGCCCCCTTCGCTACTCCAGAAGTGGCAAAAAGGGTGGAATTCTACTATGGCAACCCTGGAAACAAATAAAACCAGTGGGATGAGCCCATGGCAGCCCTAAAGCCAAGAGAAACAGTGGAATGATCCCATGGCAACCCTAGAAATTGCAGAAATGGTGGAATGTTCCTCAGGCAATGCAAGAATTTAAAAAAAAAAAAAAGGGGAATTCTCCTGTGGTATCTCTAGAACCAACAGAAAAAGTGGAACGTTCCACTGGAAATCCTAGAACCAACAAATAGGGTGGAATGCCCCCTGGCAGCTCCAGAACTGGGAAAAAAGGGTGGAATTCTACCATGCCAATCCTAGAATAAAATATATATATATTAAATACTCCCATGGCAACCCTAGAACCAACAGAGACAGTGGGATGATCCCATGGCAATCCTAGAATTGGCAACAAATGGTGGAACATTCCCCTGGCAACACAAAAATGATGGAGTGATCCTGTGGTGACCCTGGAACCCACAGAAATGCTGGAATGCTCCTCTGGAAATCCTAGAACTGACAAAAATGGTGAAATGCTCCCCTGGCAACCCTAGATTATTTTTTTTTAATGGTGAAATGCTCCCCTGGGACCCCCAGAAAAAACAGAAACAGTAGAATGATCACATGGGAACCCTAGAATTGACAGAAATAGTGGAACATTCCCCTGGCAATCCTAAACCCAGCAAAAACTATGGGATGCTTGTTTGACAACCCTAGAACCAAGAAAAACTCTGGGATGTTCCCCTGCCATCCCTAGAACCAACAAAAACTGGAATGTTCCCCTGCCATCCCTAGAACCAAGACAAACTCTGGAATGTCCCCCTGCCATCCCTAGAACCAAGAAAAACTCTGGGATGTTCCCCTGCCATCCCTAGAACCAAGAAAAACTCTGGAATGTCCCCCTGCCATCCTTAAAATCAAGAAAAACTCTGGGATGTTCCCCTGCCATCCCTAGAACCAAGAAAAACTCTGGAATGTCCCCCTGCCATCCCTAGAACCAAGAAAAACTCTGGGATGTCCCCCTGCCATCCCTAGCCCCAAGAAGAACTCTGGGATGTTCCCCTGCTGTCCCTAAAATGAATAAAAGCTGGTGGAATTCTCCCATGGAACCTCCTTTCCCAGGAGTTCTGCTCCTCCTGCCCCACAGCAATCAAACCTGGGGTTTATTGAAGGTTGGACCCCTCTGCTCCCCCTCGTTCACCACCCACCCCAACAGGGGCTGTGACATGAGGGGACACTTTGTGCCCTGATCCTCGAGGGATTTTTTATCCTTGTGGCTTCCCAGAGCCACCCCAGATCCAGCAGGGTGGAGGAGGTGTTGGGTTCCCCCAGGAGCTCCCAGGGTTTGGGGTTCAAGTTTATCTGTAAACGGTTTGGGGTTCAGATTTATCCCTAAATAAATTCATCATTTCTGGCTGGTGAATTCAGCATCTGGTTCATGGTGGAGGGTACAAAACCTCCCAAGTTGGGGGCTCTGAGCACCCCAGATCCAGCAGGAATCAGGGTGGAGGAGGATTTGGGCTCTGCCAGGAGCTCCCAGGGTTTGGGGTTCAGGTTTATCCCTAAATAAATTAATCATTTCTGACTGATTGTTCATGGTGGGGGGTACAAAACCTCTTGGGTTTGGGGGCTCTGAGCACCCAGGGATCCAGCAGAGAACAGGTGGAGGAGGTGTTGGGTTCCCCCAGGAGCTCCCAGAGTTTGGGGTACAGGTTTGTCTCTAAAGGGTTTGGGGTTCAGGTTTATCCCTAAAGGATTTGGGGTTCAGGTTTATCCCTAAATAAATTCATCATTTCTGGCTGATTGTTCATGGTGGGGAGTAGAAAACCCCCAGGTTGGGGGCTCTGAGCCCCCCAGATCCAGCAGGGATCAGGGTGGAGGAGGATTTGGGCTCTTCCAGGAGCTCCCAGGGTTTGGGGTTCAGGTTTATCCCTAAAGGATTTGGGGTTCAGGTTTATCTGTAAAGAGTTTGGGGTTCAGGTTCATCTCTAAAGGATTTGGAGTTCAGGTTTATCCCTAAATAAATTCATCATTTCTGGTTGATTCTTCATGGTGGAGGGTACAAAACCTCCCAAGTTGGGGGCTCTGAACACCCCAGATCCAGCAGGGATCAGGGTG
>JAWWLS010000113.1:5508029-5520507 GCA_035040975.1 Myioborus melanocephalus | reverse complement strand
CTTCTCTTCTCTTCTCTTCTCTTCTCTTCTCTTCTCTTCTCTTCTCTTCTCTTCTCTTCTCTTCTCTTCTCCTTCTCTTGTCTTCTCCTTCTCCTTCTCCTCCTCCTCCTTCTTCCTCTTCTCCTTCCTCTTCTCCTTCTCCATCTCCTTCTCCCTCTTCTTAATCTTCTCCATCTTCTCCTCCTCCTCCTCCTCCTGCTGCTCTTGGGGACAGCAACAGTTAAATCAGGATTTTGGGGACAGCACACAGATAAATCCAGCAGTTTAAATGTGGTTTCATGCCTGGGTTTGTCCTTTGCCAGGAGCAGCAGTGGCTGTTCCACTGCAGAGTTTTGCTCTGGGCAATGCACTTTTCAAACCTCCATCCCTTCACCCAGCAGTTGGTTGTAGCAGCCCACAGGGGTGAGGAAATTGGCTGCAGATTGTTTTCTTTGAAGCACAGGTGGGTAAAAGGCAGCTGGGGTCACAAAGCTGCTCCCAGACTGTTCTCATGTGCAGCATTAGGCTCTGTAAATAAAAATGTCTTTAAAAGCAGGGAATGAAGCCTCCAGGGGTTTTCCCTTTCAGCTTCTCTGACCTTGTTTGGGTTTCTCAGCAGGACCTCAGCTGGAAGGAAGGGTGGTCTCCAGCAGACCTTGTGAAGAGCCTGCCCCTGCTGGTGCCCAGCTTCCAGAAGGTTCCAGTGCAGGTGTGGACGCTGCCAAGGACAGAGACTCTGCTGCCAGTGACCCCAGATGGGCTCAGCTGCCAAAAGCTGCTCTGAAACTACCTCAGGAAACCAAAGGCTGCCCTGGGGGGCTGGAGCAGCCAGGGGGGGATGCAGAGGGGCTGAGCAGGGACCTGCTGCTCTCTGCTGCAGCCAGAGGGACCCCAGCACCTCATCCCTGCCAGCCTGAGGGGCTTCACCCTGAGCGTGGGGGCTCTGCTCGTGCTCCTGAGGGTGGCAGAGAACTCGAGGGAGCAGCTTTGGCCCTGGCAGGAGCAGCTGAAGCAGAGCAGAGCAGCAGGAGTGAGAGCTGCAGCCTGGACACACAGCACAGAGGCTGCTCTGGAGCTGCTCCCGAGGCCAGGCCAAGGTCAAATGGCAGCAGCAGCTCCCTGGGGCATCAGATGGAGCCCAGAGCAGGAGCAGCCTCCCCAGGGCACAGGGAGGAGGAGCAGCAGCAGCAGCGAGTGACAGAGGCCACCGTGTGTGCCAAGAACAGCAAAGTCAGCTCCACTGGGGAGAAGGTTGTGCTCTGGACCAGGTACTGCAGCCTGAGCTGCTCTTGCTGTGCCCCTGTTTGCCTCCAGCTCTTACTGGGTCATTGTTTTCATTTTGTGTCCCTGATTTCTGACCCTTCCCTTTGCTCAGTCCATGTTTGGCTGGGTTTGTGCTTTGCCAGGAGCAGCAGTGGCTGCTCCACTGCAGAGTTTTGCTCTGGGCAATGCACTTTTGAAACCTCCATCCCTTCACCCTTGAGCTGCTCCTGGCAGGGCTTTTATTGGAACACTTCAGACTGGGGAAAAAAAACTTAAAACCTTCTCAAAAGGTTCCTCAAAAACCCTTAAAACCTCTCTTAAAATCTCCTTCAAAAAGCTTAAAGCCAGGCTGAAGGAGCTCTGCTTAGAGAAGGGGTTGGGATGGCTGAGCTGGGATTGCTGAACTGGGAATTAAACTGGGATTGCTGAACTGGGAATTGAACTGGGATTGCTGAACTGGGAATTGAACTGGGATTGCTGAGCTGGGATTGCTGAACTGGGAATGCTGAACTGGGAATTAAACTGGGATGGCTGAACTGGGAACTGAGCTGGGATTGCTGAGCTGGAATTGCTGAGCTGGGATTGCTGAACTGGGATTGCTGGGTTGGGAATTGAACTGGGATTGCTGAGCTGGGATGGCTGAGCTGGGAATTGAGCTGGGAATGCTGAGCTGGGAGCAGGGCTGGGGAGTTTGAGTCTCTTGCTGCTCTGGGGCTGCTCTCACAGGGTTTTGTTGGTTTTGCTCTGCAGGGAGGCTGACAGAGTCATCCTGACCACGTGCCAGGAGAAGGGAGCCCACCTGGACACCTTCCACGCCATCTCCCAGAAACTGGGCAACAAGACAGCCAGTGAGGTGAGGGTGCTGGGGAGAGGGGCTGGGAAGGTCAGGGTGCTGTCCCATCAGCCTCCCAAACTTCAGTTTGATGATAAAATCATCTCAGTTGCAAATAAATCAAACCAAACCCTGCTCTGTGTTACTGGTGCCAAAGATCCTGTGTGCCCTGGCCCTGCCAGGGTTACCATTGGTGTTTGAGCTGCACCTTTGGCACTGGAGTTGTTTCAGTGGCTGCTGCTCAGCCTCCTCCTTCTGTGCCAAGGATCTGCTTTTGAATCCTCCCAAAGTGCCAGATTTGACCTGGAGAATGAAACTGTTCCTCCAAAAAACAAAAAAAAACCCAAAACTCTTCCATTTCTCCTCCTTTATGCCTCATCCTGTAAGAAATGCCACTGTGGTGTTGGATTATTTTGGTGTTACAGAATACCCTGTGCTGGGATTGTGAATTGATTGATAATGTGAAATCCCAGTTCCATGGCAGCCCTCAGGCCACCCTGGATCTCCTCTGTCCTCCAGGTGTCCCACAGGTTCAGGGAGCTGATGAGGCTGTTCCACACGTCCTGTGATGGGAGCTCTGAGGATGAGGAGGATGCCACCAGCACCAGCAACACCGACCAGCTGTCAGACAAAGATCTTCTGCTTTCTGAGGAAGAACCTGATGACTGAGCTGATCCAACTACTGACTGCACCAGAGGAGGTTTTTGGGGTTTTTTTGCCAGTTTGCTGCTACACAGGTGCTGTGGAAAAATGTTTGCACAGGTACTTGAGACAGCACCTTAATTATTTTTTGTTCAGTTTCCAGCCTGTAGCAAACCAAAGGCAGGAAGTAAAATGAAAAAATTGTTTAGAACTCCCCTGGGGAGTTTCAGCAGTGGAATAACAGAACTTTTGGACACTGACCTGGCCTTGGGGCCCAGCAGCCTCTGCCCAGGACCTGTAAATATTGTACCCTGAAATGTCACTTTTCATGTGGAACAAACACATGAGTTTTTCTAAGTTCTCCCCTTGTGCTGATTGTATGATGTGAGATAGTTACAATCTGAATTTTCTATTTATTGTGTGGGTTTATTTGAACAGGCAGAGCAAATCCAATTTGCACAGCTGAAAAAAAAACCCCAACCAAAATATATAAAAGAAAAAGCAGCTTCTCTCCTTTGCCACACAACTGTGAGTAGCTGGAGACCTTCACCCAGATTTTTGTGGTAAAATGAGAAGAAGGAGCAGCTGGGCCATGTCCAAAACCATTCCCTTTATTCTGGGAGCCATCTCAGAGCCTCTCCCACTGTGGATCAGTCTGAATCTGCTTCATCCTCAGACTCACCAGCCCCAGAGCCTGTCTGGTAGCACTGGGCCAGGGTCCTGAGCTCCTCCAGGGCCTCCTGGACGTCGTCGGGCTCCAGCCCCGGCGCGCAGGAGCCGCCGCAGCGCCGCGGCCGCAGCTGCCGGCACAGCCCCGAGAGCAGCCGCAGCAGCCCCGGGCAGCTCTGCAGGGCTGTGAGCACCGGGCAGCTCTGCACCCCTGCAGGGACGGCACAGCAAGGGTTAAACAGGGCCCCGGGCAGCTCTGCACCCCTGCAGGAACGGCACAGCAAGGGTTAAACAGGGCCCCGGGCAGCTCTGCACCCCTGCAGGGATGGCACAGCAAGGGTTAAACACCACTGAAACCCAGCAAGGGTTAAACAGCACTGAACCCCGGCCCTGGCCCCGGGCTGTGCACAAGCACCGGGCTGGGCTCGGCTGTGCACAGCTCTGCGCACTGGGTCGGTTCGTTACTGGGAATTTTGGGTTGTTGTTCATAATTTTGGGTTGTTACTCATAATTTTTCCCTCTGTTAGGCCCTGATCTCTGTGTTTCAGGGGTGTTTTGTTACCTGCTGAGGAACAGCCTTGGGCTCTGTCCAGGAGCATGACAGGCACAGCAAGGGTTAAACACCACCAAAACCTCAGCCCTGCTTCACAAGCACTGGGCTGGAGCTCAGCTGGTCACACCCTGCACACTGGGTTAGTTGTTTGGTTATTAATAATCCTTGTTATTAATAATTTTGGTTATTAATAACCCTGGTTATTGATAATCCGCGATATTGATAATTTTGGGTTGCTGTTAATAATTCTGGGTTGTTACTCTTAATTTTTCCCTCTGTTAGGCCCTGATCTCTGTGTTTCAGGGGTGTTTGTTACCTGCTGAGGAACAGCCCTGGGCTCTGTCCAGGAGGGGGTTAAACACCACCAAAACCTCAGCCCTTGCCCTGTGCTGCTGCACAAGCTTGAGCTCAGCTGCTGGGTTGGTTGGTTATTAATAACCCTGGTTATTAATACTTTTGGTTATTGATAATTTTGGTTATTAATAATCCTGGTTCTTAATAATTTTGTTTGGTTATTAATAACCCTGGTTATTGATAATGTTGGTTATTAATAATTTTGGTTGTTGTTAATAATTTTGGGTTGTTTTTGATAATTTTTCCCTCTGTCAGGCCCTGATCTCTCTATTGCACAGTTCAAGGGGTGTTTGTTACCTGCTGAGGAACAGCCCTGGGCTCTGTCCAGGAGGGGATTAAACACCACCAAAATCTCAGCCCTTGCACAAGCACTGGGCTTGAGCTCAGCTGCTCACACCCTGCACACTGGGTTGGTTGGTTGGTTATTGATAATCCTGGTTATTAATACTTTTGGTTATTAATAACCCTTTTATTAATAATTTCAATCATTAATAATTTTGATTATTAATAATCCTAGTTATTGTTAATCCTGGTTATTGATAATCCTGGTTATTGATAATTTTGGTTATTGATAATTTTGGGTTGTTGTTAATAATTTTGGGCTGCTGTTAATAATTTTGGGTTGTTATTGATAATTTTGGGTTGTTATTGATAGTTTTTCCCCCTGCCAGGCCCTGCTGTCTCTGTTGCAGTTCCAGGGGTGTTTGTTACCTGCTGAGGAGCAGCCCTGGGCTGTGTCCAGGAGGAAGCCTCGTCTGGTCAGGAGAGGAGAGAAGAACTGGGGGAAGGGAGGCTGGGTGTGACAGGGCTGCTGGAGCACGTGGGGTGTGCTGTGAGGAGATGAATGGAGTCACCCAGAGCTCCCTCAGGCGCTCCCTGCTCCAAACCAGCCCCCCCTGAAGCTCCCAGCTGCACCCACCTGAAGGCCCCTGGGCACTGGGAGTGCAGGTAGAGCTGCAGCACCTGCTCAGGGCTCTCACAGCCGTGCAGGGGGGACCTGGGCTGGCCTGGGCAGCTGCTGCAAAGGAAATTCAGCGTTTTCCAGCCTGGAATCATCCATGCCTCAGCTGCTTTTGAGCTGTTCTGCTCTAACATCAGCAGCACTCAGTCCCTGCACTGCTCCTCAGTGAGGAATGCTGCAGGAGGTGCAGCTCAGGTGCTGATGTACCTGGTGCCTTTCTCCTGGCAGATTCCTCGCAGCACAACAGACTGAGCAAAGCAGGAGCTGACCTCCTGCTCCTTCCACGAGGACAGAAGCTTCCAGGGCACCTCCTGGTGGGCACTCAGAACATCAGGGAGCGAGGAGCCAGGCAAGGCAGGCAAGGGCAGAGCTGCCCAGGCAGCCACAACCTGGATGTGGGTGACACAGCAGAGTCTGGAACACGCTGGGGCTGTGCAGCACAGCTGCAGCACAGCTGGAAGGTCTCCTCCTCATCCTCACCTTCCTCCCAGAGAAGGAGAGGGAGTCAGCAAGGTGCAGCATGGAGGCCTGGGAGGAGCAGAGCCTGTAGGGAGCCGTGAGGGTGTCGAGTGCTGCTGCCAGGATTGCACTGCTGTGGTAGTTCAGGGATGCCTGGGGACGAGACAAGTGCAGGAACTGCAGGACAGCTCACAGTTTGTGTATTTAACTTCAGCCAGGTTGTAAACTGTGCCTTTAAAAGAGGTGGTTTGCAGTTATTTCAGGGCTGGGATAAGCAGCCAGTGTGTAACTGTAGCTGCAGCCCAGCTGTTGGCTAACAAATGCTTTGGTGCCAGTTTTCTTATCTTTTTTGGCTCCTCAGGGCTGCAGTGAGGCTGGAGTTACTCCAAGCATGCAGAATAATGTAGGAAAGCCTTTTCTTGAGTGCCAGCACAACAGGCAAGGAAATGTGTTAATATTTTCAAAAGCAGGAAGAAAAGTACAGAAATGAAAAGTTGGCAGTTAAGTGCCAGTGAAAAAGCAGGAGAAGGTCTCTGCTGAGCAGAACAGCACCATGAAAAAGCACCAAGCACAGAACTGCAGGGAACAGAGAGGGGTAAAGCTGCAGGAGCTCAGTGCCAGCCATGGTGGGTGACCCAGTCCAGCACTTACATTGTATTTTATGTATGGAAACGTGACAGGAGGGTCTGGCTTGAGTCCCAGACTGCCATTGAGTGACAGGGGGCAGAAGAGAGAGCTGTGCCGGGACAGGTGGGCAATGCCCAGGGCCGTGTTCATCAGTCTGTAAAAACTCTTCTGAGGGTCCTGGGGGGGAAAAATCCAACCATTGGAACAGCAAGAACCTGTGAAAGGCAGGCTGGGCAGCTGCTCTGGCTCTCCCCTTGGTTACTCACTGCCACAGCACTCAGGACTGGGGTCAGGCCCCAGGTCAGGATCCCCTTCCGTGAGTACTCATCGTGCAGCAGCTCTGTCACCTTGGCACCCACTCCAGAGAATCCATTGTGGAGGTCACACAGGACCTGGAACCCCTGTGGGAAACAACGGCAGCACCTCAGACTCTGCTGCTCCTGGAGCAGAAAGTTTCCTGGAAGCAAAGGGAGCTCGGATGAGGTGAGGACCTGAAGGTAATCACACTCCTCAACAAAGAAGTGCAGCCGATCCTCCAGCTCCTCCACACAGGCAGGGTCCTGCAGGAGACTCTCACCTTGCCCAAAGCCTTCGAGACAACCACAGTCCCTAAGGGGAAAAGGAGCAAAGAGGGGTTATTTTATCCCTTTTATTCATCCCTGAAGGCAAAACTCAGCCCTGGTTTGTGTTCAGGAGCAAAGCCCTGGGCATACCCATCGTGCAGGTACTGCCGGATCACCTGGAGACTCTTGGGGTGCAGGTTCACATTGAGGTAATCAGACCAGAGCCTGATGGAGGGAGCAGCCTGGGACCCTGCAGGAGAGGAGCCTGCAGGGAGGCAGAGGGGAGAGCAAAGGCCCTTGCAGCTCTGAGCATCCCCTTTCAGCTCTCAGCATCCCCATGAATGTAAACCCAGTTTTCTAACACGTTCTGAGCATCCCCTTTCAGCTCTGAGCATCCTCCTTGAGCTCTGAGCAGCCTCTTTGAGTTCTGAGCATCCCCTTTGTTCTCTGAGCATCCCTTTTCTGCTCTGAGCATCCCCTTTGAGTTCTGAGCATCCCCGTGAATGCAAAATCAAATTTTTATCTTATCCAGGGTTTTTTAGCCCATCTGCTGGGCTGAAAAAACTGGTTAAATTAAAAAATTGAGTCAGCCCATCTGACCCAGCTCTCCATAAGCCAAGCGCTGTTATCCCATAGTTTTCCTTCTCCCTGTTCCCTGACACGCTGTTCCGCAGCAGGAGCCAGGGAATTCTGATTCTGCCCATCTGGAACTGACCGCAGAGAACGAACCCACCGCGCACAGACCTGGCCCCGCAGCGCCGGGATTCCCCTTGGCGTCCCCGGCAGCGTCTCCCTGCGGGAACAACCCCGGGCCGGTGGTTACGGGGGCGCTTCGCCTCCTCCCCGGGCCGGGAGCGGTGCGGGACCCGCGGCCGCGCTCACCCTGCGGCTCCCGGCGTCCCGCGATGCGCCCCGCTCCCGGTAATCGGCGACAGCCCCGTCCCTGCGACACAAAGCGGCGGCAGCTGCGGGACCCCGGCCCGGCCCGGCTCGCACTCACCGGCGGCCCCGGCCCGTCCCGCACTCACCAGGTGACCGGTGGCCCCGTCCCATCCCGCACTGTCCCGCACTCACCGGCGGCCCCGTCCCATCCCGTTCCCTCCCGGTCCCGTCCCATCCCGCACTCACCAGTCCATCGCCTGCCCCGGCCCATCCCGTTCCCTCCCCTCCCGCCCCGCACTGTCCCATCCCGCACTCCCCAGCTCACCGACTGCCCCGTCCCATCCCGCACTCACCGGCGGCCCCGTCCCGTTCCCTCCTGCCCCATCCCGCACTCACCAGCTCACCGGCGGCTCCGTGTCCGCCCCGTCCGCTCTGAGCGCGCCCACGCCGCCTGCAAACAGAGCCCGGTCACGGCGGGGCCGCCCGGTGCCCCTCGCATCCATCCCGCCCGGTGCCCCGTCCCGCCCGGTGCCCCATCCCGCCCGGTGCCCGCATCCCTCCCGGTGCCTCATTCTCCCGCCCGGTGCCCCGTCCCGCCCGGTGCCCCATCCATCCCGCCCGGTGCCCGCGTCCATCCCGGTGCCCCATCCATCCCGGTGCTCCGTCCCGCCCGGTGCCCCATCCATCCCGCCCGGTGCCCCCGCATCCCTCCCGGGTACCTTTCAGCTCCAGTGCCACCAGCCGCGGCTCGGGGCTCTCGGTGCCGCCCGGGCCCCGCCCGAAGCGGAGCAGCGCGGCCGCGCGGAGCTCGGCGGGCTCGGCGGGGCTGCGCAGCGCGGCGGCCTGCGGGGAACGGCGGCGCGGGGAGGGAGAAGCGATCAGAGCGAGCCCCGGGCCCGGCCCCACCCCCGGCCCGGCCCGCGGCTCCCCCCGCACCTGCAGCCCCCACCAGTGCGCGCCCACGCAGCCCGAGTAGTGCCCGAGCTGCAGCGTGACCGCCTCCCCCGGCATGGCCCCCACGAACGGAACCGGGAGCGCGTCACGGGCCCGCCCCGGACGGGCGGGGACGCGAGCGGGGGCGGGGACGCGCCCCGGACACGGACACGGAGAGCGGGGAACGGAGCCTTTATTGCGCTACAGGGGCCCCGCCAGCCGCTCCAGCTGCCGCGGGTTGGAGCCGCTGAGGAACTGCAGCTCCGCTTTGCCGTCCTCGGTGTGCGCTGCGGGAGAGAAAAACAGAGAAAAACGGAGCTGGAGGGATGGAGGGAGGGAACAGCTCCGGTTTCCCCCCTTTCCCAGCGCTGACCTTTCTCGTGCTGCAGCCACCGCCGCTCCAGGTAGTAGCCGTAGCAGCTCTCGAACTCCCTCGGGCTGTAGTTGGGGACCGGGATGGGCACAAAGGGGTCCAAGGCATCGAAACCCTCCTGGGGAGGGAGGTCAGGCAGGGTCAGTGCTGGGGGCTGCGTGGGGACACGGCCCAGAGGCCTTGGGAGCTCAGCCATGGAATATCCAGAGTTGGAAGGGACCCACAAGGATCCCCAGTCCAGCCCCTGGCCCTGGGGACAGCCCAGCGATCCCGTCCTGTGCCTGGCAGTGGTGCCCAGGTGCTCCTGGAGCCCTGGCAGCCCTGGGGCTGTGCCCATTCCCCTGTTCAGTGCCCATTCCCCTGTTCAGAGCCTTTTCCTGCTCCCCAGCCCAGCCCTCCCCTGACACAGCTCCGGGCCCTCCCCTGGGTCCTGTCCTGGTCCCAGGAGTCAGAGCTGCCCCTCCCGAGGAGCTGCAGGTCCCCGAGATCTCCTTCAGGCTCCTCCAGCTGGACAGAAATGGCTCCGATGCTCCTGCAGCCCCTCCTGGGGACACTCCTGCAGCTTCAGACCCTTCACAGACTGTGATGCCCAAAGG
Organism: Myioborus melanocephalus; assembly: GCA_035040975.1. Taxonomy (NCBI): domain Eukaryota; kingdom Metazoa; phylum Chordata; class Aves; order Passeriformes; family Parulidae; genus Myioborus; species Myioborus melanocephalus. The sequence continues at coordinate 5,510,821 of JAWWLS010000113.1, read as the reverse complement.
GCCCCAGGGCAGGGACAGCCCCTGCTTGTCCCTGTGCCTGGCACACCCCAGGGCACTTTTGGCTCCCCTGGCACTCAGGGCACTGCTGACCCACAGAGACCCTGAGCAGTGTCCCCTTGAACAGAACCAGGTCACCAAACATTTTTTTGTTTGTTTCCCAATGTGAAGAGGAGAAAAAACCCCCAAAGAGGCCGTGACTGACCTTTCCCAGCAGCTCCTGGGGAGTGTAGGCTGAGCTGGGTTTGAAGAGCGAGCCAGTCTGGCTGAGGGTGGTCACAATGGCACCTCCACTCTGGAAAGCAGAGCAGAAATAAAGATCCTGTCAGCTGCAAAGCCAGTGCTGCCTTAGGATCAACCCCTGAGGCATTTTTTATTGCAGGATGGAGCTGCAGGAGCAAGGCCAGAGGAGGATTCCATGGTGGAGCCAGGCTGGGGGAGCTGGGGGTGCTCACCTGGAGAAAGGAAAGCTCCAGGGAGAGCTCAGAGCCCCTCCAGGGCCTGAAGGGGCTCCAGGAGAGCTGGAGAGGGACTGGGGACAAGGGCTGGAGGGACAGCACAGGGGGGATGGTTCCACAGTAACAGGACAGGGTTGGGTGGGATATTGGGAAGGAATTCCTGGCTGTGAGGGTGGGCAGGCCCTGGCACAGGTGCCCAGAGCAGCTGTGGCTGCCCTGGATCCCAAGGCCAGGTTGGATGGGGCTGGAAGCACCCTGGGACAGCAGAAGGTGCCCCTGCCATGGCAGGGGGTGGCACTGGGTGGGCTTTAAGATCCCATTTTGTGATCTGGATTCTTCAAAAATTCTGCAAGATTAACTTTTTATAATGCTGCAGACCACACAAATCCTGGCTGCTCCATGTGAGCACAGGGAAAATAAATATACAGCTCATGTTCCCAGGGCTGGCATTAAAACTTTTCTTACCTGTTATGGGTTTTCTAGGCCAACAAGTGAAATAATTCAAAATGGACTTTCCTATACACCTTTAAACCTGCAGCCTACTCAATCTAGCTCTGAGCATCCAAGGGGATGGAAAAAGCATCAGGAGGAGTTGACCTACAGCACAATGTTGAGAAACCAGAAGTTCTCACTAGCTCAAAGAACTCAAAACCCAAAGGGCTGTCAGACACCTCCAGCTCAGGGTCCTTGGCAGAGCTTGCCAGGGGGATCAGGAGATGCTGCTGCACATTCCAGCTGTCCTCATTGTCCTCACAAACCCTGCTCAGACACTGCTGCACTGGTGGCTTTGGGCTGGGGGCAGATTTCATTGCTGGATTTCACTGTGGCAGAGGCAGAGCCTGAACTCACCCAGTCGTTCCTCAGCATCTTCCGCAGGTTGTGCACGAGTGTCAGCTCCTCTGGAGAAACCTGGAGGAGATGATCTGCATCACCATTGCAGCTCCTGTCAGACACAAATCCCCTCCCCTCCTTCCAGCCAGCCTGGCAGGATCATTTCTACCCTTCAGGCACGTTTTATTCTCTGCTTTCCCTTGGCCTGCAGCACCGAGCCTGAGTCACACTGCACCGAGCAAAGCCAGGCCCTGCCCCTCCACAACACCACTTCTGCCTCAGGGAGAGACAGGGAAAACTCAGGAGAATTGTCTAAAGCACAACATGAACCTTTCAGGCCCCTCCAAAGCCTGAACACTTTCAGGGATTGCCACAGAACTAAAATTAAACAGCCCCCCTGCTCCCCCCTGCAGCAGGAATCCCCCGGGGCAGAGCTCTGGGGGAATGATGCCTTAGGATTTTAGCTTCTATAATTTTTATGTATTATATATATAAAATTATATATATATAAATATTATATGTTATATATATAATATTAAATATATGAAAATAAAATATATAAAATACATAAAAATTAGAAAAGCTAAAATTGTTATAATTTATAATTTTTATATATTTGTAATCCTGCAATTCTTAGTGTCTAACTCTAAACTCCATATACAATGTTAGCTACAGTTTTCCCATTTTGGGCAGACAACAGTTCCTCTCCAGGCCTGGAAATCAAGGACACCTCCCTGCCTGAGGCCTTGAAAAATGTAAACCAAAAGTGAATTGGGGGGAAGTAAACTTGGGGTAAATGCCTTCATTACCTGAAGCTTAATTGGAAGATGAACCCCCAATATGCAAATGGACCAAACATAAAAGTGTGAAAACCTGTGATGTGTTGTCCATTTTGTGTGCAGTCTGCCCAAAATGTACCTGAAAGCCCTTCAATCAATACAACTGCTTTTACTCTCTTAATTTTGTCTGGCCTCTGTTTTTAGGTAGCCCAACAAGGCATCTGTGGAAGAGGTTTTACAGTGATTTGTGAGCCAGAGAGAAGTTTGAGAAGAGGATCCATGTTTACCCCTGAAAGAATTTTCTACCAAGGCTGTTAACACAGAAACCAAGAAAGAAAGGAGGAGAAATAAGAGAAACCTGAAAGAATTTTCTACCAAGGTTGTTGATACAGAAACCAAGAAAGAAAGGAGGAGAAATAAGAGGAACCTGAGCACTTTGTCTCTTGTGACCAACAAGCAAAGTGTCAACTTCTGAGTTCTGTGAGAATGTACACAAAGCATGCATGCTGGAATAAAACCAGGTTGGAAGCCTTTTTGTGAAAAATGCATGTATTTTATGATTGGCTTTTCTCAAATATTCAAATGAATATTATATGTGTGGTGTTGGGAAGTAATGCTGTATCAATTCTCTTAAGTACTGTGTTAAATAGAGTTTTAGGTTATGAAAATTGTTAAAATAGAAACTGTGCTATGTAGGATGCTTTGTTTAACAGAAAGGACTTGCAGT
>JAWWLS010000113.1:5481885-5492716 GCA_035040975.1 Myioborus melanocephalus | reverse complement strand
CTATTCTATTAGCTTAGCCAGCTTCTGAAGAAGGCTTTTCTTTTCTATTTCTATTTATAGTCATAATAATATATATAAAATATATATATATTATATATATGTATTATATATACATATATAATATATATATTATATATGTACATATACATAATATATATGTAATATATATACATATATATAAAATATATATACACACATATATATTATATATAGATATGTTATATATATATAATAAAATAATAAATCAAGCCTTCTGATCATGGAATCAAGATCCTGACTCTTCCTTCCTCTGAAAACCCCTGTGACCACTATCACACGTTTCCTCACTGGGAGCTTTGCTAATGGCAGGGTACACAGAGTTTGATGACAAATGTGGTGTTTAGTGGCTTTTTCAGCCCCATTTCAATGGGGTTGTGGGGTGCAGGAGCTGGGCTGGCCAAAGCCAAAGCTCGGGCACAGGTCAGAGTGGCAGAGGCAGTTGCCTGGCAACCAGAAGGCAGGCACAGGACACTGGGGACATGGGGACATGGGGACAATGGTGGCCATCTGGCCTGTGCTGTGCAATCCGCGGGGTCACGTGTGAGATCATCTCCTCTCCTGCTGCTCCTGTTTCCATAGAGACCCCGGAGGAATCAGAGAGGCTCCAATTTCACAGCAGCACAAAAGCACCTCCAGGGCTCCCTGCATTCATTCCCTGCCCTTCCTTCATTCCTGCTCCAGACACACGGAGGGTGAGGCTGCAGTGGTGATGCTGCAGAGCTGGGCTCAGGTCACCTGGGCTGTGGTTTTTATCCCCTCACAGCCAGCTCAGGGAGGTTTTGCAGGGAAGAATAAGCCTGGAGTAGAAATTGATGGTGTCTGATGAGAAGCTAAGCCTGTCCCAGCTCCTGCAATCTCATCTGTGCAGCTCTGGAGGAGGAATCAACCCCTGTCCCCAGGGGCTCTCAGGCTCCATCCTGAGCAGGTGCCCTGCACAGCCACGGCCCATTCATGGGGCTGATCCCTGGTGTAGGTGTGTGTGTACCCCTGGTGTAGGTGTGTGTGTACCCCTGGTGTAGGTGTGTGTACCCCTGGTGTAGGTGTGTGTGCACCCCTGGTGTAGGTGTGTGTGTACCCCTGGTGTAGGTGTGTGTGTACCCCTGGTGTAGGTGTGTGTGTACCCCTGGTGTAGGTGTGTACCCCTGGTGTAGGTGTGTGTGTACCCCCTGTACCCCCAGCACAGTCGCAGGCAGCACTGCTGGCTGCCAGCATGGCCCTGGTGGCACCCAGGGCTGGTGTGTGCAGGGACAGTGGTGACAGGATGGCCCTGGTGGCAACGTGGGGACAGTGGTGGCAGAGCAGGATGGCCCTGGCAGCACTCAGGGGACAGTGGTGGCAGGATGGTCCCAGGGCTGGCTGTGGCAGGGACAGGGGTGCCAGAATGGCCCTGGTGGCAGGATGGCAACGTGGGGACAGTGGTGGCAGCCAGGGGACAGTGGTGGCAGGATGGCCCAGGGGACAGGGGTGGCAGGCAGGGGACAGGGCTGGCAGGGCAGGGTGGCTCTGGGGACAGGGTGGCAGGGCAGGATGGCCTGGGGACAGGCTGGCAGGGCAGGGTGGCCCTGGGGACAGGCTGGCAGGACAGGATGGCCTGGGGACAGGATGGCCCTGGGGACAGGCTGGCAGGACAGGGTGGCACCCTGGGGACAGGCTGGCAGTGTCACTCACCGGGTCGCTCTCGCTGGTGTGGAAGATCTCTCGGGCCCTCCCTGCTGGCACATCCTGGCTGCACACAGAGCTCAGGGCAGCCCTGGGCACGGGCAGGGCACAGCCACGGCCCAGCTGAGGGGACAGCAGGGGTGAAAGGGTTAAACTGAGTATTTGATGTGCTTTAAAGTGAATATTTGATGTGCTTTAAAACGAATATTTGATGTGTTCTGGTACAAAGTTATGCTGTATACATTTCCTTAAGTAGTGTCCTAGATATAGCTTAAGGTTATAACATAATGTTAAAATAGAAACTATGCTCTACTGTTCAACATTATTCATTTTATGTTTAGAATTATTTGTGTTTATGTACTATGTTTACATAACACATAAATATGTATTATATTAAACATGTATTTTCTTGAGCAGTGTGTTGAATAGTTTAAGGTTATAATATAATGTTAAAATAGAAACTATGCTGTAATGTTCAACATTATTAATTTTATGTTTACAATTATTTGTGTTTATGTATTATGTTTACATAACACATATGTAAACATAATACAAATATGTATTATATTAAACATGTATTAATTTCCTTAAACAGTGCGTTGAATATAGTTTTAGGTTATAATATAATGTTAAAATAGAAACTATGCTACTGTTAACATTATTAATTTTATGTTTACAATTATTTGTGTTTATGTATTATGTTTACATAACACATGAATATGTATTATATTAAACATGTATTAATTTCCTTAAGTAGTGTGTTGAATATAGTTCTAGGTTATAACATAATGTTAATATAGAAACAATGCTGTAATGTTCAACATTATTAATTTTATGCTTACATTTATGTTTATATATTATGTTTACATAGCAGATAAACATGCATTACATTAAACATGTATTAATTTCCTTAAGTAGTGTGTTGAATATAGTTCTAGGTTATAACATAAATGTTAAAATAGAAACGATCCTACTCAAGTAAGATACTTTCTTTTAAAGAGAGGAATGGAATTCACACCAGACAGCAGCCACAGGACACCTAAACCTTTCAGAGAAAATTAATTTATTGCTCCATTATCAGAAGAAAATAACTTCTTCCTGCTTCACAGTGAGGATTCAGAGGAAGAAGTTGACACTGACCAGACAGAATCCCGTGTTTGAATGGAATTTATGGGATATTTGAATATGCAACAGGATGTTGCTTTTAAGGGTTAATCCTCTATTAACAGTGAGTCCTTTTTTGGGCTTATTTTACCCAGAAAGAGGTACCCAGACTGTCTGTAACTCTTTGTTTTTATTGTCTCATATTACCTAATCCTAATTGTCCAAATTTTTATTACTCTAATTATATTGCTATTTTTATAACCATTTTATTAGCATTAAACGTTTAAAATTTTAAAAAAGAGGCACCAAAGCTGTCAGCAGCCAGGGGTTGCTGGTGAGAGCAGCCCAGGGAATCTGATCTGAGCCCTCTGTGATCCCAACGAGCCACGTGCAACCCAGAGCTGAACTCTTGATTGCAATTACAATGAAAACTCATCATTAGCATGGAAATTCAGCATGGAAAAGCCACGTGCTGCAGAACCAGACTGCACATTTAGAAACCTGCCCTGAAACCATTCCCACCTGAGCCAGTCCCACCCCACTGAGCCAAGCCCTGCACCTGAGTTTTACCCAAAACACAAAATTGAGTTTTTACCCAATTTACACAAAATTTCCTTAAGATCCCACATGCAGCCTCACTGCTGGGAAGTGCCCAGCTGAGGAGTGGCAGCACCCTGAGAATTCAATCTAATTCTGTCTAACAATCCACAACCACCTCAATTACCCAGGGATTAGTGCAGCCCTGCCCACCATTTGATATTTATAATTACACTCCCTGATTTCCCTGCATCCAGACTCTGCCACCAGGATCCAGACGTGGCTGAGAAACCCAAGCAGAGCCAGCTGAGTTGATTAATTCATTTTTTCCCCAGCCAGCCTGCTGAAGCCTGCCTGCAAAGCCCAGCCAAAACAGGCAAGGAAGCGAGCAGAGGCAGGACAAGCATTTGATTGTGTTGTGGTGAAAAGAAAACACAAACATTTGTCAATGATTTCCAAAGTGCATCCTCCAGAGAGGCTCTGGGAGAAGCTGAGAGCCCCTTGCAGCACTGGCAGGCCCAGTTGCAGCAGTTTCTTATTTTGTGTGTGTGGGTGAGAGCAGCAGAATGCAGAGCTCAGAGCCAGGGACGGCTGTGGCAGTGACACAGCACTGCAAAGCCACCAGGGCTCCGGGGGAGGTGGCATCAGGGACATTCCAGATGCCTGAATCAGCATCTGGGCACTTGGCTCCTGTGAGAGGGAAGGGATGAAACCAGCCTGGAGCCCCTGGGACAAACAGCTTAGTGCAAACAGGGAGATCACCCCACACATCTTGTTCCCACCTTGCCCTTTTCATTCTCAAATCCAAATGATGGAGATCACCCCACACAGCTTGTTCCCACTTGTCCTTTTCCTTCTCAAATCCAAATGATGGAGATCACCCCACACAGCTTGTTCCCACCTTGCCCTTTTCATTCTCAAATCCAAATGATGGAGATCACCCCACACAGCTTGTTCCCACCTGTCCTTTTCCTCCTCAAACACAAATGATCCTTCAGGATGGTTTATTTTAGTTGAAAATCCACGGAGGTGACAATTCACAGCCTTGAGCAAGGCACAAAGATGGCAGTTTAATACATGAATAAATACAGATGGCAACTCTTGTCACCTGATCACCTGGGAAATGTCAGCCCTGAGCCTGGAATAGGAATCCCTCCCTTGAACATCCTTGACCCAGAGAAGCTGTGGCTGCCCCTGGGAGCATCCAAGGCCAGGCTGGATGGGGTTTGGAGCATCCTGGGCTAAGCAAAGTGTCCCAGGAGTGGGACTGGATGTTGTGGGAGGTCCCTCTGAGCTTCTGGGATCTCACATTTTCTCCTCCTCAAGCCCCAGGTGAGTGTAGGAGGCCCTGAGCTGTGCTCAGCTGCCAGGGAAGCTCCCTGCCCATCCTCTCCCAGGGGTACCACACCAATCCTCAGCCCTGGGCACTGCAGAGCTGAAGGAAAATGAAGCAAGGATGAAATTCTTGCTCTGTGTTCAGATTTCAGGGGTGTCCAGGCACAGCCTCGAGCTGAATGATGCTTCATCAAACCAATATTAGCAATGTCATGTTTTAAAAAGCCCAAACTGAGCTCAGCAGGATGTGGAATCTCTGTGGGACACAAGGCAGCTCCTCATGAGCTCTCTGAAGGGAGAGGAACTCAGAATACCAGTCCAGTCCTCTGGTCTTGCAGCCAAACATTAAATTTCTATTTTTTTGGCATCAGCACAGCACATCCCCAGTGTAAATCACTCCTGCAATGACATTATTTTACTGCCATTTGCAGCCTTAGCACCACAGTTCCTTCCCAAAACCCCCTGGAACCTGGTGGTGCTTTGTGTGGGAAATGGATTCATTGAAAATTCTTAAAACTTGACACAAGGTTCACATAGCCTGTATTTCAATGTAAACTTTGAGATAAGAAATGCTGATTTAGAAACGTTATGGGATAGGACAGACATTGTTGACAGAGAAACTAAACCAGAAATAAGTTTTAAAAGATGTTTTGGAAATAAGACTCAATACTTTGGAGAAACAGAACTATGAAAGATGCATTGTATAAAGACTCACGAGGGGTAATTTTGGATTATTAGTTTTAAAGTATTTACCACACAGTGTGGTTAAAGTTGATAAGCTAAAAACCACTTCTAGTGGACTAGTAATTAGGATTTAAATTAAACTGCAAACTTTGGACACTTTGGAACTTTGCCACTGCGGGCTGTGGGTGGGGAAGCAGCTCCCAAACTCCTGGAGAGGGAATTGCTCCTCCCTGAGGGGCTCCAAAGCCAACACAGGCAGTGAGCAGGTGCCCTGAGTTCCAGAGATACAGACTGGCATTTCACCAATCACCGTTTCCATTTCCAAAATCCACATTTCAAACTGCCCACAGATGGCTCAGGACACCCCTGCTGAAGGATTTTATACCCTGAGTTTATATATTTATATTATATCCTGAGTTTAGAGCACCAAGGTGCTCAGTCCCTCCTCCTGAACAAAAGCTCAGCATCCACCCCTGAGCTTTGGAACACCTGGAACATCCAGAGAGCCCTGCACAGCCACTCCAGCACATCCTTGGGCTTTGGAACATCCAGAGAGCCCTGCACAGCCACCCCAGCACATCCCTGGGCTTTGGAACATCCCCAGAGCTCTGCACAGCCACCCCCAGCACATCCCTGGGCTTTGGAACATCCCCAGAGCTCTGCATAGCCACCCCAGCACATCCCTGGGCTTTGGAACATCAGGAACATCCCCAGAGCCCTGCAGAGCCATGCCCAGACCATCCCTGGGCTTGGGAACATCCACAAAGCTCTGCACAGCCATCCCAGCACACTCCTGGGCTTTGGAACATCCACAGAGCCCTGCACAGCCATCCCTGAGCTTTGGAACACCAGGAACATCCACAGAGCCCTGCACACCCATCCCCAGCACACCCCTGAGCTTTGGAACATCAGGAACATCCACAGAGCTCTGCACAGCCATCCCAGCACATCCCTGGGCTTCGGAATGCCAGGAACATCCACAGAACCCTGCAGAGCCACCCCCAGGCTTTGAACACCAGGAACATCCACAGAGCTCCTGTGCAGCCCTGCACAGCCACCCCCAGCCCATCCCCATCCCCGCAGCCTCTCCAGGCCGTTTCCCCGAGCAGGGAGCGGGTTTCAGGCTGAGTTTCCATCTGCCCAAGGACAGGAGCCGCCTGCCCGGGATCCCTGAAATGGCAGCGACACCATCACGTGGTGCTCGGGATGAACCGGGAGTGCCGAGCCGGGAGGTGGAGCTGTTCCTGCATCTTCCCGGGATGTTCCTGCATCTTCCGGGGATCCCGAGCTATTCCCGCATCTTCCCGGGATGTTCCCGCATCTTCCGGGGATCCCGGGCTGTTCCCGTATCTTCCAGGGATCCCAGGCTGTTCCTGCATGATCCAAGGACCCAGGCTGCTCCCGCATCTCCCGGGGATCCCGGGCTTGGGGAATGCCGGGCTGCTCCTGCATCTTCCGGGAATCCCGGGCTGGTCCCGCACCTTCCAAGGATCCCGGGCTGGGGAATACCGGGCTGGTCCCGAATCTTCGGGGATCCCAGGTTGTTCCTGCACCTTCTGGGGATCCTGGGCTGGGGAATACCGGGTTGGGCCCCAATCTTCGGGGATCCCAGGTTGCTTCCACATCTTCCAGAGATCCCGGGCTGTTCCTGCATCTTCCCAGGATCCCAAGCTCGGGAATGCCGGGCTGTTCCCGCATGCTCCATAGATCCCGGGCTCAGGAATGCCGGGCTGGTCCCGCATCTTCCAGGGGTCCCAGGATCTGGGAATGTCGGGCTGTTCCCAATGTCCCACAGATCCCGGGCTCTGGGAATGCCGGGCTGCTCCTGCACATTCCAAGGATCCCAGGCTCTGGGAATCCTGGGCTGTTCCTGCATCTCCCGAGATCCCGGGTTATTCCCACATCTTCCACGGATCCCAGGCTGTTCCTGCATGATCCGAGGATCCCGGCTGGTCCCACATCTTTCGGGGATCCTGGGCTCTGGGAATGCCGGGCTGTTCCCACAAGTCTCAGAGATCTCTGGGAATGCTGGGCTGTTCCCACATGTTCCAGGGATCTCTGGGAACGCCAGGTTGTTCCCAATGTCCCACAGTGCCCGGGCTGTTCCTGCATATCCCAGCGATCCCAGGCTCTGGAATGCTGAGCTGTTCCCAATATCCCAGGGATCCCGGGCTGTTCCCACATGTCCCAGGAATCTCTGGGAATCCTGGGCTGTTCCCACATATCTCAGGGATCTCTGGGGTCCCGGGCTGCACCTGCATGTCCCAGGGATCTCTCAGGATCCCGGGCTGTTCCTGCATTTCCCAATGTCCCAGGAATCTCTGGGGATCCTGGGCTGTTCCCGATGTCCCAGGGATCCCAGGCTGTTCCCACATGTTCCAGGGATCTCTGGGAATGCCAGGCTGTTCCAAATATCCCAGGGATCCCAGGCTGTTCCCGATGTCCTGGGGATCTCTGGGGATCCCGGGCTGTTCCCAATGTCCCAGAAATCTCTGGGATGCCGGGCTGTTCCCAATGTCCCAGAAATCTCTGGGAATGCCAGGCTGTTCCCAATGTCCCAGGAATCTCTGGGATCCCGGGCTGTTCCTGCATTTCCCGATGTCCCAGGGATCTCCGGGGATCCCGGGCTGTTCCTGAATGTCCCAGGAATCTCTGGGATCCCAGGCTGTTCCTGCATTTCCCAATGTCCCAGGGATCTCTGGGATCCCGGGCTGTTCCTGAATGTCCCAGGGATCTCTGGGATCCCGGGCTGTTCCCAATATCCCAGTGATCCCGGGCTGTTCCCGCAGCCTGCCCAGGAAGGGCAGCACTGCACAGCCAGAGCTGCAGAAGGCAGAGCTGCAGCCACCTGGCTGTGCTGGAGGGGAAAAGCCCGGAAAAGGCAGCAGCAAACCACACAGGAAAAAATTCCAGACCTGCTCCATGAGCTCCTGCTGCTGTTTAGGGTTTAAGGAGGCTCTTGGACAGCACAGGGCTGCTGTGAGCTGGGGCAGAGGGCATCACCACACCCACCCAAAGCACCGAGCCATTTCTGGCTCAGAAAATGGAAAAAATAAAAGGTTTTTGCCCCAGAGGGTGCTGGGCACAGCCTCAAGGCTGCCAGAGCTCCAGGGGCATTGGGAGCTCCCAGCACAGCAGGAATTGCTGGGGTGTCCAAGCAGGGCTGTGATCCTTCCAGCTGGGAATATCCCATAATTCTGTGATTTTTGGCAAAACTCTTCCCAGAGCACCTGTGCAAGGCTGGTGGGTTGTTCTTCTGGACATCCCAGCCATGCAGAGTGGAATAATCTCTATTTCCTGAGAGACACATGAATGGAAGGTGCAGGATCTCAGAACTCTTCCCCCTCCCCAGACTCCTCAGGGAAATGTGGGAATGCTGGATCTGCTCCTTCCTCAGCCCACAATGGGAATTCACTCATTTTCTATGCTGAAAATTGTCATTCCAGGCCACAGGAAAGTCAAAATATTGGAAACAGCACCAGGCTCTTACAGGGCTTACCTTCAGAGAATGGCACACGAGTCCTTTCAGGCTTCTCAGCATTTTCCTGCAGGAACAGAAGTGGATATTTTAGTTTTTTTGTTATATTTTTGATTTTGTTTTAAAATATATTTTTTGTTATGCCTGATTATTTCATGCTGAGAGAGAACTGTTTGTGTTGAAAGACCTTCATGACAAAGCACCCAAATAATTCAGAACAAGTGTCAGATGCTCTGCAGTAACACAGACTGGTGGGCAGCACCACTTGCTTAGGAAAAACTAATAATAAAATATAATAATAATAATAATAATAACAATAACAATGACAACAATAATAATCCCATGTCATTAAACTAAAAATTACAAATAGTTTTAATTTTAAAAAATTAAAATTTTAAAATTAAATTTTAACATTTTAATGGAATAGTTTAACAGAGAATAAACAGTTTAATGGAAAACAAAATCTTAAATTTTTTTAAACCCCCTTTATCAGGGGCTTTTTCCCAGAACCTCCCAAGGAGAAAATACTGATATTGCTTACCTAGGATGCATTGAGAGTTCTTGGGTGCAATAATTTGCATCCAAAGGGAAAATTAATTACCTGAACTGCTCAGGAGGAGCTGCTGCCTCGGTGGAATTGGTGAGCAAAACAAAGCTGGTTCACCTGCACAGAAGAACATTTGCACCTGTTACTGCAGGGAGCAGGAAAACAACCCCACAGGGCAGGGTGTGAACGCTCTAAATGAGAATTTTCATTCCTCCCGGTCAAATAAATACAGGAAAACAACCCTCCAGTCTTGCTATTTCAGGAGTGAGTAAAGAGGGATTTTTGGACATTTTCCATCCTTTGCTGGTGCACAGCAAGGAGAAATCCTGCAGATCCCATTGATTTCACATCAGTTTTAGCTGCAAGGAAAGCAAGGATGGAAAATCTTCTTTCCCAGTCATAGCCAGGAAAATTAAGGAGTCACAAAGCCTGAAGTATATTAATACTTGATTTTTATTTTTTTTAATTTGCTGCTGACTCCTTTTAAAACCCGGGGTAAATTTTGAGCATTCTGAGAGAATGCTGAAATTCTGACAGAATCCCTGAACGACCAGCGCAGCTTTGGGGCTCAGCCCCGGGGGAATGGGACGGAAAACGCGGCCCTGAGCGCACCCGGGCCGGGTTAGAACAGCCCGGGTACACCGGGAGCGCTCCGGGAGCGCCACGCGTGGATTTCCGTGGTTTTACCCCCAAAAATTACAGCCAATACACGCTAAAAGTGCCCTTACAGCCACCAGAACGCCTCGTTTGTCCCAACTAAACAAAACCAACCCGCTGTCGCCGCGCACCGAGCGCGGCCCGGCCCCCCCCGCTGCCCCCCACGTGCTGCCCGCCGGGCTCCGCTCCCCATTCCCGGTCACACCGGGGGCCGGAGCGGCGCGGCCGTTCGGGCACGGCCGCGGGGGGAGCGGGAGGGCGCGGTAGAGCCCCCGAGGGAGCCGCGGTGTGACCGAAGGCCCCGCGGTGGCCCCGCACTCACCGGGCCCGCCGGGGCCGCTCCCGCTGCGGTGACGGCGCCGCTACGGGAAGCGCTGAGGGACAAAAGAGGAGTGGCTACGAAGGGCGTATTTGCGTGGGCGTGGCCAGGGGCGTGGCCTCAGTGCCGGTGTTTTTGTGGGTGTTAATTACTTTAATTGATTTCATCCCTCCGCGCCGCGTTCGGCGGGGGCAGCGCGGGGTTGTGGGCAGGTTTTCAGTGATGGGGAAATGAAATCAGAGCGCCGGGATGGGGCGGCTTGGGAGGGAGCGCTGTGGAGCACATCTGGGGGCACATCTGGGGTTACCACCCTGCTCAGACATCCCAGGGCACAGGGCTGTTCCAGGGGGCTCTGGGATCCCCAGGCAGGGACACCCCAGGGCTGTTCCAGGTGCCTCTGGGATCCCCAGGCAGGGACACCCCAGGGCTGCTCCAGGGGGCTCTGGGATCCCCGGGCACGGAGGCTCCACAG
>JAWWLS010000113.1:5460148-5471333 GCA_035040975.1 Myioborus melanocephalus | reverse complement strand
CTATTTCTTAGGTACAGTATATTGTAGTGGTTTAATCTGACACCATGGATGAGGGATAATTCAGAACAAGACTTGGAATATAATTATAATCAGAAGTTAACTATTTCTTTGCTACAATATATTATATTATTTAATCTGACACCATGGATGAGGGATAATGCAGAACAAGATTTATTATATAGATGTTATAATTATAATCAGAAGTTAACTATTTCTTAACTAGAATATATTATAATGGTTTAATCTGACACTTTGTATGAGGGGTAATTCAGAGCAAGACTTGGAATATAATTATAATCAGAAATTAACTATTTCTTAACTACAGTATATTATATGATTTAATCTGACACCATGGATGAGGGTGTAATTCAGAACAAGATTTGTTATATATATATTATAATTATAATCAGAAATTAACTATTTCTTAGCTATGGTATATTGTAGTGGTTTAATCTGACACCATGGATGAGGGATAATTCAGAACAAGATTTGTTATATAGATGTTATAATTATAATCAGAAGTTAACTATTTCTTAACTAGAATATATTATATTTTGTAATCTGACACCATGGATGAGGGATAACTCAGAACAAGACTTGGAATATAATTATAATTAGAAATTAACTATTTCTTAACTACAGTTTGTTATGATGGTTTAATCTGACCATGGATGAGGGTAATTCAGAACAGGACTTGGAATATAGATGTTATATCAAAAGTTAACTATTTCTTAACTACAGTGTATTATAATGGTTTAATCTGACACCATGGATGAGGGGTAATTCAGAACAAGATTTGTTATATAGATGTTGTTATATAATTATAATCAGAAGTTAACTATTTCTTAACTACAATATATTATATTATTTAATCTGACACCATGGATGAGGGATAACTCAGAACAAGACTTGTTATATAGATGTTATAATTATAATCAGAAGTTAACTATTTCTTAGCTACAATATATTGTATGATTTAATCTGACACTTTGGATGAGGGTAATTCAGAACAGGACTTGGAATATAGATGTTATATTAGAAGTTAACTATTTCTTGGCTACAGTATATTGTATGATTTATTCTGACACTTTGGATGAGGGATAATTCAGAACAAGACCTGGAATATAGATGGTATACTTATCATCAGAAGTTAACTATTTCTTTGCTATAATATATTATATTATTTAATCTGACATCATGGATGAGAGATAATTCAGAACAAGACTTTGAATGTAATTATAATCAGAAATTAACTATTTCTTTGCTACAATATATTACATTATTTGATCTGACACCGTGGATGAGGGATAATTCTGAACAAGGCTTGGAATGTAATTGTAATCAGAAGTTAACTATTTCTTAGCTACAATATATTAGAATGGTTTAATCTGACACGATGGATGAGGGGTAATTCAGAACAAAACTTGGAATACAGATGTTATATCAGAAGTTAACTATTTCTTAACTACAATATGGTTTTTTTTTTAATCTGATACCATGGATGAGAGATAATTCAGAACAAGACTTGGAATATAATTACAATTATAATTTAACTATTTCTTAACTACAGTATGTTATGATGGTTTAATCTGACCATGGATGAGGGGTAATTCATAACAAGGCTTGGAATATAATTATAATCAGAAATTAACTATTTCTTAACAACAATATATTATATTATTTAATCTGTCACCATGGATGAGGGATAATTCAGAACAAGATTTGGAATATAGATGTTATATCAAAAGTTAACTATTTCTTGGCTACAATATATTATAGTGGTTTAATCTGACACCATGGATGAGGGGTAATTCAGAACAAGACATGGAATATAAGTGTTATTATCAGAAATTAACTGTTTCTTAACTACAATATATTATAATGGTTTAATCTGACACTTTGGCTGAGGGATAATTCAGAACAGGACTTGGAATATAGATGTTATGCAGTTAACTATTTCTTAACTACAATGTATTATATTATTTAATCTTGACACCGTGGATGAGGGATAATTCAGAACAAGACTTGGAATATAATTATAATCAGAAATTAACTATTTCTTTGCTAAAATATATTATTTAATCTGGCACCATGGGTGAGGGATAATTCAGAACAAGACTTGGAACTTGGTGCAGCAAACACAGATCAGTACCTCACTCCCATGGTTAAATTTGATCATTTCAGGCCTTTAAACTCCCAAACATCAGAGTTTTCAGGGTGAATTCTTGCAGATTTTTGTAGCTGTGCCTGTCAGCACCTGGCTGCTCATTTCCTTTGACATCCACGAGGGTTTGAGGCACAGGAGGAGTGGAACAGATCCTGCAGGGAGCCTGGGGAGCAGCACAGAGGAGGAAAAGTGAGAGAAGAAAACAGAGGGGCAAGGGAGAAAAGAAAACAAACAAACAGGGGAAAGTGAGAAAAGAGAACAAACAGGGGCAAGGGAGAAAAGAGAACAAACAGGGGTGAGAAAAGAAAACAAACAGGGGTAAGTGAGAAAAGAGAACAAACAGGGGCAAGGGTGAGAAAAAACTTGGACTTGGGGATCAGGAGATGGGATCTGAGTGCCATTCACACATCCTGGGAGAAAATCACAGTGATGGAGGCAAAATGGTGATCAGGGCCTGGATTTGCATTTTTGTTGAGAGTAATGAATGGGTAAATAAATAAATGAGCTGCTCTGTGTTTGTGGGAGGTGGCAATCAGTGATTTTGTTTTGGGATAGTTGTGATCCTCCTGTTGTGAACACCTTTCCTTTGCTCTTTCCCACTCTGCATTTTGAGTTTCTAAAGGGCAGTGTGTGAGTCTTGCTGTTGGTTTTGTATTTGAAGCTGATTCATTAATTTTATTTGTAAGAAAATACCTAAATTATTGTCTCTGCTCTGCACTGCAGTCACCAGAGGAGGGAAGAGTTGTGTGAGCACAGATTTGAGAGGTACATGCTGGCATGTGGGATTGTCCTTTTCTTGGACTTGAATAATGCAGATTCAGCCTTTAGCTCAGGATGATTTACCTGCTGGCCAGTTTTCTCAGGATGATTTACCTGCTGGCCAGTTTTCTCAGGATGATTTATTTATCTGCTGGCCAGTTTTCTCAGGCTGATTTACCTGTGGCCAGTTTTCTCAGGATGATTTACCTGCTGGCCAGTTTTCTCAGGATGATTTACCTGCTGGCCAGTTTTCTCAGGATGATTTATTTACCTGTGGCCAGTTTTCTCAGGATGATTTATTTACCTGCTGGCCACTTTTCCTTGCACATTGATGTACATGTATGAAAAAACCCATTTTTGGTGACATGGTGAATCCTGTTGGACTAACCCTGGGCTTTGAACTGACTCACTTTCTGTGGCCATGTCACACTGCTCTACCCTTTTTTCCTCCTTGTAAAATGGAGATTTTATCTAATTACCTCTGGTCTTATGAGTGATAATAGCAGGTTTGATTGCTGAGGATGTGTGGAGTTGGAAGGCCAGAGCTGCAGCTGGAAACCCCATGAATAATGTGCACATGGAAAGAAGTTTGTTTTCTCTGAGGATCCCTTAGGCCTGGCTTTGTGGCTGGCTGTTCCCAGCAGCATTTCTCCTGTCCCCACTAATCCTGGCACGTGTCCCCAAGCTGTGTCCCTGCAGCTGCCTTGGTGCTGTCTGGTGTCACCTTTCACATTCCTGATCCTGAGCCACCCCAAATGCAGCTCCTGCTGCTGCTTCCCCAGTTTTGGTCTGGCCAGGGGGGTTTGGCACCTGCCAGGATGCCAAAAATCCCAGAACAGTGCTGGGCTCCTTGAGAGCTTTCTTTGAAACTCATTTTGAGATCATGACATCTTTCCATGCCATTGCTCACAATTAATGGCTTAATAAATGATGGAATGACTGGAGGGAAGATGAGGACAGAAGATTCAGGCTGCTTTGGGGTCTGTGATGCATTTTTCAACAAATCAGTGTTTTTTCAGACCTGTTTCTGATCCATTTCATTTAAAAAATGATAAAGAAGATAATTAAACATTTTCTCCTTAGAATGCCCTCACAACAAATCAGTTTTCAGGAGCTTCAAGAAAGATGGAGAAATAAATAATTATTTATTACAGGATGGGGGGAATGGCTTTGTGGTGAGAGCCTGGCACAGGTGCCCCATCCCTGGAAGGTTCCAGGCCAGGCTGGGCAGGGTTGGGGTGGTGGGAGCTGTCCCTGCCATGGCAGGGGAGGGTGAGATGATCTTCAAGGTCCCTCCCAGCCCAAACAGTTCTGGGATTTGGGGATTTTGGATTTTTGTCTGCATGATAAAAGACAAGCAGCCCAGGTTTGGTTTGTTCTGTGGCAGGGAGGGTCTGGGCATCCTCACCCCCTCAGAGCTGACTCTAATTTCCTGCAGTTAAGATGATTCCCTCTGTTCTTTTCTGCTAAATAAATCAATTTAGTATTGCTACCAATGCCTGTGCTGGTGGAAGTGTGGATTCCCTCCTCACCAGCAGTGTGTGAATGTTTGGGGTTAATATCTGTTCCCCATCCCTGTTCCTGAGCTGTGTGCTCAGCTCAGAGTGGATTTTGTGTTTGTAACTGGTGCCCACGTGGCCCAGCTTTCATCAATAAATCAATTCAATATTCCTACCAATGCCTGTGCTGGTGCCAGTGTGGGTTCCCTGCCTCACCAGCAGTGTGTGAATGTTTGGGGTTGATATCTGTCCCCCATCCCTGTTCCTGAGCTGTGTGCTCAGCTCAGAGTGGATTTTGTGTGTGTTTATAAACTGGTGCCCACATGGCCCAGGCTCAGCTTTTATAATTAAATCAGTTTAATATTCCTACCAATGCCTGTGCTGGTGTAAGTGTGGATTCCCTGCCTCACCAGCAGTGTGTGAATATTTGGGGTTGATATCTGTCCCCCATCCCTGTTCCTGTGCAGGGTGCTCAGCTCAGAGTGGATTTTGTGTTTATAAACTGGTGCCCACATGGCTCAGCTTTCATCATTAAATTCAGAATATTTCTGCCTTTGGTGCTTTCTCCTGCCTTGCATTTGCCTGCTCCTTCCTCTTCAGTGCCTCCAGAATCAGCAAGACTGGGACTAGCTGGGCTCTGGTTATCAATAAAAAAATTAATTTGATGGTCAGCATTAAAATCTGTAGCCTCATTTGAAATGTCATGTGGATAGTTTGGAAATTAGAATGTTCACTTTTTATTTTGCACTTATTATTTGAAAGAGTTTTACAGATAAATTGTGGTTTTCAAGGAGGTGACTGCAAGTGTTGGTGTCTGGGAACATCAGATGCTGTGCTAGTCTGAAGTACAATTGTTTGGTTTTTAATTGGCTTTTTATATATTACATATTACATATTATATATTACATATTACATATTATATATTTTATATTTAATATATTATATATAATATATTATATATTATATATTTTATATTGTATATTACATACATTTTTATTATATACTTTTACATTATATATCATGTATCATATATTATATTACACATTACATATTACATATTGCATATTACATATTATATATTTACATATTGGATTTCTATATTATTTATTTCTCGTTTATATATTATTATTAATATGTTTGTTTTATGCATTATGATTTATATATTGGTTTTAGATATTATAATTTATATATTTGGTTTATACATTATTATTTATATGGGTTTTATAGATATTATTTATCGATTGGTTTTAGATATTATTTATATATTGATTTTATGTATTATTATTTATATAATGGGTTCATATATTATATATAGTGTTTATGTATTATTTTTTCTATACTGGTTTTATACATATTTATATATTGGGTTTATATATTATTATTTCTATATTGCTTTCATGCATTATTATTTCTATATTGGTTTTATGTATTATATATAGTGTTTATATATTATTATTTCTGTATTGGTTTTATATATTATATATAGTGTTTATATATTATTATTTCTATATTGGTTTTATATCGTGTTGATATATTATTATTTCTATATTGGTTTTATATATTATACATAGTGTTTATATCTTATTGTTTCTATATTGGTTTCATATATTATATATAGTGTTTATATATTATTATTTCTGTATTGGTTTTATATAGTATTATTTATGTATTTGATTTGTGTATTATTATTTCTATATTGATTTTATGCATTATTATTTCTATATTGGTTTTATATATTACATATAGTGTTTATATATTATTATTTCTATATTGGTTTTATCTATTATATATAGTGTTTATATATTATTATTTCTATATTGGTTTTATATATTATATATAGTGTTTATATATTATTATTTCTATATTGGTTTTATATATAGTGTTTACATATTATTATTTCTGTATTGGTTTTCTGTATATTATTTATGTCTTGGTTTTGTATATTATTATTTCTATATTGATTCTATATTTCTATATTAGTTTTATTAAACATTAATTTAATTTCTACTAGAAAACCCAACTTTATTCTGTCTGTTTTTTCCTCCCACAGAGTGAAAGATGCTGACTGCCCATCGTGGACCAGCTCTCCTGAGGAACAGATCTCTGTAAACCTTCCCTAAACAAATCACTGCAGGCAAATATCCTGTGATGGACCCTCGCAATTCTGCTATGTTAGGCTTGGGCTCTGATTCTGAAGGCTTTGCTGGCAAAAGCCCCTCTGTGGCAAACATTGGCACCTTGGTGGGCACAGGGGAAGCCGAGCCCGAGGGCTGCAGCAAGGAGGAGGAGGAGGGGAAGAGGAAGAGCAGGGAGGGCAGCACGGAGGGCAGCAGGAGCGAGGCGCTGGGCGATGCACAGCAGCAGTTCTCAGTGAAGGAAACCAACTTCTCTGAGGGAAACCTCAAACTGAAGATTGGCCTGCAAGCCAAGAGGACAAAAAAGCCTCCCAAGAACCTGGAGAATTATGTGTGCCGGCCTGCCATAAAAACCAGCATCAAACAGCCCAGGAGGGCTCCCAAGGGGGGGAAGATGACAGAGGAGAAGAGCGAGCACTGTCCTTCCAAGCAGGTGAGGGATGGGGCTGGGGTCATCTGCAAGGCATGGGACATTTGAGCTGGGTTTATGACAAGGTAGATGGGAGACCTGCTCATCCGATGATGACTGACAAATCTCAGATTTATTGATTAACAGAAACACTTTTATAATCACAGTAATAAGGCTCATCCATATTGCAAAACTAGAGCTCACTATTGGTCAGCTATAAAAAGTCAGTCACACCTTTCTCAAGATGTTTGTGGCTTCTTTTTTACCTCCTGTTATCACATAATTTACCAAACAACTTCTTGCTCAAAGAAACCATGGCCTTGAATTAGGCAGCTGTTGCTTTCTCAGATGTACTTTCTCACGTCAGTTTTTTCTCATCAGCTATGTCTCAGTAAAAAACTGTCCACAGGTTTAAAAGCTTCATCATCTCTGCACTGCTGTGTTCTGCTGGTGTTCTGTGTAACCTCTGGTGCTGGAGTGGCTGGAGTTAGGAATGGTTTTATTTTGTGGCCATTAGGAGGAGAAAATGCTCTTTCACAGTGTGCCAATTTGTTGTTTCAACAGCAGTGAAAGATGATTCCCAGTTCATTTCTGAAAAGTGCTGGGGAGATTTTTAGTCTCTTTTCTGTAATAGAGTGGAGGGGTTTGGATGTCTTGTCTCTCTTGAGGTGGGGCTCTGGATGTGCTGTGCTCATCTCTGCTGCTTGGATTTCTAGTTTCTCCTACCTGTTAGCAGCACTTGTTTTGCTGTGTCTCACCTGTCACTGCTCAGGCAGAGTCTGAAAAGTAAAATAGACTTTTCTAAATGAGTTAAAAACCAGCCTGGAGATAACTGCATGTAAATACATGGCTGCAGAGATGTGCCAGGGCTTTTCCAAACAGCAGGAAGGAGCCCTGCCTCGAGGATTTGTTTTTTATGATCTCCATGATGTAATCAGAGCAGCAGTAGCAGATAGGGAAAGCAGGATAAATGGCAAGGATTACAAATACAGTTGCATAGATGGTGAATTTTTGAAGGGTTTGGTTACAGCCTGCTCTTTTTTTTCCCATAAACATAAAAGTTTTGGTAATTAAGGTTAGAATATCCCCTTGTGTGGTACTGCCAAGGGAATCCAGGGAATCCCTGGAAGTTGGAGTCCTTCCTTTGCAGGGATTTTCTGTTCAGGCTGCTCCTGCTCCAGAGCTTCCCCAAGCATTTCCATTTCTCCAGCCTGTGTCCTGTTCTCAGGGCTCCCTGCAGCAATCTGGCCTGGCACAACCTGCCCAGGGGGAAGGAAAATTCCTCACCTTGTGCTCAGGTGATGTTTGCAGGACACAGCCAGACCCTTTTCCTGTCCCCTGATAAACCCAGACCCTGTCCCCTGCCATACCCAGAGCTTTTCCTTTTCCCCTGGCATACCCAGAGCTTTTCCCCGGCATACCCAGACCCTTTTCCTGTCCCCTGGCATACCCAGAGCTTTTCCTTTTCCCCTGCCATACCCAGAGCTTTTCTGTCCCCTGGCATACCCAGAGCTTTTCCTGTCCCCTGCCATACCCAGACTCTGTCCCCTGCCATACCCAGAGCTTTTCCTGTCCCCTGGCATACCCAGACCCTTTCCCCTGGCATTCTCTGACTGGAGTTGCCCTTGAGGAAGAGTCATCTTGAAAAGAAGGGAAATTTGGGGATGACTTCATTGTGGCCTTCCAATGCCAGGGAGAGAATTTTAACAAAAGCCTGGAGTGCCAGACAGGGGGAATGGCTTTACCCTGCCAGAGGGCAGGGCTGGATGGGAGATTGGGCAGGAACTGTTCCCTGGGAGGGTGGGCAGGGCCTGGCACAGGTGCCCAGAGCAGGTGTGGGTGCCCCTGGATCCCTGGCAGTGCCCAGGGCCAGGTTGGACAGGGCTGGGATGGTGGAAGGTGTCCCTGACATGGCACTGGATGAGTTTTTGGGTCTATTTCAACCCAAACCTTTCCGTGGTTCTGTGAGAACATTGCCCAAAAATCCCCTTGCACCCAAACTGGGGGAGTGAGGAGCTGATACTCCTGATATCACCAATGGATGTTTGGGATTAAACACATGAAAACAGATTTTCCAGAGCAGCTGTGGCTGCCCCTGGATCCCTGGCAGTGCCCAGGGCCAGGTTGGACAGGGCTGGGGTGGTAGGAAGGCTCCCTGCCCATGAGACTGAATGAGCTTTAAAGTCTGTTTTAACCCAAACCATTCCATGGTTCTATGAGAACATTGCTCAGAATGCCCCCCACCAAAAATCCCCTTGCACCCAAACTGGGGGGGTGAGGAGCTGAAACTCCTGATCTCCCCAGTCATTGGACATCTGGGAATAAACACATTAAACAGATTTCCCAGAGCAGCTGTGGCTGCCCCTGGATCCCTGGAAATGTCCAAGATCAGGCTGGACAAGGCTTGGATCAGCCTGGGATGGTGGAAAATGTCCTTGCTCTTGGCACTGGATAAATTTTAAATTCTATTTCACCCCAAACCATTCCATGGTTCTATGAGCACATTGCCCAAAAATCCCCTTGCACCTAAACTGGGGGGGTGAGGAGCTGAAACTCCTGAGCTCCCCAATCTTTGGAGGTTTGGGATTAAATCCATGAGAACAGATTTCCCAGAGCAGCTGTGGCTGCCCCTGGATCCCTGAAGTGCCCAAGGCCGGGCTGGACAGGGCTGGGAGCAGCCTGGGACAGAGGAAGGTGTGGAATGAAATCTTTAAAATCCCTTTTAGCCCAAACCAGTCTGGGATTCTGAGTAATTCATTCTGTGCTTGCAGAACAAGTGTGCTGGATGTGATGTGTAAGGACTAAAATTGCCTTTTCCAGGCTCTGCAGTGCTCTCATTGCAAACAGAGGTGTTTGCAATCAGCCCATTGAACACAAAATTCTCAAGTGTTCATTGCATAACTTCACATTTTGGCAGTGCTCTTTATTTCACATTCTTCCATTTCAGAACAAGCTTATTATTTCTAATGATGTTTCTAACTTTGGCTTGAAAAACATCATCAGACTTGATGGCAGTTTGTTATTACAATGAAGATTTTCTTTTGTTTTCCTTTTTCTTTCTTTTTTTGTTGTTTTTTTTTGGACAAAACTCTATTGCACTGAGTTTACAATATCCAACCAGTGATTTCTCTTGATGTGTGAATTGAGGTGGCTCCCACAGCTGAAAATCTCTTATTCAGAGGTTGAATTGAATTAATTGAATTAATCCAGTGAGGTTTAGGATGGATATCAGGTAAAGGCTTTTCCCCAGAGGGTGCTGGCACAGCCCCAGGGCTGCCAGAGCTCCAGGGGGGTTTGGAAATGCTCCCAGATGGGATTTTGGGGTGTCAAAATCCAGGGGTCCCTCCCAGCCCAGGACATTCCATCATTCCCTGATTTTTCTCTCAAAAGGCTTTGAGACTGGGGGGTTTTCAATGCAGGAAAAGTTCTGTTCACCTTAAATCCATGTGTCACATTGGCCTTTCCTGCCCTACAGATGGGGCAGCTGAGAGGTGTTTTAAAAACTTTTATTTTGTTTTCAGTCTCATGTGAAGGGTGAGACAACATAGATGTTATAATTATAATCAGAAATGAACTATTTCTTAACACAATGTCTGGAGATTTTCCCTTTGCAGGGAGACATCGTGCCCTGGGAGTTTTCAGCAGAGAAAATAATCAATATTTGAATTCTCATGGTGGCAGCAGGGATTCCTCATCCTTGACATCTTTGTTCATACACCAGGATTTTTTATTTTATTTTAGAGGTGCATGCCATTTGAAATGGAAATAGAAATGGAGGCAGATCTTGGTGATGGTGTAGAACATTTTTGTGTGGTGCTGTTGATATCTCAGCAGTTTTGGATTGCAGCTCCTCCAGGGCAGGCAGCCCTGCATGCAGAGGTGCAGATCTGTTGCATTTAATTTGCATTTTTGCATTAAATTTATTTATTTATTTATTTATTTATTTATTTATTTATTTATTTATTTATTTATTTACTTACTTATTTATTTATTTATATTTATAAAGTTTGAAATCCCTGACTCACGGGAACTCCTGCAGATCTCTGCTCTGTGCTGAGATGGTGTTGGTGTGTTCTGCTGCCACTGTGCACTGTGGATTGTGAGAAATGCAATAAACAAATTGGCATTTCTAATAACATAATAATCCTGCTGATAAATAACATAAATAATCCTGCTGATAAATAACATAATAATCCTGCTGATAAATAACATAAAT
>JAWWLS010000113.1:5439295-5453412 GCA_035040975.1 Myioborus melanocephalus | reverse complement strand
TGTTTGTTCCTGGGGGTGTTTCCCAGGGTTTGTTCCTGGGGGTGTTTCCCAGGGTTTGTTCCTGGGGGTGTTTGTTCTGGGGGTGTTTGTTCCTGGGGGTGTTCTGGGGTTTGTTCCTGGGGGTGTTCTGGGGGTGTTTGTTCCTGGGGGTTTTCTGGGGGTGTTTGTTCCTGGGGTGTTTCTGGGGGTGTTTGTTCCTGGGGGTGTTCTGGGGGTGTTTGTTCCTGGGGTGTTTCCCAGGGGGTGTCCAGGGCAGGGGCTGTGTTCTGGCACAGTTGTGCTGATGTGGCTGAAGTTGATTTCCCTGATTCCCTCAGTGTGTGAGCAGTGGGGTCCAGTCCTTCCACTGTTGTCTCTGCACAGAAAATGTCATTTTTGTTCCTGACCTTAGGGGCTGTGCCTGATTGCAGTTTGGTTTTGGTATCTGCAATGCTCTTACTCCTCCTTAGTGACAGCAGTACCTGCTATTCACTTCAACCAAAAATCTGAAATTTTTAATGATCAGAATTGCAAGAAGAAGTTCTGACTCTGTAGCTGATGTTGGGAATTTTTTTTAATGTTTCTGCAGCCACTGCAACCTTCTCCAAAGGAAACATCTCAAAGTGTTTCTGGTAGAACCTACTGGATTAAATTTTGTTCCACAAAATTTCCCTCCAAAATGTTTCTGTTAATCATGCTGATTATTAAGTAGATTTATGGGGGGGAATAAAATTCCCATATAAGAATTTAGGGTTTAAAAATGCTGAAAAAATTGACAGACTTTTTTGACTTCTTGTCTGACATCTCCCTAGATGCTTCGTGTTCTTTGAAATAATTTTCATTGTGCTTGGAAAACTCACTCACCCTTAGATGAGACAGAAGCTTTCCAGGGCACACAACTTCAGCTTTCAAAGGATCTGTGTTTGATGCTAAAGTCTTGTTTTCAGAATCCTGGTATCTTGCTCAGATCAAAGCTGCTGTTTGGAAGGGGTTTGTTAGTTATGTATTTATTATTTAAGTGTCTATTCAAACTTCCAAGCCCTTTGTTTGGAAATGGAGGTGAGCAGGGGAAAAGCAGAGGCTGCCAAGAGGTGTTGGAGACCCAGCAGTGGCACTGAGGGCACCACAGAACCTGGCCCAGGGGTGGCAGGGCACCCAGGAGGAGCAGAAAAAAGAAGAAATAATACAGAATATAAATACAGGGATGAGGAGCTGAATTCCCAAGTCAATATTTAGGTGGATTTTTGAAGTCTGCTGAACAAAGGAGATTTTCCTCCCCAAGCTCTTGTCAGAATTTCAGGCTGCAGGAGGAGGATGCAGCTCTCTGAAGGTTTAATGGTCATTGGTGACTCTGTGGCACTCAGAGTGTGCCCCAGGGAGCTCCAGGAGGGTTGGATTGCAGGCTCAGGGCTTTCCATGGGAGTGCCAGGCCTGGAGCTGGGCACAGAGAGCCCCCTCTGCCCTGGCTTTGGGGTGCAGGGCTCCCCCATTCCCACACAGCTGCTGCTCATCTCAGCAGTGTGCAGCTGGATCCAGGCTGCAAATTCCTGGTTGAGTGCAGCTGACTGAACAAATCTTCATGATCAGCACCAAAATTCAGAGGAACCCAGGCTGCTCCTTCCTTCAGCATCCATAGGCACAGCTCTGGGATCAGGTGCTGAAGAGCCAGGCCATTCCCTTATCAGTTTTTATGGCAGAGGGATCAAGAGCTGTGGCATTGGTGTTTTTCACTCCATATTTAGTGTTTGTTCTGGCAGGTCCCAGGTGGTTTTCAAACTGGGAATGAAATCACAGCATCACAGTGACTTTGGGCTGGGGGGGACCTTAAAGCCCAGCTTAATCCACCCCTGCCATGGCAGGGACCCTGTCCCAGGCTGCTCCAAGCCCTGTCCAGCCTGGCCTTGGGCACCTCATGGATCCAGGGCAGCCACAGCTGCTCTGGGCACCTATGCCAGGGCCTGCCCACCCTCCCAGGGAGGAATTCCTCCCATATCCAACCCGAATTTCCTCTCTGTCAGTTTGAAGCCGTTCCCCCTGTCCTGGCAGTGCAGTTCTGATGAACAGTCCCTCTCCAGCCTCCCTGCAAGGGGCTCTGAGGTCTCCACACAACCTTCTCTTCTCCAGGCTGAGCATCCCCAGCCTTTCTCCATAGGGGAGGTGCTCCAGTCCCTTCATCAACCTCCTGGCCTCCTCTGGACCTGCTCCAGCAGTTCCATGTCCTGCTGATGCTGGGGACATCAGATCCATGGGCACAATTAGCTCACCATGTAATTATCATTACATCCTTCCATCCCCAGCCCCTGCTTGCAGTGCACGTGTCCCCTGCCCTGCAGAGGTATGTGTAAAAGAATGTCCTTCCAAAATAAAGCATGAATTTATTGAGGTGCTCTCAGTAGGATTTGTGAAGGTATTGGGTGTTGCAGTTTTGATTTTAACCTTTACAGAATAAATTTCAAGTTTGGTGAGGTGTGAGCTGGAAATGAGTGTGAGTTTCAGTTATTCCATGTGTGTGCATTATCACCCCCTTCCCCTCCATGCAAACTGAATAATCTGAGTTATTTTATTTTGTTTATTTTCCTGACTGTCAGTGTTGTGCTGGGAGGAGCAGGGGGACAGGGCTGTGCGGGGACAGGGCTGTGCAGGGACAGGGTGACAGTGCCAGCCCTTCCAGGGCACGGCTCAGCTGCTGCTCAGCACCATGTGAGCTCTTCAAGGGCTCTCACACTAAAAATAGCCCAGCACTTTGTTGTTAGTGAGTTTTTATTAATAAACATCAACAGTATTTTTGGAGGATATTTGTAATAATTGGGGGACTGATTAAATGGTTTGTATTTCTGGATTGGGAGGGAGTTTGGGTTTTGTTAACATCAGCAAAGCCTCAGCGTGTCCACCATTAAAACATTTTGCTTTAAATATGAATATCACTATTATTTGCTGAATGTGTTTATTTTATTATTTAAATTACTGCTATTACTATTGTTTGGTTTAAAATTCATAGGATCATTCAGCCTCTGTTTATACAGTAACCCTGTTACCAGAACAAGTGTTAATCACCAAAACATAAAAAGATACTGTGTTACTCAAAGTGATACTTTGTACCCTGTTCCTAAATACTTCTTTTGTTTGTTAACTCTTAG
Organism: Myioborus melanocephalus; assembly: GCA_035040975.1. Lineage (NCBI taxonomy): Eukaryota > Metazoa > Chordata > Aves > Passeriformes > Parulidae > Myioborus > Myioborus melanocephalus. Next base: position 5,450,296 of record JAWWLS010000113.1, on the reverse strand, counting down.
GACCCTTGCAAGTCTTACAAGAAAGCTGGAGAAGTTGCACCAGTTGAGTTACACATGGAAGAAGGTATCGAAGTAGAAACAACCCCTTTATCTAAGAAAGTTTCCCCATTGCATTCTGAAATGACAGATTATATCAAATCATCTCCTCCGACCCTTATCAGTAGCCATAATTCTGATTTAAAGGATAGAACAGAAATTAACGGAGCAACAACTGTCACAGAAAAATTGGCTCAACTTATTGCAACTTGTCCTCCTTCCAAGTCTTCCAAAACCAAGCAGAAGAAGCCTGGAAGTGGAAATGGAACTACATCTGGTTTGGTGAAAGACTCTGGGAAGAAGCTGCCAGCATCTATAAGTGCAAGTGGGTTGGTTAACAAAGATTTGGTGAAGAAGCTGCCAGGCTCTGGGATTGCTGTGGGGCTGGTGAACAAGGACTCAGGGAAGAAGCCATTAGGGATTGGCAGCGCAGCCATACTGGTTAACAAAGACTCTGGGAAGAAACCCCAAGCAATCAGCCCCTTAATTGGATTGGTTAACAAAGACTCTGGGAAGAGACCTCCAGGGATCAGCACTCCAACAGGGTTAGTCCACAAGGATTCAGCAAAGAAGCAGCCAGTGACCAGCTCTGCAGTTGGGCTGATCAGCAAGGACGTGGGGAGGAAACTTGCAGGGATCAGCACTCCAACTGCCCTGCCCAACAAGGAGCCTCTCAAGAAGCCAGTAGGGATCAGCACTCCAGCAGGAGTGGTTAACAAGGATGCTGGGAAGAAGTTGTTGGGAATAAATAGTCCTACAGGTCTGCTTAACAAGGATCCTGGAAGGAAGATGCCAGGGCCTGGGAACAGCACAGCTCTGGTTAACAAAGACTCTGGGAGGAAGACACCGGGGATTGGCGGCCCCATGGGACTGGTTAGCAAGGACCCTGGGAGGAAGGTGCCAGGAATTAGCAGTCCTGTGGGGCTGGTTAGCAAGGAGTGTGGGAAGAAGCCAGCAGGGATTGGCAGCCCAGCTGGTTTGGCTACCAAGGACTCTGGAAGTCTGAAAGCAGATTCCCTCGTGCCCTCCTCAGAGCCCTTTAAGCTTCCTTGCAATTCAAACCTCAGTAGCCTTGAAAGCCATGAGCCTGCGGATTTACTGAAGGAAAACACAACCAGCAAAACCTTTGAGAAGCACATCATGAGACAGAGCAAAGAAAGTCTCTTGGACAAGTTTTCAATTCGGAAAGAAATTGCTGATGTAGGCAAAGAGATGTTCAATGAAGGAATGTGTGTTCCACAGGATGCCTACTCATCCAGTGAGAAAGGGATTTACGAGACATCAAAGCACGAGAAGCAGCCTCCAGTTTATTGCACTTCCCCAGACTTCAGGACAGGAGGTGCCTCGGAGGTGTCGACAGCCAAGTCCCCGTTCAGCGCCGTGGGAGAGGGGAATCTCCCCTCTCCTTCCCCCACCGTGTCTGTCCCCACCCTGAGCAGGAGCCTCTCCACAGCCTCCTCCCAGCTGGCATCCAACTCATTGCACTTAAGCTCCACGGCAGAGCTCTTGGAAGGCATTTCAGATCCCATGGGCAAAACGCCCTTCTCCTCGGACAGCTCCCTGCTGAGCCTGAACAGGACACTGAACCACACCCTCAGCACTGATTTTAAAGGTGCTGAGAAAGATTTAAGTGATTCAAAAGCATCTTACGTGGAAACTTCAAGAACAAGTCCTCCCACAGGGAAAAAGCCCATTTTGGCAGCTGAGACGAGCATCCACGCTACTGTCACCCCTTCAGTTGTTAGTTTTACCAGCTTGTTTGGGAGCAAGCAGTTCCTCAAGATCGGTGCAATAGCTGCATCTGAGAAATCCTGCCAAGGAGCAAAAAACCTGAGCAGCACTCAGCAATCAAAACCTTTAAAGAAAAGAAAAGGAAGGAAGCCACGATGGACTAAAGTGGTGTCTCGGAGCGCCTGCCGACCTCCAAAGGGTCTGGAACTAGAAAGGTCAGAGCTTTTTAAAAACATTTCATACAGTGCACTATCGAGCAGTAATTTGGAGCAGGCCAAATTCCTGAAAAACATCGGATCATCCTCATTTGTGGAGCATGAATTTGTCAAACATCAGTTGCCAAAGCTGAATGAAGCTAATGGACAGTCCCTGGCACTGCTGGCTGAGACTGACAAACAAACTCCAAAGTTCTACAGCTCTCACAAACAACCCTCTAGCTTGTGTATGTCGGATGATTTCTTACCTGACATTTACAAACCCAAGAGAGGAAGACCTAAAGCCAAGGAAATGCCAGAGCTCGAAGGTCCCCCCAAAAGAACTCTTAAGATCCCAGCATCAAAAGTCTTCTCAGTGCAGTCAAAAGAAGAGCAAGAACCTCCTATTTTGCAGCCTGAAGTTGAAATTCCCTCGCTAAAACAAAGCTTATCAGGACAAGCTTTTCCTAAGAAGAGGGGGAGACCTAAAAGGCAGATCCGGTCATCAATAAAAATGAAACCACCTATTCTGTCTGTGGCACCTTTTGTTGGAACAGAGAACTCGAGCAAGATGGGGCCTGAAAGTGAACAGCATCGACCTGGGGAGTTCTTTGAGAGGAAGGACCAGCTCCGAGGGCCAGAGGAAGTCCAAAGCCCCAGCATTTGTAGCATGAGTGATTTGGAAGTAGACTCAGACAGAAAAGTCGCCAAGAGAAATAATGGCCAGTTAATGAAAACAATAATTCGAAAAATAAATAAAATGAAAACTCTGAAGCGAAAGAAACTCCTGAATCAGATTCTGTCCAGTACAGTGGAACCAAATACCAAAGGGAAGATGCAATCCAAGCTCCACAACACCGTGTCAACTCTTGCTGCCACATTCGGTTCAAAACTCGGCCAGCAAATCAACGTCAGCAAGAAAGGAACGATTTACATAGGAAAAAGGAGAGGGAGGAAACCCAAAGCTGTCCTGAACGGCATTTTAGCCAGCAGCGCCGCCGGTCTGACGGTCCTGGAGAAATCTGCCCAGCAAGCTCCTGGTACATCCCTGGGACAGGTCCTCCCCCACCTGCTGCCCTCGGCAGCCTCCCCCTCGGAGACCCTGCCGTCCCCAGTGTGCTCGCAGGCGTCGGCCGTGAGCGGCGGGCAGAGCCCCGTGAGCAGCGACGCGGGCTTCATCGAGCCCAGCCCCGTGCCCTACCTGCACCTGCACTCCCGGCAGGGCAGCGTGGTGCAGACGCTCGCCATGAAGAAGGCGGCCAAGGGCAGGAGGAGGTTGTCCCCCCCCAGGCTGCTGCCCAACTCCCCGTCCCACCTGAGCGAGCTGACGTCGCTCAAGGAGGCCACGCCGTCCCCCGTGAGCGAGTCGCACAGCGACGAGACCATCCCCAGCGACAGCGGGATAGGCACGGACAACAACAGCACCTCGGACAGGGCTGAGAAGTTCTGCGGGCAGAAGAAGAAGAGGCACTCGTTCGACCACGTGTCCCTCATCCCCACCGAGACCTCCACCGTGCTCAGCAACCTGAAGGAGAAGCACAAGCACAAGTGCAAGCGCCGCAGCCACGATTACCTCAGCTACGACAAGATGAAGAGGCAGAAGAGAAAAAGGAAAAAGAAGTACCCTCAGCTCCGAGGGAGGCAGGACCCCGATTTCCTCGCTGAGCTAGAGGAGTTGATAAGTCGATTAAGTGAAATTAGAATAACTCACAGAAGTCACCATTTTATACCCCGAGATTTGCTGCCTACCATTTTTAGGATAAATTTCAATAGTTTCTACACCCACCCTACTTTTCCTTTAGATCCTTTGCACTACATTAGAAAACCTGATTTAAAGAAAAAGAGAGGCAGGCCTCCAAAAATGCGGGAAGCTATGGCAGAAATGCCTTTCATGCATAGCCTGAGCTTCCCCCTGTCCAGCACCGGGTTCTACCCCTCCTATGGCATGCCTTACTCCCCTTCTCCCCTGGCAGCTGCTCCCATAGGATTAGGTTATTATGGAAGGTACCCTCCAACTCTTTACCCTCCTCCCCCCTCTCCTTCTTTCACCACCCCCCTACCCCCACCTTCCTACATGCATACAGGCCACCTGCTCCTCAACCCCACCAAATACCACAAGAAGAAGCATAAACTCTTGCGCCAGGAAGCTTTCCTCACCACCAGCAGGACTCCTCTGCTGTCCATGAGCACGTACCCCAGCGTCCCCCCCGAGATGGCCTACGGCTGGATGCTGGAACACAAGCACAGGCACCGCCACAAGCACCGGGAGCACCGCTCCTCCGAGCAGCCCCAGGTCTCCATGGACTCCATCGCGGCCAACAGCTCCTCCAGAACGGTTCTGGAGTCCTTGAAGCGCTACAGGTTTGGGAAGGAGGCTGTTGGAGATAGGTACAAACACAAAGAGAAACACCGATGTCACATGGCTTGTCCTCACCTGTCACCTTCCAAGGGTTTGCTAAGCAGAGATGAGCAGTGGGTCAGGAGAGAGCCTTCCGAGTCCAATTCCCTGGCGCTGGGATTGCAGACACCTCTGCAGATCGACTGCTCTGAAAATTCCCCAGCTCTGTCCCTGGGGGGGTTCACCCCCAGCTCAGAGGCAGCCAGCAGCGATGAACACACAAACCTTTTCACAAGTGCAATAGGCAGCTGCAGAGCCAGCAGCTCTGCCAGCACCAACGGACGGAAAAAGTTACCCGAGAGCCCCGGGCTGTTCGGCGGGCAGGACGCGGCGCTGGGCCGGCCCCTCCGCAAGGAGCCCGTGCCCTCCTCCCTGGACAAGGCCCTGCAGCCCCTGGCAGGTAAGGGAGCTCGGGCTTGCCATGGGTCCTGCTGGGTTCTGTTGTGCCAAGCACGGCTGGAGCAGGGGCAGGTGAGGTTTGGGCTCTGCAGGGATCATTCTGGGGTCCTGTTGGCACCAAAAGCTCTGTTCCATGAGCTTTGCTGGGTTCTATTTTACCAAACACAGCTGGAGAAGGGATCAGGTGAGGTTTGGGCTCTGCAGGGATCATACTGGGGTCCTGCCCCTCCCTCACCAAGAGCTCTGTTCCATGAGTCTTGCTGGATTCTCTTGTACCAAACACAGCTGGAGCAGTGTGAGGTGAGGTTTGGGCTCTGCAGGATCATTCTGGGGTCCTGCCCTCACCAAGGGCTCTGTTCCATGAGCTTTGCTGGGTTCTGTTGTACCAAACACAGCTGGAGCAGTGGCAGGTGAGGCTTTGGCTCTGCAGGGATCATTCTGGGGTCCTGCCCTCACCCAGAGCTCTGTTCCATGAGTTTTGCTGGGTTCTCTAGCTAGAGCAGTGTGAGGTGAGGTTTGGGCTCTGCAGGGATCATTCTGGGGTGCTGCCCTCACCAAGGGCTGTGTTCCATGAGCTTTTCTGGGTTCTGTTGTGCCAAGCACGGCTGGGAAGCAGGTGAGGCTTTGGCTCTGCAGGGATCATTCTGGGTCCCTGCCTTGCCCCTGTTCTCACCAAGGGCTCTGTTCCATGAGCTTTGCTGGGTTCTGTTGTACCAAGCACAGCTGGAGCAAGGGGCAGGTGAGGCTTTGGCCCTGCAGGGATCATTCTGGGGTCCTGCCCTCACCAAACACAGCTGGGGCAGGGATCAGGTGAGGTTTGGGCTCTGCAGGGATCATTCTGGGGTCCTGCCCCTGCCCTCACCAGGGGCTCTGTTCCTGCAGTGTCAGCACAGACTGACCTGGGATTTCCCCCAGAGCCACCCACAGCACTCTGTCCCTGCTCCCAACAGCCTACTCTTGCTTCCTTACATGCTAAGGCTTTGCTTTCTCATGCAAAGGGCTTTGCTTTTTCCATACAATTTTAATTTTCTGGAGAAATGAGGGAAATCCTCACAATTTTTGATACTTTCAAAGCCACGTTTGAAGTTTGGTTGGTTTGGTTCAGACCACCTGTTGCTGCTACTGTTGTGAGTAATGTTTCCATTTAAGAAATTGTTTCCCATTCCTTTTGTAACTCCATTTTGGTAATTTGACAATCTCTGCTACAACAGAGCTTTCAATCCTTGCCTTGAGGCCTCTTGCAACACCTCAGAACAGCTGGGGCTGGTGCTGGGGATGCCTGAGCCAAACCTAGAAATTTTGGATTTATTCATAGTTGGGAAATGCATCTGACAGCCTCGAGCAAAACTGGAACAGGAGGAGCAGGAACAGGAGCTTGTATTTGCATAATATTAAGGAAAAGAAAAGAAAAGAAAAGAAAAGATAACCTGCAAAGGGCAGGTGCAGCTTGTGCTCCTGCCTGCTTCCAGTGTGTGAAGGAAGCCTGAGCTGCTGCTCCCTTCCCTTCTCCCTTGAAGTTTAGATCATTTTCCCAAGCCACTTGTGACCAATATTTCACAGAGCAAGAACTGAGAAATCCCTCCTCACCTTCCTGGCTCTCATCTTGCTGTTCCCATGGGATTCTGCTGCTCTGCTGCCTGCTGCCCCTCCTCAGCTCTGCACACCTGTGTGTGGACAGGGATTTTCTCTTGATTTGGGGAGTTTGTGTTTTCCTTCTTTATTTTAAGCCCAGCTGGATCTTTGACAAGTTCTTATTTCTTTGTGCTGGCACTGAAATTACTTGAGGTGGTGAGTGGGGTGTGGAGAAGGCAGCAGAAGCACAAGATTGCTTCTCCTGCAGTGATGGAAAGGGCAGTTCCAGGTGCTGGGTCACTCAGAGGGTTACATTTGGCTCTGAGGAGTGACTTGGGAACCTGAGCAGCCCTGGGAGTTGAGAGGTGTTTCCCATTGGAGTGGATGATCTGACCTGGGTTTGTGTGAGGAATAACCCAAGGGAGGGAGAGCAGAGATGGTTTTTGTGAGGGCTCTGCCTGCTCCCTGCCCTGGAGGTTGGAGTGATTCCTCAGGCTGGGATGTCACTTCCAGGCAGGGCATTGCCACCTGGAACCTGGGCATTTTGTGAGGCTGGCATTTGGATTGGGGTCCAGCCCATCCCCACACCACTCAGAAAATTAAACCACGTCTGGTAAAAAGCCCCAGGAAGGAGAAATGCCAGAATTGGGGTTTTAGATCCATGTCAGTTTGCCTGTTGTGTTTGGGGAGTTTTGGTTTTAGCTGTGGAGCCAAATGGTGATTCTGAATCCATGACCATGGATTAAAGGTTAAAGGAAAGACACAGATGGAGGGAAAAGCTTTGGTGCATCAAAGGTTATTTATTTATAAAACCAGATGCAGTTTAGGTGCATGGTGGTGCTGGATCAGAGACTTGGAATAAGCAGTCAGGGATCAGCATCAGGGAACCCATCCAGAATGGATCTTTGGGATCCACAGGAAATGTTTGTGATGCTTTATTTCAGAGTATTGCACGTGGAAAACCATGCAATACTACCTCAGGTCCACATTTTGAACAGAAACCTAGCATAACTGGTGGAACAAATTCTTTTTACAATATTGGCAGATATTTGCAGGGGTTTGCCCATGTGTGAGTTGTGTTAGCAGAGGGTTGTGCGGGTTGTTTGTGCATTTCCTGTGTCTCAGTTGTGTTACAGGAGGGTTGTGCTGGTTCTTTGTGCATTTCCTGTGTCTCAGTTGTGTTAGCAGAGGGTTGTGTTGGTTCTTTGTGCATTCCCCATGTCTCAGTTGTGTTACAGGAGGGTTGTGCTGGTTCTTTGTGCATTTCCCGTGTCCCAGTTCCATTAGCACAGGGTTGTGTTGGTTCTTTGTGCAGACAGGACTCCCTTAGAGGGCACAGTTTCCCAGGAGGTGAAGCACAGGTGGAAGTTCCCACCTGAGGCTGTTGTGTGACCTTGGCACAGCCACAGTGGGGCAGCTCACGAGGCTCTGGGGCTCTGTCCAGGGCAGTTCTGTGGGACTCTGCTGCCTGTTCATCCTGAGCTGTTCCTGACCTCCTGAGGCTTTCCATCTGAGTTATTTTGGACAAGTGATGCTGTACCTTAGGCCAGCCTTGGTGTGCTGCCTACAGCTCCTGTGGCTCCTGTGTTCCACATGCAGTCCTGGCAGGAGGAAAGGGGATCAGCCCGAGTGCAGGAGGAAAACAAAAACGGGATCAGCCTGAGTGCAGGAGGAAAACGGGATCAGCCTGAGTGCAGAAGGGAAATGGGATCAGCCCAAGTGCAGGAGGAAAACAGGATCAGCCCAAAATGCAGGAGGAAAACAGGATCAGCTCAAGTGCAAGAGTAAAACAGGATCAGCGCAGGTCCAGGAGGAAAACAGGATCAGCCTAACTGCAGGAGGAAACTTGAGATCAGCTCAAGTGCAGGAGGAAAGGGGATCAGCCCGAGTGCAAGAGGAAAATGAAAACGGGATCAGCCCGAGTGCAAGAGGAAAACGGGATCACCCAAATGCAGGAGGAAAACAGGATCAGCCCAGGTCCAGGAGGAAAACAGGATCAGCCTAAGTGCAGGAAGAAACTGGAGATCAGCCCAAGTGCAGGAGGAAATGGGATCGGCCGTGTGCCGTGGCTGCCGCTGAACGCTTGGTGCCGCTTCCATTCCCCTGCAAGGACCGGGCCGGGTGTGAGGCTGCTCCTGCTCGGGCTGTCCCGGTCTGGCTGAGGTGCAGGTGCCGTTCCCGTGGGATAACCGGTGTTACCGGGCACGGCCGTGTGCTCCGGGGCTGACCCGGGCAGTCCCAGACCGTGTGTCCGTCCCTGCCCCAAAGAGTCCCGATCCCTGTGCCAGTCCCTGTCCCGAGGAGAATCTGTGCCGGTTCCAGTCCATGTCCCGAGGGGTCCCGGTCCCTGTGCCGGTTCCGGTCGCTGTACCGAGGGGTCCCTCTCCCGGTCCCTGTTCTTGAGAGGTCTCTGTCCCTGTGCCGTTCCCGGTCCCTGTCCCGAAGGGTCCCTGTCCCTATGTCAGTCCCTATCCCGAGATGTCCCGGTCCCTGTCCCGAGGAGTCCCTTTCCCTGTGTCCATCCCTGCCCAAGAGGTCCCGGTCCCTGTCCCGCGGGGTCCCGGCCGTTCCCGTTCCCGTCCCGGGGCCGCGGGACCGGCGGGCAGCAGCGCCCCCTGGCGGCCCCGCCGCTCCTCTGCCGCGTCCCGCCGAGCCCGGTGGGGCCGGGGGACCCGAACGGGACAGGGGGAACCTGAACGGGACAGGGGGAACCTGAACGGGACAGGGGGACCTGAACGGGACACGGGGAACCTGAACGGGACACGGGGAACCTGAACGGGACAGGGGGGATCTGAACGGGACATGGGGACCTGAATGGGACAGGGGGACCTGAACGGGACAGGGGGGATCTGAGGGGGACAGAGGGACCTGAACGGGACAGGGGGACCCGAACGGGACAGGGGGATCTGAGAGGGACATGGGGACCTGAAGGGGACACGGGGACCCGAACGGGACACGGGGACCTGAATGGGACACAGGGACCTGAATGGGACAGGGGGACCCGAACGGGACAGGGGGACCTGGTGCTTTCAAGGGTTCCCCCATCTTCACGCACCTTGGGGTTTCCCTTGAGGCATTGAGGCCATGGGCAGGGGAGGAATTTTGGGCAGAACTTCAGTGTCCTGCTGTTACCTTTGGAGGATTCTTTGAGGAAGGGAGGGATGTATAAAATAATCAATTATATACCAAAATATGGTATAATAATGAAGATATAATATTCATTATTAGTATAATTAATATGCCAAAATATGGTATAATAAAAAATATATAATATTCATTATTAATATAATTAATATACCAAAATATGGTATAATAATAAATATATAATATTCATTACTATACCATATTTTGAAGGAAAACAGCAAAAATCTGGTTTCTTGCATACTGAATTTTATCTTCTAGATATTTTCAGATATTTTGTCTTCTATATATATTTCACATTCTCCTCTTGCACTACCACGTGCATTTTTGCTTATCTGGGGTTTTATACTGATCAGAGTTTTTAATATCTCAGCATTTTCATAACTGCAAAACCAGGTTTTTCTATGACATTTTCATGACTCTCACAGCCTTTGCTTTCAGGAGTAATTGGGATTCTCTAAAAGTTGAAATTTTAGGAAAATAAAGCAGTTTACTGTAAGAAAATATTTATGTGTAAAAAGGGAAACAAACAGATCTTAGCTTGTGTTCTCAGCAGAGCTGCCTTTCCCAGCCCTGTCCCTTCACCCTGCAGCAGTTGTGGGGTTCCTGGATCTTTCTAAAATTGCTTTTAACTCAGGGAATGGTAATTGTGCTTCCTGGTGACTTCATCCAAGGATTCAGCAAGTTCCAGCAAGCCCTGTGTGCTGGGAACACAGTGAAATGTGATCTGCACTAAAATCCAGTGCTGCTCTGTGTGTGGATCATCATCATCATCATCCTCACTTGTTTAGGCCCCAGGCCTTTAACAGATTTGCCATGGTGGACTGGAGCAGGGATATTTGTGGGGTTCATTGTGGCAGGGTCTTGGAAAGGAAAAGCAACGCAGCAAGGGAGAAATTGAAAGAATTTTTAAACCTTAGGAATTTTCTTCTTGGCTTTTCACCTTTCTGCGGTTCCTGGTGAGCAGTTCTGCCCAAGGAAATGCTTTTCCAGAATGAAACAGCACTTCCAGCACAGAGGGGTGGGATCAGCAGCACAAACCACTCAGGGTTTCACCTCCTCCCCAGTGCCTGAATGGGGACAGTGGGGACAGTGCCAGCACACACAGGGACCTGCCCTGGCAGGATGGGCTGAGAGCCTCTCTGAGGAGCAGCTCAGGGGCTGGGCTACAGAGATCATCACCAGGGGGTCAGGGGGAGGTTGTTCCCTTCTTCTCCACCTTGGAGAGGGCACACCTGGAGTGCTGGAGAGACAGGGACAGGCAGCAGGGACCTGGTCACAGCAGTGAGCAGGGGGTGGGAGCCTCTGCCATCCACAGGGGCTGGGAGAGCTGGGATTGATCATCCTGAGGAGATGGGAGAGCTGGGATTGATCATCTAGAGGAGATGGGAGAGCTGGATCAATAATCCAGAGGGGCTGTGAGAGCTGGATCAACAATCCAGAGAGTTTGGGAGAGTTTCTTCCCTTCCCCTTCCTTCCTCTTTCCTTTCCCCTTCCCTTCCCTTCCCTTCCCTTCCCTTCCCTTCCCTT
>JAWWLS010000113.1:5380380-5413503 GCA_035040975.1 Myioborus melanocephalus | reverse complement strand
TTGGATCCAGGTAGGAATGCTTGGCTCCTGCCCTGGGCAGAGCATCTCCCCATGGGATGGGGGAATTGGATCAGCCCTGCAGGGACACTCAGTGGCCATGGACAGAAGATATTTCCCAGAGGGAGCATTGATTGTGGAGGAGATAAAGAAAACTGCCCAATGAACAGCAGATAACTGCCCCACCTCTAACAGATGGAAATAGAACACACACCCCCACCTACATCCTGCAGCTTCTTCATTTGATAATTGATGGTGGAGTTGCTACAGCAGAGAAGAGGCTGTGATTTGATCTCTTACAAATTTCTGGTTTAGAAAGGAATATTTTGTTTCGAGAGTGAAAAACACGTTCACTCTCCTGTGAAAAAAGCTTTATAAAGGACAGGAGGAGACAAGGACCATAGAGCAAAGGTTGTTATGGTCACTCAGCCAAGAGCACACTGTTATCTTTGGGGATGCCCCTTAAATACCTTTTCCATTACATCAGCCTGTTGCATATTCATAGACCCTTATGCATATCCATAAACCAGTTTACATATTCCAGGAACTATTTTACATGGCCCCTCCTTGGGTCCACCTTTTTAGAGCAGGCATGTTTCTTGGCTGTGGTTTTGGCTCCTGTTTATCACTTCCAGTCTGGGCCTTGGTCTGTGCTTTCTTCAAATGCTGATGGTGGCAGATCTGTACAGGTGTCCTCATCCTGTGTGCATTGGGTGTGATCCCATCCCAGCAGGCATTTTAACACAAGCATCCTTATATCAGCTATTTCACTAAGCTTCATTAACAACAAATAAAAACTGCATCTTTATAACAAAGTTACTTTAACATCACACATACAGAATCCATTTTAATATTTACAAAAAACCAATATTATAATCTAAATCTATAACACATACTTATATCAACTATTTCACTTATATCAGCTGTTTGACTACTATGTCTAAGCTTAATTAATGACAGAAATAAAAATCCTATCTTTATAACAAAGTTACTTTAACACCACACATATAGAATCCATTTTAATATTTGTGAAAAGCCAATATTATAATATGTATGTATAATATTTTATGTATAACACATACTTATATCAGCTATTTCAGTATTATATCTAAGCTTAATTAACAACAGAAATAAAAACTGTATAACAAAGTTACTTTAACATCACACATATAAAGTCTGTATTAATATTTACAAAAAACAATATTATAATGTGTATCTATAACACATATTAGCTATTTCACTATTATGTCTAAGCTTAATTAATGACAGAAATAAAAACTATATAACAGAGTTACTTTAACACCACAGATATAGAATCCATTTTAATATCTAAAAAAAGCCAATATTGTAATATGTATCTATAACACATACTTATATCAGCTATTTCAGTATATATCTAACATTAATTAACCACAGAAATTAGAAGTGTATAACAAAGTTGCTTTAACATCACATATATAAAGTCCTTATAAATATTTGCAAAAGGCCAATATTATAATGTGTATATATAACAGATATCAGCTGTTTCACCACTATGTCTAAGCTTAATTAACTACAGAAAAAAAAAACACATCTTTACAATGAAGTTACTTTTACACCACACATATGGAATCCATTTTAATATTTACAAAAAGCCAATATTATAATGTGTATCTTTAACATATATGTCAGCTACTTCACTTATATCAGCTATTTCACTACTGTGTCTAAGCTTAATTAACGACAGAAATAAAAACCATATCTTTACAATGAAGTTACTTTTACACCACACATAGAGAATCCATTTTAATATTTGCAAAAAGCCAATATTATATTATCTGTAACACATATGTCAGCTACTTCACTTATATCAGCTATTTCACTTATATCAACTATTTCACTACTATGTCTAAGCTTAATTAACGACAGAAATAAAACCTGTATCTTTACAACAAAGTTACTTTAACACCACACATATAAAATCCGTGTTAATATTTACACAAAGCCAGTGCTCTGAGGTGTCTGTGATGTGGGGGTGACCCTGTGCTCCTCTCCCAGACGTGTTCATGACCCAGTTCTCGGCGCTGCAGACGTCGCGCTCGGTGCGGACGCGGCGCTTGGCGGCGGCTGAGGAGAACCTCGAGGTGGCTCGTGCCGCCCGCCTGGCTCAGATCTTCAAGGAGATATGTGACAGCATCATAGCCTACAAAGGTGAAGGTGATTCTCTTTAAAAACATCTCCGTGGGTATGTTTTCAACCTCTGGAAATGGGAGTAGGAAATGCTAGAAAAATATGGGGTGTTAAATCACTCCTGTTTTTTAAATTTCTTCCCTTACCAATAATCACTTTGCTTTAGCCTCAATCCCCTGCTTTGCCACCAGACTCTGCAGATATTCCTGTCCTTTGAAATTGATTTTTCAAAATTCCAGAAAAAATCAGAAACTGTCATCCTTGTGCTACCTGTACTGCAGTTACAGGCACTAACATCTAGAAATGCAGAAGCATTTCAATTCCCCGTGGCTCAGATAACAGAAACACCATTTTTTAACCCAGATTGAATGTTGTTAGTTGCTTTTCTTTAGAAATTTCACTCCAGTGATGTCACTAGACTCTGTTCCTGTTGCAGACTCCTCCAGGCAGGCGCTGGCAGCTCCTCTCCTGAACCTGCCCCCAAAGAAAAAGTAAGTGCTGCCTTCCCAGAGCTGCTTTCTCTGATGGATTTGCACAGTGGGGATTGCTGCTGAGCCTGACATTGTGCCAACATTCCTGTTGTAGAAATGCAGACTATTATGAAAAGATCTCTGACCCCTTGGACCTTGCCACGATTGAGAAGCAGATCCTGACTGGTTACTACAAAACTGTGGAAGCTTTTGATGGGGACATGCTGAAGGTCTTCAGGAATGCAGAGGTGAGGCTCTGTCTGGCCTGAAAGCTGCTGCACTGGCAGCAGGGATGTGTCCTCTTTTAATGCTCTTACAGGAATAAAGGAAGAAATCTATTCTGGAGGAAGAGAACTTGTGCTGATCCATTCCTGATGAGGGCTCAGTAGCAAATCATGAGCCCTTCACTGCCTTAGGTCACAGAGAAGGTCAAGGACACTCCTGAATAGCTGATCTAAAGAAATTTCTGTTCCTTTTGGAAGGGATACCCTGTTTTTCAGTATGGGATGTCATGGAATCACAGAATCATGGAATGGTTTGGGCTGGGAGGGACCTTAAAGCTCATCCCATTCCACCCCCTGCCATGGGCAGGGACATCTTCCCCTGCTCCAAGCTCTGTCCAACCTGGCCTGGAACCCTTCCAGGGATCCAGGGGCAGCCACAGCTGCTCCAGGCATCTGTGCCAGGGCCTCCCGATCCTCACAGGGAATATCTCCCATATATCCAACCTAAATTCTCTCTTTTCCAGTTTGAACCCATTTCCCCTTGTCCTGTCACTCCAGTTCCTGATGAACAGGGTCCCTGGAGCCCCTTCAGACCCTGCAAGGGGTTTTGAGGTCTCCACACAACCTTCTCTTCTCCAGGCTGAGCATTCCCAGCCCTCCCACCGTGGCTCCAGTCCCCTCAGCAACTTCGTGGCCACCTCTGGATTTGCTCCAGCATTTCCATGTCCTTCTTGCATTGGGGGCCCTGGAACTGGACACAGCACCTCAGGTGGAGTCTCAGGAGAACGGAGCAGAGAGGAAAAATCCCTTTCCTTGATCTGCTACCCATATTCCTTTGGATACAGCCCAGGACAGAGATAGTTTCTGGGCTGTGAACACACAGAGCCATGGCACGTTGAGTTTTTGGTCACCCATCACCCCAAATCCTCCTCCCAGGGCTGATTTCAGTTCCTCCCCTGCCCGTGTCTCATCCATGCACCTGCTGGCCAGAGTCCAGAGGGAGATGGAGACTTCACCCCAGGTTTGGGGCTGCAGCTGGAGAGAAAACCCCTTCCAGGAGTTTAACAGGAAATAAAGCACTTTTTGAGGTTTTTTGGTGATTTTTGCAGAAATACTACGGCAGGAAGTCCCTAACGGGGCGGGACGTGTGCCGGCTGCGCAAGGCCTACTACAGTGCTGGCCAGGGTCATGAGGGAGATGGAGAGCCACCCCAGGTTTGGGGTTGCAGCTGTAGGGAGAACCTCTCCCAGAAGCTAAAAAGGAAATAAAGCACTTTTTGGGGGGTTTTGTTGGTTTTTATAGAAATACTATGGCAGGAAGTCCTCGACGGGGTGGGACGTGTGCCGGCTGCGCAAGGCCTACTACAGTGCTGGCCAGAGTCATGAGGGAGATGGAGAGGCCAATGCAGCTTTGGGGCTGCAGCTGTAGGGAAGACCCCTCCCAGGCATGCATGGACAGGAGCTATACAGGAAATAAAGCACTTTTCGGGGTTTTTTGTCTGTTTTTTTAGAAATACTACGGCAGGAGGTCCCCGATGGGGCGGGACGTGTGCCGGCTGCGCAAGGCCTACTGATACTCTGGCCAGGGTCAGGAGAGACATGGAGAGGCCACCAGGCCTCCCAGGTGTACCCAGAGAGGAGCTAAACAGGACAGGGCGTGGAAATAAAGCTTTTTGGGGTTCTTTCGTGATTTTTTCAGAAATCCTGCAGCAGGAAGTCCCCGACGGGGCGGGACGTGTGCTGGCTGCGCAAGGCCTACTACGGTGCTGGCCAGAGTCATGAGGGAGATGGAGAGGATGCCACAGATTTGGGGCTGCAGCTGTAGGGAAAACCCCTCCTAAGTGTGCACAGACAGGAGCTATACAGGAAATAAAGCACTTTTTGGGGTATTTTGTCTGGTTTTTCAGAAATACTACGGCAGGAAGTCCCCGACGGGGCGGGACGTGTGCCGGCTGCGCAAGGCCTACTACAACGCACGGCACGAGGCCTCGGCCCAGATCGACGAGATCGTGGGGGAGACGGCGAGCGAGGCCGACAGCAGCGAGACCTCGGTGTGCGACAAGGACAACGGGCACGAGAAGGACGAGGACGTCATCCGCTGCATCTGCGGCCTCTACAAGGACGAGGGGCTCATGATCCAGTGTGAAAAGTGCATGGTGGGTGTTGGGTGTTGCTGGGTTTTGGGTATTCAGAGACACGAGCAGTGCCGGCTTGCTGTGAGGTTGTTTTTTGCATGAATAAATCAGTCTGGAAGACAAAGACACTTCTGTTGCATGGAGATCTTGTCTGTGTGCTGACATGGTGTGAAATAGTTCATAGAAAATCTTGAATTTCCTGTGTGAAGCTTATTTTCTTGCTTTCCTTAATATTTGTTGAGAAAATGCAGTTTGCAGCTGTTACCTGGGCCAGGACTTTGTGACTGAGCTGTACCTGTTCTTCCAGGTGTGGCAGCACTGTGACTGCATGGGTGTGAACTCGGACGTTGAACACTACCTGTGTGAGCAGTGTGAACCTCGAGCTGTGAACAGGGTAAAACAAAACTCTCCTTCCTATCACTCTTATAAAACTCCAGCAGCTCCTTAGGGGTTTACTTTGTATTTGTGTTTTGAATTTGTATCTTCTGGAATTGGTGAAGCTTCCTTGATTTAGGTTTGGTTCCACAAGGGGTCAGTTTTTCTCTGGATTTTTCTCAATTTTTCTTTCTGTGTTTCCATAGTGGTGTGGGAATTGGAAAGCTAGGAATCCTCACAGACTCAAAGAGGGTTTGCTTTGTAGCCTAAAGAAGAAGCCTAAATTGATGTAAAATCAAAATACACAAACATTGAATAGAAAAATAAGGAACTTAGGCTTCTATAGTTATAAGTAAGAGTATACTGTAAGGAAGTAAGAAAACATTTATCTATAATACATCTATATACACATCTATATAAAAACATATATAATATAGTATAATATATAATATAATATAATATAATATAATATAATATAATATAATATAATATAATATAATATAATATAAGTATTTTTAATAAAATAAGATGATAAAAAGTTTTGTAGTATAGTAATAATGTAATTGTATAAAATAAGCTAAAAATTTAGATTTTATAATAAAAACATGTAATATGTTACCTATTACATACATATACTAAGACCTCATTAGACAAAAATATCCACGTTACAATAAAAAGAAATGAAAGTGATAAATCAAAAAAGCAAAATAAACTCTGTTAACATCAGCCTATTGGGTTATAACAAAAAACCTAGAACCAACTACTTCCTATCTTATAAATCTCACAACTCCCTTTCTTTTTTCCCTGCAGGAGGTTCCCATGATCCCTCGGCCCCACTATGCCCAGCCTGGCTGTGTTTATTACATCTGCCTCTTGAGGGATGACCTGCTGCTCCGCCAAGGTGGGTGCTGCCTCTGGGGCCAGCAGTGTGCAGGGATCTCTGGCACCACCCTGGCAAAAACACTTCCATTTCTCACAAGAGGAAGCTGCCACTTGTGCCATTATTCTATCAAAAACACTTCCATTTCTCACAAGAGGAAGCTGCCACTCGTGGCAAAAATACTTCAATTTTTCCCAAGTGGAAGCTGTTACTTGTGCCATTACTCTATCAAAAATACTTTTATTTTTCACAAGTGGAAGCTGCCACTTGGGGCATTACCCTGTCAAAAATACTTTTATATTTTACAAGTGGAAGCTGCCACTTGTGGTATTACCCTGGCAAAAACACTTCCATTTCTCACAAGTGGAAGCTGCCACTTGTGCCATTACTCTACCAAAAATACTTTCATTTCTCTCAAGGGGAAGCTGCCACTCATGGCATTACTCTGTCAAAAATACTTTCATTTCTCACAAGTGGAAGCTCCCACTTGTGGCATTACTCTGTGAAAAATACTTTTATTTTTCCCAAGTGGAAGCTCCCACTTGTGGCATTACTCTGTCAAAAATACTTTCATTTTTTCCCAAGTGGAAGTTGCCACTCATGGCATTACTCTGTCAAAAATACTTTCATTTCTCACAAGTGGAAGCTGCCACTCGTGGCAAAAATACTTCAATTTTTCCCAAGTGGAAGCTGCCACTTGTGGCATTACTCTATCAAAAATACTTCCATTTCTCACAAGGAGAAGCTGCCACTTGTAGCATTACTCTATCAAAAATACTTCTATTTTTTATTAGTGGAAGCTGCCACTTGTGGCATTACTCTGTCAAAAATACTTTTATTTTTTACAAGTGGAAGCTGTCACTTCTGCCATTACTCTGTGAAAAATACTTCTATTTTTCCCAAGTGGAAGCTCCCACTTGTGGCATTACTCTGTCAAAAATACTTTTATTTTTCCCAAGTGGAAGCTACCACTTGTACCATTACTCTTATCAAAAATACTTTCATTTTTTCCCAAGTGGAAGTTGCCACGCATGGCATTACTTTGTCAAAAATACTTTTATCTTTTACAAGTGGAAGCTGCCACTTGTGGCATTACCCTGTCAAAAATACTTTCATTTCTCACAAGTAGAAGCTGCCACTTGTGGCAAAAATACTTTCATTTTTCCCAAATGGAAGCTACCACTTGTACCATTACTCTATTAAAAATACTTTTGTTTTTCCCAAGTGGAAGCTGTCACTTCTGCCATTACTCTGTGAAAAATATTTTCATTTTTCCCAAGTGGAAGCTGCCAATTGTGGCATTACTCTGTCAAAAATATTTTTATTTTTCACAAGTGGAAGTTGCTCTCTCTGCAGTGCTGGGAGTGACACACAGTCAGAATTCTCACAGGCTGTTGATGAAGAAATGTTAATTAGCACAGGGTTGTCCTGGCCAGGGCAGGATGATGCTGAGCCAACTGCTGGTAGTTAACATTTAGAAGTAAAGGCCAAGAAGGCTGTCAGACCTCCAGTATTTTAGTGCAGAATGGGCATTAAAATATCCAGCTTGTGTGTTCCTAAAGCTTATCTCTTCTGGACTGTGCTCTGAATTCCTGAATCTCTCCAAGGCAGCTGCTACAGCCACACAATTCAGCTGATTATTTTTTAATTTCATCCTACAGATACACACAGGGTTAGAAAGAACCCTTTCTCATTATCAGGAAACTGCTGTTGAATGAGTGAAACCAGCTGATAAGTTTGCTAGAGGGAAATAGGAGAGCCTTCAGGAAAATGGGGAATTTAGAAAAAGGTCAAAAAGCAGCATATTCATTATCCCATCTGCAAGATTCTGGAATTTACATTCAGTTCTCCTTGCTGGGTGTTGCTCTGCATTGTCTGTTCTGTCCAGAGTTCAGCCTTTGGGTTTCTCATGTCATTTTTTACTTCAAGGGCTGTATCAGAATTGATTTTACATTCTCTGTTGAAATGGATGATGTTTATTCAGGGGCTTGTGGCATCTTCCAGGTGTTCAGAGCATGAAGATCATTTCTGTCACAGTGTGTTAAATTTTCCTTGTGTGCCTCTGATGTGATCTTGGTGACCTTAATTAGAGAAATGCCCTTTAAAGAGAGAAATGTCCCTCTGTGGGCCATTTCTGAGCTCTGTGTGCCATCAGCAGGGGACAAAGGAGACCAGACTGCAGCTGCTGGGCACCAAATGCCTCTGCAGGCACAGGGAGCAGATGAACAAATCCTACCCCAAGGTGCTGGAACAGAACATGCAGCTCCAGCAGGGGAAGGGGAAATCCTTGGGCTCGTTGGTTTTTCCACCCTGAGTCCTCAGGCAGGACCTTTCCTGTGCTGTGGGTGTAGCAGGCAGCTTGGACTGTGGCAAAACCAGCTTTTTACAGGGCCTCATAATTCCACATTCTGAGGCAAAATCATGGCCTGCAGCCCCTCAGTCTGTGTGTGGTTTGTATTTTCCTGGGAGCTGTGCATTGAGTGCCTGCCCAGGAGGAGCTGCACCCTGACCTGCAGTTCCCAGCTTGGGAGCTGATGTTTTGGAGAAACAAGACTGAAAATCAGCTGTGTGAGTGGTCACACTCTGCTGTGACCAAATCCCTCTCACAGGGATCTCAGGGGTGGTTCCAGAACTTTTTTCTTAATTTTTTGGCAATTCTGGTGGAAGTTGTTGAGTGTTACACCGCTGCAAAAATTCTCTAATACCTAAACTCAGGAGATGATACAAATAAAATAATACCCAAACTCAGGAGATGATACAAATAAAACAGATCTGATCCATTACATCCCATGGAGTTCTGTCTTGGATAGGAATTGATAAACAGGGGTCAGAATGGATCCTGGAAAACTCACCTAGCCAGAAATTCTAACAAATCATTATCCCTGATGCACCAGCAACAGCTGCTGTGTTTTTTCCTTGGAAACTTCATTTTTGAGGCAGTACATCTTTATAAACTGGAATTAAAATCAAGTTTCCTGATCTTGAGAGCAAGAATCTACATCTCCTTCTGAATGCTCCTTTTTCAGTCAGGCACAATAATGCTGGGGTTGCTTTCTTCTCCTGGGAGAGGTGGGGAAGAAGAGTTGAAAAAAGCTGGTTTAAAATGAGGTTTAAATTTGAAATGGTTTTATTTACATTCTGCTTGGGGCCAGTAGCTCCTCTCAGTATGTTCCTTGTATTCTAAGAGTCTTTTAAGGAACCCACCTCTCCAATTTCTTTAAAAGTTACTCTCAAAGTTGTAAAGGGAAGCTGTTCTAATCCCAGTTTTAGGTCAGGTGGGAAGAAGACACCAAGCTGTGTGGTGTGGTCAAAATGCTGGAGGGAAGGGATGGATCCAGAGGGACCTGGACAGGCTGGAGAGGTGGGACCACAGGAACCTCATGAAATTTAGGTTGGATATGTGGGAGAAATTTCTGCCTGTGAGGAGTCCTTAGGAGCATCTTTTAAACTTAGATAAGATTGATAAATGAGATTATATGAATGAAAATATAATGTGCTTCATTTTAATCCTGAATCTGGTTATAGCAGAACTGGGGTGTGAATGACCCTGGGCCATGTTGTGGTTCCCTGGCATTTTTTTCCCAAGCCTGCTAATTAATAACACCAATATCCCTGGAAGACAAACAGCCAATAACTACACATACACAAAAATAGGGGAAAAATAGGGAAAACAACTCCCAGGAGTCATTGTAATTTAATGGAAACATGAGAAAAATGTTCTAGCTGAGTCAAAAAGGCAAAGGGAGTATCAGAAATTGTTATGCACAAAATAGCAGAGGGATTGTGCCCTTCTGTAACCTCCTGGGGTGTCTGTCTGCCCTGTGCTGCTCTGACATCCCACTGCACAGAGGATCCCACCACCTGTAAAAACAAGGATAACAGAGATAATCTCATCTGGATCATCTTTTCTGTGGACAGAGTCTGCCCAGGTGATTTGGAGGGTGAATGATGAAGGTCTGTGAAATGTGGCTCAGGAAGGTGCAACCATGCAGAAATTAGGGAACAAACAGAAATTAGCTGGCAACAGTTGAAGTCTAGGAAGGATTTTTTTATAAAATCATGACTAGACTGTGGCAAGCCTTGCCACAGGAGGGTGGAGAGGTCAGAGTATAAATGGTTCCAAAAAAGATTAGACAAATACTTGGAAGAAGGATTAATCCCCAAAGCTCTGCCTTTGGCTCTGAAAGTCCATAAACAGAAAAGGCAGGGACAGCACAGGGAGGTTTTCCTTGCCTTGTCTGTTCCTGTGCTCTCTCCTCCTGAGCAGCTGCTGCTGCCAGCCAGAACATTCTGCTGTGTGACCTCTGCTCCTGCCCAAGGGAGCTTTATGACTTGGGACCTCCCAGGTTTTGGTCATTTTGAGGTAAATAACAGAAGTGGCATCTCTTGCCAGCCCTGGAAGTGCTTAAGGCCAGGTGGGAGCTCTGAGCAGCTTGGTCTGGTGGAAGATATCCCTGCACATGGCAGGGGGGTGGGTCTGCATGGTCTTTAAAATCCTTTCCAGCCCAGGTCATTCTGGGATTTCACAGGTCAGAGCAGAGAAATTAAGGAGTGAATTCACTTATGGGACAAAGTTAATAAATTTAAGCTTAGGGGTTGCCCTTGGGAAACACTTTTTGATTGCCAGCAGTGCCAGTTTGTTCAGTCCTTTTTGTATTCTCTTTACCTTTCCTGAGCTCTACATCTCATTGGGATTCTGCTGGAATAACCAAAGGCTTGGGGCTTCTCAGGACAGGATTTTCTTAATAGTAACCTCCTCCCTAAATATCTTCTCTCTCACATATTTATTGCAGCCATCACTAATTCCTACACATTTTCCTAATCATGACTGGCATGTTTACATATCCTGTGGTTTGTCATGGTTTTGATCCCTTACAGGTTGGTGTTTTCAGTCTGACATGGAAAGCTGTGGGTAGTTGTTGTCGGTGGTCACAGGGGTTTTGTAGAGGATGGAAGAGACAGGATCTTGATTCCATGATCAGAAGGCTTGATTTATTTTATTGTGATATATATATAACATAATAACTATTCTACATAGAGATAGAAAGGAAAGAGGCTTGTTCTGAAGCTGGCTATGCTAAGAAGGAGATAGAAAGAATGAATAACAAAGGTCTGTGTCTGTCAGAGAGGATAACAGCTCCACCATGAGTGGTCAGTAAATCCAAACATCTACAGGGGACCAACCACGGGTGGACCTCTTGCATTCCACAGCAGCAGATAATAATTGTTTACATTTGGTACTGAGCTTCTCAGCTCTAACAGCAAAAATCCTACAGAAAGGATTTTTCACAAAGAATGTCTGCGACAGGTAGTTTTTGGGTAAAGCTGCTGTGAAAAACATCTGAGTGCTCTTGGCAGCTTCTGCAGTGGGTTCACGTCATTCCTTACAATCCAGCATTAGGTTGTGTTCATTTTAATGATTATTCCCCGTGGTTCTGCTGTGCTGGGCTCAGGCCAGGCTGTTCACAGGTGTGTCTTTGTGCCCCTGGACAGGTGACTGCGTGTACCTGATGAGAGACAGCCGCAGGACCCCCGACGGGCACCCGGTGCGGCAATCGTACCGGCTGCTGTCCCACATCAACCGCGACAAGCTCGACATCTTCCGCATCGAGAAGCTCTGGAAAAACGAGAAGTAAGTGCCAGACAGCCTTGGAGTTTGAGCCATCCCACTGACCTGCCTGCCAAAGAACAGGAACTCTGTGGTGGTCTCACCTTTAGGATGCAGGAATGAGCACGGTGTAGGTGCAGAGGTTGGGAATTCCCAACTGGAGCTTGTGCTCTGCAGCTGCATGGTGGAAACAAGTGAGGTTGGAGGTTTAATCAAAGGATCAGGGATAGAAATGGATGGATTTCCTTGGTGTTGGAACAGGCTGTGGGGTGCAGTGACAGCTGTGCTGTGCTGTGGATGCAGTGACAGCTGTGCTGTGCTGTGGATGCAGTGACAGCTGTGCTGTGCCCTGGCCACTCACAGTCTGCTGTGCCCGTGGAAACCATGCTGGAGCTTGTGCTTCACAACCGCACAGTGGAAACAAGTGAGGTTGGAGGTTTAATCAAAGGATCAGAGATAGAAATGGATGGATTTCCTCAGTGTTGGAACAGGCTGTAGGTGCAGTGACAGCTCTGCTGTGCCCATGGAAACCACGCTGGAGCTTGTGCTCCACAACTGCATGGTTGGAAGCATGTGAGGTTGGAAGTTTAAGCAGAGAATCAGAGGTAGAAATGAATGGATTTCCTCAGTGTTGGAAGAGATTGTGGATGCAGTGACAACTGTGCTGTGCTGTGGATTCAGTGACAGCTCTGCTGTGCCCATGGAAACCACGCTGGAGCTTGTGCTCCACAACTGCACAGTGGAAACAAGTGAGGTTGGAGGTTTAATCAAAGGCTCAGAGATAGAAATGGATGAATTTCCTCAGTGTTGGAACAGGTTGTGGATGCAGTGACAGCTGTGCTGTGCCCTGGCCACTCACAGTCTGCTGTGCCCATGGAAACCACGCTGGAGTTTGTGCTCCACAACCGCACAGTGGAAGCAAGTGAGGTTGGAGGTTTAATCAAGGGATCAGAGATAGAAATAGATGGATTTCTTCAGTGTTGCAAGAAATTGTGGATGCAGTGACAGCTGTGCTGTGCCCTGGGCACTCACAGTCTGCTGTGCCCATGGAAAGCACGCTGGGAGGGTTTGTCCTCGCTGCAGGCGGGCAGTGGAACATGGAACTTGTGTGGCTCTGCTGTTCATCACAGCCAACTCCAAACGAAGCAGGGGCATGGAATGAGTTGTGTCACGGGCTGATGGGTGTTTGTGTCCCCTTTGCACCCTCAGGGAGGAGCGCTTTGCCTTTGGCCACCACTATTTCCGTCCACACGAAACGCACCATTCCCCGTCCCGCAAGTTCTACCACAACGAGCTCTTCCGGGTGCCCCTGTATGAAATCATCCCCTTGGAGGCCGTGGTGGGCACCTGCTGTGTGCTAGACCTCTACACCTACTGCAAAGGTGGGAATTAAACACATTCCTAAGCATTTGGGCACTGGGCTGTGTGGTTTAACCCCTGCTGGAAGCTCAGTGTTACCCAACCACTCGCTCCCCCTGGGATGGTAAAAGTTAAAAGCCAGGGGTTGGGATAAAAACAGTTTCATGGTTGAAATAAATTAAAATGCTGTCGTAATAATAATGATGATAGTAGTAGGAGTAGTAGTAGTAGTAATGGAAAGGGCGGTTACAGAAAGAGAGAGAGGTGTCCAGTATCTGAAGGGGTTAGAAGGAAGGTGGAGAGAGGCTCTTAATTATGAACTGGAGTGTCAGGACAAGAAGAATGGCTTCAATCTGAAAGAGAGGCAATTTAAGTTGGACACACAGAAGAAATTCTTACCTATGAGGGTTGGGAGGCCCTGGGACAGGGTGCCCAGAGAAGCTGTGGCTGCCCCTGGATCCCTGGCAGTGCCCAAGGCCAGGCTGGACAGGGCTTGTAGCAGCCTGGGAGAGGGAAGGTGTTCCTGCCCATGGCAGGGTGGAATGGGATGAGATTTAAGGTCCCTCCCAGCCCAAACCACTCTATGATTCTGTGAATAAACCCCAGGGAACACAAGTGATGCCCAGTGCAGTCACTCCCCAGCACAGACTGGGGATCCCAGCCACCCCCACTGGGCTGGACACTTGGTGGTGTGGAACATCCTGGGGTCAGCTGTGCTGGCCCTGCTGGCAGAGCAGGGGAGCCTGGAGAGTGCTGGGCTGAGGGTGAGCACTGCTGGGCACCAGCCAACATCATCCTTACCCTCAACCTGGCACTGGGACACATCTGCTTTGTTCTGGAAGCAAGGACATGCCCTGGAGCCGTTCCTGCTGTCCAAAGGCCATGGGGGATATTTGTGTGGCTCAGAGCTGGCCAAAAGCTGAGGCTTTGCCCTGGGACAGGGATTCCTGTTTGAAGAGGGAAGAGAATATGCTCTCAGTTGCAAATCGTGTCTGTGAAAGTTTGGGAAGCGTTTGATCAGAGTGTGCAGGTATTCAGAGTGACCCTGCTGGGGTTCTGAGTGAGAGAGCAAACAGGAACACTGTGACCCCTGTGATAAACCACATTTCCCCCTCAGTCCATGACTGTTTTCCCCTTGTTCTGGTGCCAGGGAGGCCGAAGGGTGTGAAGGAGCAGGATGTTTACATCTGTGATTACCGCCTGGATAAATCTGCTCACCTCTTCTACAAGATCCACCGCAACCGCTACCCCGTGTGCACCAAGCCCTACGCCTTCGACCACTTCCCCAAGAAACTCACACCCAAGAGGGATTTCTCTGTGAGTGGCTTTGCTCTCAGCCTCCTCACCTGGTTTTAGGAGGCTGGATGGAGTTGTGGAAAGCTCCTGAGTGCTGATAAATGAAGCTTGGTCAGGCAGAGGGAGCTGATGGTTTAGGTGGGGGTCAGGCTCTGCTCCCAAGGAACAGCAGGCAGGACAAGAGGAAAAAGCCTCAAGTTGTGGCATGGGAGGCTCAGGCTGGATATCAGGAGGAATTTCCTCATGGAAAGGGTGGTCAGGCCTTGGCAGGGAGGTTTGGAGTCCCCATCCAAACTTCCCTTAAAAACCAGAGAGATCTGGGGTCCCCATCCAAACCTCCCTCCAAACCCAGAGAGTTTTGCGGTCCTCATCCAAACCTCCCTTCAGATCCAGAGAGGTTTTGAGTCCCCATCCAAACCTCCTTTCAAAACTAGGGAGGTTTGGAGTTCCCATCCAAACTTCCCTTCAAACCCAGAGAGTTTTGTGGTCCCCATCCAAACCTCCCTCCAGACCCAGAGAGATCTGGGGTCCCCATCCAAACCTCCCTTCAAATCCAGAGGGGTTTGGGGTCCCCATCCCTGGAGGTGCCCAAGGAACACCTGGTGGTGGCACTCAGAGCTCTGGGCTGGGGACAAGGTGGGGATGTGGCACAGCTGGGACTGGATGCTCTGGGAGAGCTTTTCCAACCTCAGTCATTCCATGATTCTGTGAGTATGCACTGGCTGGAAAGCAAGCTTGGAAAGAAAACTGGGTGTAAGAGAACCTGCAGAGAGACTCAGAGCAGCAGAGGTGGCAGATCTGCAAACTTGCAAGTGAGCTCTGCTCTTCCTGGAGCACAGGTTTTTGTGGTGGCTTTGGAGAAGGTTCCAGATTCATGCTGTGCAGAAAGCAAAGATGATTTTTATCATGATGGTCTGTGGCTTGAAATTTATTTAGAAGATATGAAGAATCATACAAGTCTGGCTCTAATTTATCTTGTTACATGATCATGCCTCCTCCTGTGAAGTCTCTTTGAGGTACACCAGCATTTCCAGTGTCCTGCATTGGCACTTTCAGAGTATTTGACAGACCAGCACTTCCTTCCACTGTGAATTTGGTTTGGTATTGATCATAATCTTTATTGTTATTGCAGCCTCATTATGTGCCAGACAACTACAAGAGGAACGGAGGCAGGTGAGTCTCCCCTCCCAGATTATTGAGAAGAGATGAAATAAAGTGTTCGTTTGCTGTGCCCACCCTCCTCCTCCCCTGGGTGCTATAGAAATAAGTTTAAATGATTTAAAGCTCTCTAAACTTTCAGAGAGATAAAAGGGAACAAGTGAGGAAGGATAGGCACTAATAATAATGTACATCAGGAAAAGAAAGGAGCCATTTGACAGTCAGGAAAAAGCAGCTGAGTGAGGAGATGCCCAAAACAGGAGGCTCCAGCCTTGCCAGATGGAGGAACCCAGGTCCTGGACCTGCTGCCAGGTGTCTGTGGGGCAGTCAGAGCCCAGATCTGGTAGAGCCTGCAGGAACATCCCACTAAGGGCTGGGCCAAAGGGGTTTTGGAGGTAAAAGCTTTTGCAACCGAAAATAAAAATCCATTTGTTTTTCAAAGCTGTGTTTGGTGCGATGCAGATAAAGCTGCTGTGTTTGATGTGATGCAGATAAAGCTGCAGCATTGGGGGATGTGAGTGCAGGGATGGAGGGAAGAAACTGAGCTCCAGACAGCCCCTTCCCATGGATGAGTCCTGGACTCGCTGGGAATTTTCCTTTCAGGTGAAAAACTTCTCTTTCAACCCTTTTTTTCCTGTAAGGTCATCCTGGAAATCGGATCGCTCCAAACCACAGATCAAAGACTTAAACCAAGAGGAAGATTCCCTGCCCCTGATGGAGGAGGTGCTGGGGGCCCCTGAGCAGGCTCCAGGGGAGCTGCCCAGCCCCGAGGAGCCTGACAAGGAGCCCGTGGGCAGCGAGGGCTGCGAGGCTGAGAAGAAAGGGGACGAGAGCCCCTCGGACACGAGGCCGCTCTGCAGCCCCGAGGAGCGGCGGCACCTCCAGAGGGAGAGGCTGAACCAGATCCTGCTCAACCTCCTCGAGAAAATCCCAGGGAAAAACGGTGAGAGTTCAGGCTCTGCCTGCACAGCCCCTGCGTGTCCTGCAGCTCTGGGCTCACTTGGCTGAGCTGTGGTGATAAAATGAATGGTTTTGTGTGAATTTCTTGCTTGCAAGCATTAGGAAAGTCAGTTCTCTTTGTAGCCAGGTTTTCCTTTGCAACAGAAATCCACTAAATTTTCCAAGTGAAATTTCTTACAACTATGACACAGTTTTGTATCATATTTTTAAGCATTTTTTTGTATAATATTTTTAATAAGCACAAAACTTTTCCATAATTCCCCCCATCATTCCATATCTACAATGGAGAAACTTAACAGACAGGCCAGGAAAGACTGAGGGGAATTTGGAAAGTCTCTTTTGACCTTTCATGAGCTTCCTTTGGTTCTGAGTACCTGCTGTAGGTGTTGTCTTGTTGGCATTCAAAAACACATAAGCACATAGTGATTATATGTGGTGCTTTTTATTTAAGAGCTCTGCAAATCGGGGTATTACCCAAATCTGATTCTGACCATACATTTGAGGTGAACGTGTTCTATACTCTTATCATTATATAACTTTCATGTTAATTACTAAACTTATATTGTTCTATTGTATACATAGATTTCAGCTAAACATGGTCCCCCCTTAAATTTCCAACATAGTTTCTCATGATTCTTCTTATGGTTATATAATAATTATATTTAATTACTAAACAATCATCACATCTAACAATTATATCATTTATCATACTGCTTACGCAGGTGCAGTGATCTGAGAAAACACAAGGCCTAACATTTTAGAGTTCTATCTTTAACATTTTCAGGGCTCCACTATCAGTCTGAGCTGTGGGATGAGAGGGCACTGGTGAATTGTGACCCTGCTTTTAAATTAAAAGCCACATGAGCCCTCTCCAGTCTGTCCAATGCCACACAGTCCTGGACTAATGCTTCATTTGGGTTGGGAGGTTGTCTGGTCCAGCCATGGCTCAGGGCTTGGGTCTCTCAGCACCTTTTCCAGGCATAGTTTGGATTTCCTGGAGGGAAACATCCTTGAAAGAACCGGGAATAAAACCAGCAATTTTGTGTTTGAGGAGCGATGGGAGGCAGCGCTCAGCGCTGTGCTCTGGGTGCCCAGGTGGGCATCACTCACAGGTTAGACTTGATGATCCTGGGGGTCTTTTCCCAGCTCAGTGCTGCTGTAGTGACTGAAATGGAGGGCACTTTGGAAAGTCTGTTTTGTGCTGTGCTCTGTTGCAGCCATCGATGTCACCTACCTGCTGGAGGAGGGCTCGGGCCGGAAGCTGCGGCGCCGCACTCTGACCATCCCCGAGAGCAGCTTCAGGAAGTGACCCAGGAGGGGCAGAGAGCTCTGGGGTCTGTCTGGGCTGGGGGCAGAGCCCGGCCTGGGCAAGGAGAGGGCAGCAGCAAACTGACAAAATACAAACAGTAGCACCTGGGGGGCTGGGCTGGCACGGTGCCCACCCTGCTCTGCAGTGCTCTTGGT
Organism: Myioborus melanocephalus; assembly: GCA_035040975.1. NCBI lineage: Eukaryota > Metazoa > Chordata > Aves > Passeriformes > Parulidae > Myioborus > Myioborus melanocephalus. The sequence continues at coordinate 5,395,409 of JAWWLS010000113.1, read as the reverse complement.
GTGTGTGTTGGTGGGCGTGCCTTGTATTGATGTTAGGTACTGAGGAAACCTCGTGGTTATTGTCCAGGATGGTCAAATTTAATTTATTTTTGCTTGATATTCCCACTCAGAGGAGAAAAAAAACAAAAAAAATTTTAAAAAAATAATAATAATAGGGAGGGCAGAGGAAAAGGACTGAGTTACTCTGAGGAGGATGTTCCCCACGGTCACTGCTCACCTGGGATTGTACCAGCCACCCTCAGCGCCGCCAGGGAAGGGAATCCAGGAATCCAGAGGGGAGAGGAAAGGCCCAGTGGCTTCAAAGGAAAAGCTGCCCTGAAGCTGTGGCCTCTGATTTGCACAAGTTCCAAGAAGAGAGAAACGTCCCCAGCCGAGCACGAGGTTCGCCTTGGGACAGCTGAGCACGTGTCCCTGTGGCCTGTGCCAAGGAGAAGCTTCCAGAGGCCCTTGGAGCAGGGCAGGAGAGCTGGGATGAGGCACTTGCTGTGCGGGGGGAGGGGGTGGGGTGTGAGTTTTTTTCACTTTTTTTCTGCAGAGAAATTTTATAAAAGCGAAGTCAGCTCCTGACGCCACCATTGCTGTTGGTTTTTTTGATAAGCTGTGGTTCTCGTGTGTCTCGTGTGTTGTGCAAATAAAAATCTGTTAAAAGAAAAAAGGAAAAAAAAAACAAAACAAAAAAAAACACCAAAAAAAAACCAAAACAACCCCAAGGACCCTTTCACTCCGTGCCCGTCAGGCAGTATCCGAGCGAGTGTTTGTCGTGAGCTGTAGAATTTATCACCTGCTAACACTACCCTCGTGTGCTGGTGGACAGCCGCGCGTCCGGGCAGCGGCTCCCGCTGGCCCCGCCCCCTGGCGGTTGTCGCGATTATCGCGATTGTCCCGCCGGCCCCGACCCCCGCGGCCCCCGGACGGTGGCTTTGCTTTCCTGTCTCAGACGTACACACGCATATCCAGTCCTGTTTTAGGTGTTCTTATAAGAAATCCAGTTTTTAATGTGCCAAGTTGTATATATCTGCTGCGTGGATGTAAAGCAATACCGTAGTTACATGTTCCTTTTTATGGACCAAGCTCGTCCTAATGTACATTCTTGTTATTATTATAATTATTTTACTCTTAGTGGAACATGACTCATTCCATTAACTTTTATGTGTTGATTTAAAAAGAGAAAACAAAACAAAACAAACAAACAAAAAAAAATACAAAAAAAAAAGAAAGGAAAAAAACCCTTTGAGAAAAAAAATATTTTATTAAAAAAAAAAGAAATAAGAAAATAGTTTGGAATATTTTCTTACTGTAGAGAAGCACTGTACAGTACCAGGAACCCTGAGTATAAAATACTCGTGCGTGTAGTAGGAATATCGCATGTCCAAACCCTCGAGTTGTCTCATTTAGTTTCAAACAGAAATCATTGTCTCAAATGGTGTTAAACACTAAAAAGTTTTTAAAAAAAAAAATAAAGTGCGTACAGAAGCGAGACACTAGCTCTGTCATTTTATCTTTCTTTTGTTGAAAGACTAAACAAAATGTTTTTTAGACAATCAAATGTTAGGTAAGTGCAAAGAATTGTTTTTTCTTACTGGTGTAGAAATTAATGACTTTTTTTATTTTTTGGTTATTTTATAATACTGAGCAGACCCGTGTGTCCCCAGGATCGCCCCGGAGCCAGGAAGCACTACGTTACTGCAAATAGAGCTGAACCTTAGTCTGCATGGGTGTAGGCTGTGTGATTGCTGAAAATAAATGCTGCTAATATATTTCCTTTTTACAAAGCATATCTAAATAGATCATTGTTTTGATGTTAATCTTTGTAAATTATGTATTACCAATTTTAACATTGGATGTAATTGCATAAAAAGCCTGCATCTCAATCCTGAGAGTCTAGTATTAAATGGAAAATCTTTTCCTAAGGTTGGCTCGGGGGGTTTTCTTTGCTGAGCTGGGTGGGAGGGCGGATGGACAGGAGGACAGGATGGACAGGAGGACAGGATGGACAGGATCCATCTGGGCAGGCTGGATCCATGAGATCCATGGGATCCATGGGGTGAGGCTCAGCAGGTGCTGAGTGCTGCCCTTGGGTCACAGCGACCCCACAGAACATTCCAGGCTTGGGGAAAAGGGGCTGGAAAGGCCCTGGGGGTGCTGGGGACAGCAGCTGGACACGGGCCCAGCTGTGCCCAGGTGTGCCCAGGTGGGCAGGAGGCTGATGTCTCCTGGCCTGGACCAGGACAGTGACCCCAGCCCCTCCTGCTGCCTCTGCTGAGAGACCTCAAACCCTGGGTCAGATTTGGGCCCTGTGTGACAAGAAAGAGATTGAGGGGCTGGAGCATGTCCAGAGCTGGGAGGAGAATGGAGAATCCCTGAGGGAGCTGGGAAGGGGCTGGAGAATCCCTGAGGAGCTGGGAAGGGGCTCAGCCTGGAGCAAAGGAGGCTCAGGGGGCCCTTGTGGCTCTGCACAGCTCCTGCCAGGAGGGGAGAGCCCCAGGTCGGGCTGTGCTCCAGGGAACAGGGACAGGAACAGGGGGAACGGCCTCAGGCTGGACCAGGGCAGCTCAGGGTGGGCACAGCAGGAATTTCCCCATGGGAAGGGGCTCAGGGATTGGAGCTGCCCAGGGAATGTTGGAGTGCCCATCCCTGGAGTGCCCATCCCTGGAGTGTCCAAGGAACACCTGGAGGTGACACTGAGTGCTCTGTATGGGGACAAGGTGGGGATTGGGCTGTCCCAGCTCCCAAACACACCCTGGGAACCTGGGAACACCCCCCTGGGATGGGAACCTGGGATCAACCCCTGAGGATGGGAACACAGGAATACCCACCTGGGATGGGAATCCAGGAACATCCACCTGGGATAGGAACCCAAGAACAGCCACTGGGATGGGAACCAACCTGGGAACACCCAGCTGGGATGAGAACCTGGGATCATCCCCCTGGGATGGGAACCTGGGATCAAACACTGGGATGAGAACATGGGAACACCCACCTGGGATAGGAACCAATTTGGGATCACCTACCTGGGATAGGAATCTAGGAACAGCCCCTGGGATGGGAACCAACCCAGGAACACCCACCTGGGATGGGAACCCCAGATCATCCACCTGGGATGGGAACCTGGGATCGTCCTCTGGGATGGGAATTCATGGACACCCACCTGGGATGAGAACCAACCTGGGAACGTCCTCTGGGGATGGGAACTCAGGAACACCCTCTAGGAACACCCAACCTGGGATCACCCACTGGGATGGGAACATGGGAACGGCCACTGGGATGGTAACCAACCTTGGAAACATCCCCTGGAATGGAAACCAACCCAGGAACACCCCCTGGAATGGAAACTAGCCCAGGAACACCCAGCTGGGATGGGAACCAACTTGGGATCACCCCCTGGAATGAGAACATGGGAACACCCAGCCGGGATGGGAACTCAGGATGACCCACTGGGATGGGAACCCAGGAACACCTCCTAGGAACAGCCAATTTGGGATCACCCCCTGGGATGGGAACCAACCCAAGAACACCCCCTGGGACTGAACCCCATCTGCCAAAGGTCTCAGAGGGCTCAGTGTGACCCCAGTGGCTCTGCAGGAGGGGTGGTGACAGCACGGTCACCATGAGGGGGTTACAGGGGCTGTGACCACAGCTGCCTGTGAGGCAAACTGGGGCAGGAGCCATGAAATCCACAGCTTTGGTGCCTGTTCCCAGGGGATAAACCCAAGGACCCCCCTTGTGCTGCTCAGGCTGGGGACTGTCACCCCCAGGGCGTGTCCCACTGTGGCAGGGCACTCACCTGCCCAGGTGAGTGCAGAGGGCTCAGGGTCCCTCAGGAATGAAGCAGCTTCTCCTCCACACCCCTGGTGTGGAACCTGATTTTTCCTTTTCCCTTTCCCAGTCTGGCTCTCTGTGATCATGGAAATGCCACGTTTGACCCCTACGCTCCTTTGAAAGCCAAGGCCCCAGGCCAAGGCTCAGAGGGCTGTTTATTTAAAAAGAAAATAAATAAATGGAAGTAGCACCTGGCTTCCTCCCCTCCTGGCATGACCTCGTTCAAAAAGCCCAGAAGCAGCTGTGGGAATCAATCAAGCCTCCTTAAGGCGAGCCGAGGAACATTCCAATTAGGATATAACGTCAGTGCTCTGAGAATAAAAACCCCAGCGAGAGAAGTGGAAATGAGCACAGAGCGAAAGGAGAGCAGCTTCACCCGGGGCTGGCACAGCGGCTTCGGGCCACAGAAAGGGGAAATCGGGAGGGTGAAACGTGGCCATGGGAGGGAGCAGAGGCCCAGAACTGTCCCTGGGGCCCAGAACTGTCCCTGGGGCCCAGAACTGTCCCTGAGGCCCAGAACTGTCCCTGGGGCCCAGAACTGTCCCTGGGGCCCAAAACTGTCCCTGGGGCCCAGAACTGACCCCGGGGCCCAGAACTGACCCCGGGGCCCAGAACTGTCCCTGAGGCCCAGAACTGTCCCCGGGGCCCGGCTGCTGCTGCTGCCCTGCGGCCGCTCCCCGGCACAGCCACTCCTTTGTTCCACTGGGGACCCCAGCAGGAAATGCCAATTCTGGCACGAAATCACAAGCATGACACAAACATGAAGAATTTGGAGCCGTTTAGCCCCTACTGCCATCCTCTGGGCTATGAAAGGCTGAGCTGAAGTTTTATAAATAACCGAACCAGCGACCTGGGCTGTTCCCAGTTGCTGTGCAGCTCCCACGCTGGTCCCCAGCAGCTTTTCCAGGGATATTCCTGGCTCTGGGAGGCTGCAGCCGCCTCCCCCACGCTGTGGAGGAGCTTGGGCATCTTCAGGGCACCTTCTGCTGGGCTGTGAGGCCTCCCTGCTCTCCCTGGCTGATGCTGAGAACCAGCACAGCCCCGGCATCCCCAGCTGGAGCATCTCCCCATCCCACCCCACGGCAGTGCCAGCCCCAGCGCCCGCTGCCACACGCGGACACGTGAGTCACAACCTTTATTTCCAGCTTTTTCCCCGCGGAACGAGCTCATTCCAGTGCTTACAGTTTATTTACACAGCGCTGTGGGGCCCCGCGGAGGTGGCAGCGGTGGCAGGACAGACAGACGGCACGGAGGCGACACGGGGCGGGGAGAGGAGCCGCGCCCGCCCTGGCACGGGGGGTGGGCAGCAGCTGAGGGACCCCCGCGCTGCCAGGGAGGAGCCGGGGGGACGCGGTGGCACACGGCGACCTCATGCAGCGGTGACGGGCACAGGGCAGCGTCCCCCGGGAGCCGCCAGCCCCGCAGGTGGGGAAGCTCTGCAGGGGACAGGAGACACCCAGAGCTGGCACCGCTCCCGAGGGCTCAGCTGCTCCCTCAGGCCCCTTCCTCCTCCTCCTCCTCACAGGATCAGGGATGTGTAACCGACGGGAACGAGGCCGGTGCTGTTGCCATGGCAGCAGCGGATCCAGTCTTCATCCACGGTGGAGAGAAGCTCCAGGATGTCCCCTCTGTGGAAGCTCAGGTGCCCGTCGGCCGTGCCCGTGTGGTCACATAGTGCCCGGACTGCCCTGCATCAAAAATGTCACCCCCGTGCCACAAGTGCCACCCCCGTGCCACCAATGTCACCCCCAACAACACCAATGTCACCCCTGCACCAGAAATGTCACCCCTGCACCACCAATGTCACCCCTGTGCCACCAGTGTCACCCCTGCACCACCAAATGTCACCCCCTGTGCCACAAATGTCACCCCCTGTGCCACCAATGTCACCCCTGCACCACAAATGTCACCCACTGTGCCACCAATGTCACCCCCTGTGCCACCAATGTCACCTCCTGTGCCACCAATGTCACACCTGTGCCACCAATGTCACCTCCTGCATCACAAATGTCACCCCTGTGCCACCAGTGTCACCCCCTGTGCCACCAATGTTACCCCCTGCCCAACGCTCTGCTATTAAGACCCCCCTGAGGCTTCATAAATCAGGGATGGCACAGAGGGTGTGGGGACACCAGAGATGGCACAGGGAGTGTGGGGATATCGGGGTCAGCGAGGATGGGGAAGAGGGAAGCAGCCAAACACCATCTGGGATGGCCACAAACCCACCCTGCCCACTCGGACAGAGCTGTCCCAACAGCCAGGTCACAGCTGCCACATGCTTGCCCCACACAAGCTGCCACGAATCCACAAAGCCCACAAGAAAATGCAAAAAACTGTCCCCAAAACATCTGGGAAAACAGCTGACCCCAGGTGGGCAGAGGCCCAGGTTCCCCCAGAGCCCAGCAGGGGAAGGGGATCCTTGGGGGTGCACTCACGGCTTCCCCTTTAGGGATGTGTGCGACCCCCGGGCCGTGTCTGAGCGCATCCCCGGCTTTCCCTCACCCAGAAAAGCCCTCGCAGCCCTCCCCAGACCAACCCTGCCCTGCCCAGCCCAGCCCTGCCCAGCCCAGCCCAGCCCAGACCAACCCTGCCCAGCCCAGCCCATCCCAGCCCAGCCTCACCTGCGGGCCGGGGGCAGGGTGGGCTCGCTCCTGCCCGGCTGCTGCTCCGGGGCGCGGCTCCTGTCGGGCGCCAGACCCTTCACCATCCCGGCCAGGACACGCGGGCTGGGGGCCAGCCAGCGGGACGGCCTCCTGCCAGAGCAAAGGGAGCCACCCGCTCACCTGGAGCCCTCCCTGCTGCTGAGCTGCTGATCTGGGAGCCGGCAAGCAGCACTGAGCCTCCCCAGGAGCTCCTGCTGCTCCGAGGCCATGGCAGCAGCGCTTGGGACATGCACTAATGCCAGGGGAAACCCTACAAGACCCCCACGAGGCCAGCACAGAAACCCTTCCTCAGCACACAGAAACCCCTCCTCAGCACACCTGAGCACACACAAACCCCTCCTCAGCACACCTGAGCACACACAAACCCCTCCTCAGCACACACAAACCCCTCCCCAGCACACCTGAGCACACACAAACCCCTCCTCAGCACACCTGAGCACACACAAACCCCTCCCTAGCACACCTGAGCACACACAAACCCCTCCCCAGCACACCTGAGCACACACAAACCCTTCCCCGTGTGCCTGCCCGAGCTGGGTCTTACCTGGACCTGGCCGAGGCGGTGTCGGGGCTGGAGGGGAAGCTCCTGGACGAGGGGCTGGTGGCTCCAAAGAGCCAGCCCAGCCAGCTGCCCCTGTCAGCGCCGGCAGGATCAGCCACGCCCGGGCCAGGAGGGGCTGCCTGGCTCCGGCTGGCGGGAGGCTCCGGGGGAGCAGCCGGGAGGTTCCCTCCAGCACCGGGATCATCCAGCTTGGTGAACGCTGTGGTTCCGGTGGGCAAGAAGAGATCTTCAGGGGAGGAGGTCCCTGAGGTGTCGGTGCTGCTGCTGGGCTTTGGGCCCGAGCGTTCCGGGCCGGCTTTGGTCTGGAGGAGCTGCAGCTCCGTGGCTCTGGGCTCGCTCAGGGCAGTTTGGGATTGCCCAGCCTGGCCCGGGCCGGGCTCCCCCGCCCGCAGCTTCGTCCACCAGACCGAGGGGGACTTTTCCTTGCCGGGAGCAGTGTAAACCCTGGAGCTCTGGCTCAGCTGGCCCCACCAGCCACTGAGGCCAGCCCCGGTGCCCCCGGTGCCCTCCTGAGGCCCGCGGCTCTCCGGGGGGGTGCCAGAGCCCAGCAAGGTGCGGCTGAGCTGGTCCCCCCAGCGCAGCACGTGCTGCAGGGTTTGCTGCAGGGCAGCCCCCACCGGGGGGGCAGGAACCAGCCCACCCATGGTCGCTTGGCACCGGCCCCCTGTGCCCCCCACCCTGCCCAGAGCATCGGGAGGGGTCTCATCCTCCAGGCTGTCCCCGGCAGCACCGCTCTGCCCCCCCAGAGACCCCCGCACGGGGACGGGGGACAGCGGGGACTGCAGGCGGCGGGACAAGGGCCGGACGTCCACGGAGAGGTGGTGGTGCTCAAAGAGCAAGTCCAGGTGGAAGGTCAGCACCGAGAGGGGCTGGATGAGCAGCAGGAGCTCGTCAGCAAGGTGGGGAAGAGGGCCTTGGCTCAGGGCAAAGAAGGCCGTGGGGGAGTAAAGCACGGAGATCACACCTGTGGGGACAGGGACAGGTGAGGCAGGGGCAGGATGCCCCTGTGCTTGTCACATCCCCACCAAGGGCCAGCCAGGCTGTCCATGTCAGCCAGAGCACCCTCTGTGCTGGAGATGCACCATGGAGAACGATCCACTATGGAAAGTGGATGTATCCCAAGCCCAGAGTGGGATTTTCAGCCTGGCAGGTTGAGAGGGCTTGGGGAGGGGGCTCCTGGGCACCGTGTCCTTACCTGGGCTCTTCTGCAGGTGAGATATCCACAACTCCAGCTGTTTAATGCTAAACAAGACAAAGAGAACCCAAATTAGAGCCCCCGGGACAGCTCCAGCCTGCTGTGGCCGTGGGGCTGGCGGGGCCATCACCACTCACTTCAGAAGGCCGAGGATGAAGGCGTGGAACTTCTGCCTGCTGCTGCTGAGAGGGGCCAGCCCGGCCACGTGCCAGCACAGGGAGTGCAGGGAGCGGGAGCTGGGGCCTGTGGGGTGCAGAGCACAGACACCCAGTGCCCAGGGCACAGAAAATCACTGCCCAGGGCACAGACACTGCTCAGGGCACAGACACTGCCCAGGGCACAGAAAATCACTGCCCAGGGCACAGACACACTGCCCAGGGCACAGACACACTGCCCAGGGCACAGACACTGCCCAGGGCACAGAAAATCACTGCCCAGGGCACAGACACACTGCCCAGGGCACAGACACTGCCCAGGGCACAGACACTGCATAGAGCACAGACACTGCCCAGGACATAGAAAATCACTTCCCAGGGCACAGACACTGCCCAGGGCACAGACACTGCCCAGGGCACAGCAACACTCCAGGCACCTGGAGATGCCCCCAGCCTCACCCTCACCTGTCTTCACCGAGGCTTCCACCACGCTCCAGGGCGAGTTTCTCCTCTGGCCTGTGATGACATCCTTCTGGAAAGGCTTCAGCCCGTCCTCCACCAGGGCGTAGAGCGCAGGGCACAGGGTGTGCAGCAGCAGGTAGCCCACGTCGGGGTTGAGCCGGCTGTCCCCCAGCTGGGCCTGAGGGAGGCACGAGCAGAGGGAGGGGAAGGGCAGCACCCGCCCCTGGTTCCGCTGGGAGGGATGAGGGAATCCCAAAATCCTTCCCAGCTCTCACCTTCTGCACCAGGTTCCGTGCGGTGCTGAAGTGGGCGATGACCTTGTCCACAGCGGAGCTGACGGCGACCAGCAGCGCTGGGGACGAGGGAGAGGAGGAGAGAAAGGTCAGCTGGGAGGGACCCACCGGGCACCGAGCAGCCCCGGACACCACCGGACCCTGTAGCGCCCACGGTGCTGTGCGGGAACCGGGGCACCCTCCGGGGCTGCGCTGGCGGCTGCAGTGGCGCTCTCCGGCTGGCCCGGATCACCTGGGGGCGGGCAGGGCCGGGCCCGGGGCAGGCAGCGCTGCCGGTCCCTCCTGCACTGTCCCTGCCTGCAGTGTCCCTGCCTGCAGTGTCCCAGCTCTGCCTGTCCCTGCCCGCACTGTCCCTGCTTGTCCCTGCCCGCACTGTCCCTGCCTGCAGTGTCCCAGCTCTGCCTGTCTTTGCCCGCACCGTCCCTGCCCGCACTGTCCCTTCCTGTCCCAGCTCTGCCCGTCCCTGCCCGCCCTCCGCCCTCCCTGTCGCAGCCCTGCCCTGCCATTGCCCCGACACCGACCCGCCCCAGGACGAGCCCCCCGCACCCTCCCGACCCCGCGGGTCCCGTTGCCCCCTCCTCCCCTCCCTGTCCCACTCCCCCGGCGAGGATTCGCCCCAACCTTTAGTTTGCTCGCCATGGGGCCCCTCCGCTCTTCCCCCGCCGGGCCGGGCGGCTCCGGCGGCGGCTCCAACGGCGGCTGTGGCGGGGAGCGGCTCGGGCCTGGCTGGAGACAGCGGGGCAGCGGGGTCAGGCGGGGCGGCGGCTGGAGCGCTGCCCGGGCCCGGGGGAGGAGCGGGGCCGGCGGCGGGGCCCGGCTCGCTCCGGCTCATGGAGCCGCGGGGCGAAGGGCGGCGGGGCCGGGCCGGGCCGGGCGGAGGAAGCGCGCTGGGAGCCGCGGGGCGGAGCGGCACCGGGACAGCCCCGGCACGTCCCGGCCCCGCAGGGCCATGCAGGGACAGCCCCGGACCCCGCCGTGCCCGGCCCGGAGCGCCCCGGGATCGCTCCCACCGCCCGGGGACCCGCAGCTGGCCCCGCAAGCCCGGGAATGACCCTGGGGGGAGCCAGACTCACCCCCAGACTCACCCCCAGACTCCCCCTAGACTCAGACTCACCCCCAGACTCCCCCCAGTCTCTCCCCCAGACTCACCCCAGACTCATTCCCAGACTCATTCCCAGACTCCCCCCCCAAGACTCCCCCCAGACTCCCCCCAGACTCACCCCCCATGCGGGTCTCGTCTCCTCTCTGGGCCGCCCGTGGCACTGCGGGGTCCCCGCCGGGCCCCCCGAGCCCCCGGAGCGGGGCGGTCCCCAGCCCCTTTTCCCCTGGGGGCAGCCCCCCCTTCTCCACATCCCTGGGCTGCCCCTCCGCGATGGGCTGCAGGCTCGGCCGGGCTCTCCTCCTCGGCTGGTGCCCCTCGCTGGCTGCCAGCACCGGTGCCCCCCCCAGGGACGCGGGGGACCCCCAGCCCGGGGGCACCGGGGGCACCGGGGGGTGCTGGGCCGGCTCTGCCCGCGGGCCCTTGGGCTGCCTGGCGGCGCTGCGGGACCGCAGCTCCTTGAACGTGGTCACCTCTCTCTGCCGGGGCCCGGGAGGCCGGGCTGGCCCGTCCTGCTGGGGCTGCGGCTGGGGCTGGGGCTGGGGCCGGGCTGGCTCCTGGCCCGCCGTGCCCGAGAGCAGCTCGCTGGTGGGGGGCAGCTCCGTGTCAGGCGAGAACACGATCAGCCAGTCACTGCGGTCAACCCTGGCCTGCGCGGGGGTGGGCACAGCCGCGTTCCTCTTCCTCCTCTGGGCCAGCTCGTGGAAGGAGGTGATGGTCTTGGTGGCCGTGTCTCTGCAGAGCTCAGCCGGGCCGGCCTTGGGCTCTGCCCCGAGCTGCTGCTCCGCTCTGTGCGCGTTCAGGACCTGCAGCCGCCGCCGGGGCCGAGGGGGCACGGGCGGGGGGACCCCGCCAGGCCGGGGCCGCGGCTCCGGAGCGCCGCTCGGGATCCCGGGGTCCCTCCGTTCCGGCACGGGCGGCGGGGCTGGGGGCGCGGCACCGGGCTCGGGGAGGGGGTTGCAGTTGGGGTCTAGGTCGGTGCAGGTGCCGGTGGTCTCCGGTGCTGCTGGGCTGGGGGAGAGCTCCTCGCAGTGAGAATCGAGCGAGTTGTTGCTGCAGAGGCTGTCTGGGCTCTTGCTGGCCACAGAGCTCTTGGTGGCTCTCGGGGGCACCGGGGAGTTGTGGTTGGCATCTCTCCCATGGCATGTCCTGTGCTGGTCAGCCAGAGGCTCTGCATCATCCAAAGGCTCTCCATCAGGCAGAGACTCTCCATCAGGCAGAGACTCTCCATCAGGCAGAGACTCTCCATCAGCCAGAAGCTCTCTATCAGCCAGAGGCTCTGCATGCCAGGCATTTTCTGTGGGAATGACGTTCAGCTGCTTGTCAGGGGACTGGGACTCTGCTCTGGCGAACTCCTTGCAGTACACCGAGACCGGGGAGTCATCCAAGCTGAAATCCGAGCAGCTACTGACAGAGGAGGAGGAGGAGGAAGAGGAGGAAGAAGCCAGATCACAAGGGGGATCACAAGGGGAAGCCGCCTCCTCCTCGTCTCCGCTGTGCAGGCTGGGGAAATCCTCAGGGTTCTGCAGCCCGAGGGTCTCTGGCTCCGGAGCGTGGGATTCACAGCAGCGGCATTTCACCGAGGGGTTGTTGGAATTGGCATCCACTGGCTCCCGGTTCTCCGGGCACTGGGTGCAGCCTGTCTGCTCCCCCGCGCCCGTGGAGCCATCCTGGAGCTCGGGGTGCCGGGAGAGGTGCAGCCCCAGGGAGATGTGCTGCAGGTGGATGTGGTTGAGGTTGCACAGGAGGCCTTTCTTTGGAGCCAGCATGGTGCTGCCTCGCTGGAAGTGCCCAGGGCTCCCAGGAAAGGCCAGCAGCTCCTCTCTTCACACCATCCAGCTCCCTGCAAGCACCAAACGCCCTCCTGGTCAGGGAAGAACGCGGCAGGACAAACCTGGAGAGAGGCACAGCCGGGGGAAGAGGGACGGCAGTGACCTTGCAGCAGGGCCTGGCACAAGGGCTGGGGGTTAGAGAAGGGGATGTGCCCCGAGGGAGGGGCTGTCCCACAGCTTCCTGCCCGGCCTGGGGGCTCTGCAGCCGGGCAGGGACTGAGGGCCCCGCTGGTCCCTGGAGCATGGCCTGGGAACGATCCCAGGGAGCTCGGCGGCCCCGGGGCTGGATTCCCTCGGGAGGGTCGGGAGCATCTCGGGGATGCCGTCAAGGAGAAAACGCCCTTGGAGCTTCGTCAAGGCGGGGCGGGCAGGGGGGGTTGCTGTCCTGGCTGGGGGCGGTGGCACCAGGGGGGCTCAGGGACCAGGGCTTGGCCGGAACCGCCGCAGAACCGGCACCGCAGCACCGAGCCCGGCTTTACCGGGGGGGAGCCCCAGCCCCGGGCACCTGCTGGAGGCTCCGGGCAGGAAACGGGCAGCGGAGAGCGCGGGAGGGCGGATCCGAGCATCCGCCAGCCCTGAGCATCCTCCAACCCCCCGAGCATCCCCTGGGCATCCCCCGGCCCCGAGCATCCGCCAGCCCTGAGCATCCCCCGAGCATCCTCCAACACCGAGCATTCCCCGAGCATCCTCCAGCTCCGAGCATCCGCCGGCCCCGAGCATCCCCCAAGCATCCTCCAGCTTCGAGCATCCTCCAGCCCTGACAATCCCCCGGCCCCAAGCATCCTCCATCCCCGAGCATCCTCCAGCCCCGGACCGAGCACCGGCAGCAGGAGCGGCCCTGCTGGGCGCGGCCCTCCCCATCCCCCTGCAGCCCCCGCCCGGCTCCATCCCCTTCCCCGTCCCCCGCTCACCTCGGCGCTGCGGCGGCGAATGCGGCTGCGGGAGGGAGGGAGGAGCCGCGGCCCCGCCGCCGCCCAACGGGAGCCGCCCGGTCCCGCCCCGCCGCCGGCGGGGGCGGCGCTCCGGGCATCCCCGGTACCGGCATCACCCTCCCCTGTCCCCAAAGAGCAGGCGGCGCACCAACAATAATTTATATTTATTGACACACGGCCGGGGGGAGATGGCTGAACCACCCCCGGCCATCCCAGAGCACCTTCTCCAACCCGCCCCGGCCCCTCCCAGGGCAGGGAGCAGCTCCAGCCCCCTGCCAGGCCCCTCCATCACTTCTGCCGCTTGTAAATCTTCTGTGCCAGGTCCAGGAAGATTTCCCTGGGCAGGCGCCGGGCGTGGCTCCCGATCAGCTCCTGCAGCCGCCCGTAGCTGCTCTCCTCGTACTCCCGGAACGCCGCCTGCAAGCCCAGGGCATCGTAGAGCTCCTTCACCTTCGCCACCTTGTGGGGCTCCCTAGAGCCGTAGTTCTCCTAAGGAAAAGCCCTGGAGTGAGTCAGGGCCCATCCCAGCTCGTGGTGCTGGAGCTTTGTTCAGGAGCTTTATTCTGTTCTCTCTTTTATTTATTTATTTAATTAATTAATTAATTAATTTTTTAAAATTTTTTATTTTTTATTTTGTTTTTTTATTTTATTTTATGAAAAATCTTTTTTGCTAGGATTTTTCCCTCTTAGGAAGATGAGAAGCATCAGAGGAAAAGAAAAACAATATTATCTGATGGCTTCTCCTTGTGTTTTGCTGCTTTGGGATGTGGCAGGTGCATTTTTGATTGGTTCCATGTGAGTTGTTTTTATTCAATGACCAATCCCAGCTCAGCTGTGTTGGACTCTCTGGTCTGTCACAGGTTTTTATTATTCATTCTTTTTTTAGCCTTCTGATATATTCCTTTTCTTATTGTTTAGTATATAATTTCTTTTAACATAATATCATATAATAACAGAATAAACCAGCCTTCTAAGAATTATGGAGCCAGATTTACCTCTTCCCTCCTCCTAGGACCTCACACACAACACCCCAACACTCTCTTCTTTCTTCTCACCCCCATCCTCCCAGCCAGGTGCCCACCCTGGCACTCCAGGTGCCCATCCTGGCACTCCAGGTGCCCATGCAGGCACTCCAGGTGCCCATCCTGGCACTGCAGGTGCCCATGCAGGCACTCCAGGTGCCCATGCAGGCACTCCAGGTGCCCACCCTGGCACTCCAGGTGTCCACCCTGGCACTCCAGGTGCCCATCCTGGCACTCCAGGTGTCCACCCTGGCACTCCAGGTGCCCATCCTGGCATTCCAGGTGCCCATCGTGGGACTCCAGGTGCCCATGCAGGCACTCCAGGTGCCCACCCTGGCACTCCCGGTGCCCATCCTGGCACTCCAGGTGCCCACCCTGGCACTGCAGGTGTCCACCCTGGCACTGCAGGTGTCCATGCAGGCACTCCAGGTGCCCATCCTGGCATTCCAGGTGCCCATCCTGGCACTCCAGGTGCCCATCCTGGCACTCCAGGTGCCCATCCTGGCTCTAGGTGCCCATGCAGGCACTCCAGGTGCCCATCCTGGCTCCAGGTGCCCATCCTGGCACTGCAGCCCCTCTCAGGTGTGTGATGCCAGCCTTACCTCCAGAACCTGCCTCTGCTGTGGCGTGGCCCTCTGCAGACACTGCACCACCAGCCAGCTGCACTTGTTGTCCTGGATGTCGGTGCCAACCTTCCCTGTCAGGGCTGGGTCCCCGTAGCAGTCCAGGAAATCGTCCTGTGGGTCAGTGCCAGGGTCTGGGTGCCACAGCCAGCCTGGCAAGGCCCCAGGGGTGCAGGGCCACCTCGTACCTGGATCTGGAAGAACTCCCCCATCTCCAGCAGGATGGCTTTGGCGTCCTCGTGCTCCTCCTTGCCATCAATGCCTGCCTGGGGGAGGGAGTAACAGGGATAAAAAACCTTCCAGGACCTGGGGATAAGGTAAAACCTTCCAGGACTTGGGCATAAAGCCTTCCAGGACCTGGGGATAAGGTAA
>JAWWLS010000113.1:5340264-5361106 GCA_035040975.1 Myioborus melanocephalus | reverse complement strand
GCGGCGGCGCGGGGACCGGCGAGGCCCGGGCGGCACCGGAGCGGCGGCGGCGGCGGGACCCCGCGGCGGGCGGGGCGGGGCGGGGCTGGCGGGCGGGGCCTCGGGAAGGAGAACGCGCCCCGCGGTCAGGCCCCGGTACCGCCGGAGGGACCGAAGAGAGGCGAGGCTTCGAGGAGAGAGGGGAGGGGCTAGACATAAGAGGCGTGGTCACTGTCGGATAGCTCCGCCCCATCGCAAGCAGCGGTGAGAGGAGGGGGCGTGGCTTGGAAGACGGTGGGCGGGAACGGGGCGGGGCTCATGGAGGGGATGGGCGGAGATACCAGCATAGGCCCCGCCCACATATCGATCCCGCCCCTCGGTACCGTCCCGCCGCCGTCAGGAGGGAGAGGTGTGGCTTCGGGGAGGAGATGGGCGGGGCGATCTACCCTGGCACCGCCCCTTGGACTTCGCCCCGCCTCTCGGCCTCGCCCAGCCCGCGCCGCCGGGTCCGAGAAGGGGGCGTGGCCTAAAGAGGGATCCGTGAGGAACCGGTCCCGCCCCTCGGCTCTAACCCCGCCCACCGGCCCCACTTGCTGTGACGCAGCTCCGCGCGCCTACGTGCGTGCGTACGTGAGCGCGTACGTGCGTGCGCGGCCCCGCGGGCTGGCAGGACCCGGATCGGCGGCGGCAGGAGCTGGAGCGGGGCCCGGGGGCCCACGGCCGCCATCACGGATTTCCTGTGGGACAAGCGCACCGGGCTGGCTGCGAGGACGGTGCGTGGCGGCGCGGCGCGGTGCGGGGCCCCGCGGGCCGGGGCGGGGTGGGTAGGCCGCGGCCGGTGAGGGCGGCGCGGGGCGGGCCCGGTTTGTCGTTCCCGGCGGGGCCGCGGTGGGAATCGGTGGCCTGGGTGTTCCCGTGAGGGCGGCGAGGCCGGATGGCCCGGAGGGGCCGGCTCGGGGCCTCCCTGCCGAGGCCGCCCCGCCCTCCGCCCATCTCTCCCGGTGTCCCGGTGCTTCCGGGCCTGCACGGCGGAGGCCCCGCCCGGCGCGGCCGCCATCACCGTCCCCTCAGCGGTTCCATCCCCGCTGCGGAACGCAGCCCCGGTGGTCGTTCTACAGAGCCGGGCCTTGGCGGGCCGCCAGCGCCGCCTTCGCGGTCCCTTCATTCCGCGGCTGGAAACCGCGGGGCTCGGGGGGAATCCCGGGCAGAGCCCCCCGTGCAGGCGGTACCGGGCCGTGCCCCCGATCACCCCGCGCCGGGGCCGGTTCGGCCTGTCCGAGCCCTGGCGGTGATGTCAGCGCTGGGCGGGGACGGGGACGCAGCCCGGGGGCATTTTGGATGGGGGGAATTGCCGCGGGAGCTCCGGCTTCTCCTGTGGCCCTGGCACAGATTGCCCAGAGAAGCTGTGGCTGCCCCATCCCTGCGGTGTTTAATGCCAGGTTGGAGCAGCCTGGGCCAGTGGAAGGTGGCCCTGCACATGGCAGGGGGTGGGACTGAGTGAGCTTGAAGGTCCCTCCCAGTTAACGTTCCATGATTCCACGCATTGTGCTTGGAACCAAAATCCGTGCGGGGAATGTTTGAGAGCTGTGGGGCACGGCCTGGCAGGGTCTGAGGGGCTGCACCCGCTGTGCCATCCCACCTCGGGATCTCTTTGGCTCCAGGCTCTCCAGAGGGGCTGAGCTGAGACCCCCTGAGGGTCTGCAGGGCTGTGTTGGTGTCCTTTGGATCTCCTTGGCTCCAGCCCCTCATGTTCCCCCAGAGGAGGAAGGGGCAAGAAGGGTCTACCTTTTAAAGCAAAGGGCAGAGGTGAGGGTCTGCAGGGCCCTGTTGGTGTCCTTTGGATCCCCTTGGCTCCAGCCCCTCCAGAGGGGCTGAGCTGAGACCCCCCTGAGGGTTTTCAGGGCTCTGTTGGTGCCCTTTGGGAAGGGAGGGTTTGCTCCTGGGTGGTTCCCTGTGCACAGAGGGATGGATGTGTGTCACCAATCTCCTGAGTTGGGAGGGATCCAAAGGCATCAGCATGTCCTGATGTCCTTCCCCAGGACACCCCAGCAATCCCAGCCTGTGCATCCCTGGAGCATTGTCCAACCTCTCCTGGAGCTCTGGCAGCCCTGGGGCTGGGACCATTCCCTGGGGAGCCTGGGCAGTGCCCCAACAGCCTCTGGGGGAAGAACCTTTTTCTATACCCAACCTAAACCTCCCTGCCACAGCTGCAGCCATTCCCTGGGGTGCTGTCACTGTCACACAGAGCAGAGACCAGAGCTGTCTCTGCTGGGGAAGCTGCAGCCCCCTGAGATCTCCCCTCAGTCCCAGCTGAATAGACCAAAGACCCCCAGACCCTTCCCCACCCTTGTGTCCCAGTGTAGATGTCACTTGGCAGGAAACCTGAGGCATCTCTTGAGGAGCTGCTCTCTGGGCATCCATGGCTGGATTTTTGCCTTTTTCTGACCCAGAGATGGGGCAACTGAGAGGTGTTTTAGCAACTTTTATTCTATTCTCAGTCTCATGTGAAGGGTGAGACAATACAGATGTTATAATTCATGTCATCACAATCAGAAATGAACTATTTCTTAGTACATCAGAATAATTTTTTGGCTTATTTAGCCACACCATGCTGTAAATACTTTAAAGCAAATAATTTAAAATTACCCCTCATGGGTCTTACTACAGTGCATCTTTCATAGTTCTGTTTCTCCAGATTATCTAGTGTTATTTGCAAGGCCACCTTTTGAAACTTTTGTCAGGCTTTGAGGATTTTCTGTAAATCGATTTCTCACATTGCACAGGGGCTCTGCTGACATTCAGGGCTTCATTTCACCTTCCTTGGTGCTGCTTCCCTCCTTCCTGGGCAGCTTAAAGAGAAAAGGTGCAAAAGCTGTTGCTGGAGCTGTGGGCAGTAGAGATGGGTGTGAGGAAGGGATACAAACCTGGGAAAGAGAACCAGGGGTTCTTTTTCTGGGAAAGAGAACAGAGCCAGATGATCATGGGGGTCTCACCTTGTCCTGTGGAACTCTGGGGTCTCTCAGATCCCCTGGCACACTCGCACACATTGGATTCTGTCCCATGCAGCTGTTAATGCTGCCCTGCTGTCCCCACGGGTGCCACAGGATCCCTGCTGTCCCCACGGGAGCCTCACAGGGTGCCTCACTGTTCCTGCTGTCCTCACAGGTCCTTGATGTCCCCACAGGTGCCTCGCAGGGTTCCTGCTGTCCCCATGGGTGCCTCACTGTCCCTGCCATCCTTGTGGGGTCCCTGCTGTCCCCATGGGGGCTTCACAGGGTTCCTGCTATTCTCAGAGGGTCCCTGCTGACCCCACGGGTGTCTCACTGTCCCTCTGTCTCCACGTGTGCCTCAGTGTCCCTGCTGACCCCATGACTGCCTCACAGGGTCCCTGCTGACCCCACGGGGTCCCTGCTGTCCCCAAGGTACCTTCTGGGGTCCCTGCTGACCCCATAGGGGCTTCACAGGTTCACTGCCATCCCCACAGGTTCCTGCTGTCCTCACAAGTGCCTTACAGGGTCCCTGCTGTCCCCATGGCTGCCTCACTGTCACCGCTGTCCCCACGGGTCCCTGACTGTCCCCGCAGGTCCCTGCTGTCCCCACGTGTCCCTGACTGTCCCTGCTGTCCCCCCACTGTCCCCATGGGTCCCTGACTGTCCCCGCTGTCCCCACAGAGGCCTCACTCCCGAAGGTACCGCTCGTCAGAGTGCAGCAGCCATGGCAGTTACTGTAGGGTCCCTGACTGTCCCCATGGGTCCCTGACTGTCCCTGCTGTCCCTCCTCTGTCCCCACGTGTCCCTGACTGTCCCTGGTGTCCCCAGGGTGTCCCCACTGTCCCCATGGGTCCCTGACTGTCCCCGCTGTCCCCACAGATGCCGCACTCCCGAAGGTATCACTAGTCAGAGCGCAGCAGCCATGGCAGTTACCACGGGCTCCCTGAGTGTCCCCACAGGTCCCTGCTGTCCCCAGGGTGTCCCTGCTGTCCCCATGGGTCCCTGAGTGTCCCCGGTGTCCCCGCAGATGCCGCACTCCCAAAGGTACCGCTTGTTGGAGCACAGCAGCCATGGCGGTTACCACAGGGTCCCTGCTGTCCCCACGGGTCCCTGCTGTCCCCATGGGGTCTCTGACAGTCCCCACTGTCCCCACAGATGCCGCACTCCCAGAGGTACCACTTGTCGCAGCGCAACAGCCGCGGCAGTTACCATGGGGTCCCTGACTGTCCCCAGGGTGTCCCCTTTGTCCCCACGGGTCCCTGACTGTCCCTGCTGTCCCCATGGGGTCTCTGACAGTCCCCACTGTCCCCACAGATGCCGCACTCCCGAAGGTACCGCTCGTCGGAGCGCAGCAGCCGCGGCAGTTACCACGAGCGCTACCGGAGCCGCAAGCACAAGCGGCGGCGGACGCGGTCCCGGTCCAGCAGCAGCGAGCGGGACCGGCGGCACCGGCGGGAGGACAGCTACCACGTCCGATCCCGGAGGTGAGCGGGGCTCCCTCCTGCACGGGGCACACGGGCGCTGGGCTGGGAGGGACCTCTGGGGTCACCCGGTGCTCAGGGACACGGCCAGGTGGGTTTGGGGTGGCTCCAGAGAGGGAGGTGCCATGCTTGGCCTAGGCAGCTGTGCCAGAGCTCTGACACCCTCTGTGCCAACAACTTCCTGTCACTGGGCACCATTGAGAAGTGTCTGGCACCATCCTGACACCTGCATTGGAGATATTGATATGGGATACTTCAGAGAGGGAAGTGCCATGCTCACCCTGGGCAGCTGTGCCAGAGCTCCAACGCCCTCTGTGCCAACAACTTCCTGTCACTGGGCACCACTGAAAAGTGTCTGGCACTGTCCTGGTATCTACCTTGGAGATACTGATGTGGGATTCTTCAGAGAGGGAGACCCCATGCTTGCCCTGGGTAGCTGTGCCAGTGCTCTGCCACCCTCCGTGGGAACAACTTCTTTGTGTTGAAGTACAACGTGGTGTGTTTTAGTTTGTGGTTTTGCTGCCCATCCTCTTGCTGGGCACCACTGAAACGTGTCTGGCACCATCCTGGCACCTACCTTGGAGATGCTGATGTGGGGTGTCCTCAGAGAGGGAGGTGCCATGCTCACCCTGGGCAGCTGTGCCAGAGCTCTGACACCCTCTGTGCCAACAACTTCCTGTCACTGGGCACCACTGAAAAGTGTCTGGCACCGTCCTGACACCTGCATTGGAGATATTGATGTGCAATAATGAGATTTCCTCTCAGTCATCTCCAGACTAACGAGGCCCATCTCCCACAGTCTCTGCTCATTAAGAGGGATGCTCCAGTCCCTTAATCATGGCCGAGTCATCCATACTCAGCCAGGTTCCACGTGACCTGGGCCTGCTCTGAGCTGTCACAGTCTGGGCAGAGCTTGTCACCAAAGCCCCTCACTTCCCTCTTTGGGAAGCTGCCCTGGCTGGCAGCCAGGAGCCCCTCTGGCAGTGCCCCTGCACCACCCGAGCTGGGACTGAGGCTCCTTCACAGCAGTGGCTTCAGTGCCCAATGTTTGCCCTGTTTGACTCCCTACACACCCCACACTCCCAGTCAGACCAGTTTCCTTACTGGCTCAGCCCTGCTTTCTCACAGCAGAGTCTCAGACATCTCAGTCCTTAAAAATGGTTTAATCTTGGTGCAATAATAAAGTAACAGCTCTAGCTGGTGCCTTCAAAGAGGGGTCCTGAACAAAGGACCCGCTGAGCTTTTATCCCTTCACAGCAGTGCAGCAAGATCTGGGGTCCCTCAGTGTCCCTCACCT
This sequence comes from Myioborus melanocephalus, assembly GCA_035040975.1. Classification (NCBI taxonomy): domain Eukaryota; kingdom Metazoa; phylum Chordata; class Aves; order Passeriformes; family Parulidae; genus Myioborus; species Myioborus melanocephalus. Next base: position 5,355,359 of record JAWWLS010000113.1, on the reverse strand, counting down.
GGCTGGGACACAGATCCCTGTCCCCCTTGTTATGCCAAGGCTTGGCAGTTCATGGCTTCTTGCCTTGGGCTCCATCAAAGCACTGCAAAAGTTTTGGTGTTCCAAACATAACAAGGACGTGGAACTGTTGGAACAGGTCCAGAGGAGGCTGGGAAGCTGTTAAGAGGATTGGAACACCTTCCTCATGGGGAAAGGCTGAGAGAATTGGGGCTGGGAGAGTTTACCAGGCTGGAGAAGAGAAGGTTGTGGGAGAATTGGGGCTGGGAGAGTTTTCCAGCCTGGAGAAGGTTGTGGGAGAATTGGGACTAGGAGAGTTTTCCAATCTGGAAAAGGCTGTGAGAGAATTGGGGCTGGGAGAGTCTTCCAGCCTGGAGAGGAGAAGGTTGTGGGAGAATTGGGACTAGGAGAGTTTTCCAGCCTGGAGAAAAGAAGGCTGTGAAAGAATTGGGGCTGGGAGAGTTTTCCAGCCTGGAGAAAGTTGTGGGAGAATTTGGGCTGGGGGAGTTTTCCAATCTGGAAAAGGCTGTAGGAGAATTTGGGCTGGGAGAGTTTTCCAGCCTGGAAAAACAAAGGTTTTGGGAGAATTGGAGCTGGGAGAATTTTCCAGCCTGGAGAAGAGAAGGTTTTGGGAGAATTGGGACTAGGAGAGTTTTCCAGCCTGGAGAAAAGAAGGTTGTTGGAGAATTGGGGCTGGGAGAGTTTCCCAACCTGGAGAAGAGAAGGTTGTGGGAGAATTGGGACTAGGAGAGTTTTCCAGCCTGGAAAAGGCTGTGAGAGAATTGGGGCTGGGAGAATTTTCCAACCTGGAGAAGAGAAGGTTGTGAGGAAATTTGGGCTGGGAGAATTTTCCAGCCTGCAGAAGAGAAGGTTGTGTGAAGACCTCACAGCACCTTGCAGTGTTAAAAGGGGCCTACAAGGAAGCTGGAGAGGGACCCTCCATGAGGAACTGTAGTGATAGGACAGGGAATAATGGGTACAGATTGAAAGAGAGAGAATTTAGGCTCGACATGAGTTAGATCTTCCCTGTGAGGTTGGTGAGACACTGGCACACAGGTTGGATGGGGCTGCCCCATCCAGACTGGACAAGGCACTCTGGTCGAGTGAGAGGTGATGAAGATCTTCACTCCAACCCCTCAGCATTCCCCAATGTAGCAATGTTTGGTCCAAAATTATTCTTTGTCTGCTTAAAAAGGCAAAAAGCCCAGAAGTTTCTCTCCCAATTTGCTACAAAGACACCTCATAGGACCTTTGGGACTTCACCTCAGACCTGGGGCTGCCCAGTTGGACAGAGGCCAAGAGGTCCAGCCTAGGTAAATTGTTGGACAGCAATTCACTAGAAAAAGAAGAGAACAAAGGAAATAATCCCTTTTGTGGGATGTTTCAGCAGGAGCAAGGACCTTTTTCCCCCAGCTCAGTTTTTCTCTGTAAGAGCTTTGTTATTTTGCCTTTTATTAACCCTTTTTCCGTTTCCAACACTACCTCAGAAGCAATCCTGTTAGTTTTTTGCCATTTGGGGTAGCAGAGCTATCTCAGGTGTGCTGGGTTCTTCTGAGAACAAGGACCTCTTTCCCCTGGCTTGGTTTTTCTCTCTAAGAGCTTTGTTATTTCACCTTTCATTAAACCTTTTTCAACACCACCTCAGAAGCCACCCTGTTAGTTTTTTGCCATTTGGGATAGCAGAGCTATCTCAGGTGTACTGGTTTCCTCTGAGAGCAAGAACCTCTTGGCCCTGGCTTGGTTTTTCTCTCTAAGAGCTTTGTTATTTCACCTTTTAGTAATCATTTTTCCATTTCCAACACTACCTCAGAAGCCACCCTGTTAGTTTTTTGCCATTTGGGGTAGCTGGGCTATCTCCAGTGTCCTGGGTCCCTCTGAGTGTAAGGACCTCTTTCTCCTGGCTCAGTTTTTCTCTGTAAGAGCTTTGATATTTTACCTTTTATTAATCCTTTTTCCATTTCCAACACTACCCCAGAAGCCACCCTGCTAATTTTTTGCCATTTGGGGTAGCTGGGCTATCTCAGGTGTGCTAGGTTCCTCTGAGAGCAAAAACCGAGCCAGGGGCAAGAGGTTTTATCTGTAAGAGCTTTGTTATTTTGCCTTTTATTAGTAAACCTTTTTCCAACACTACTTCAGAACCACCCTGCTACTTTTATACCATTTAGGGTAGCTGGGCTGTCTCAGGTGTGCTGGGTTCCTCTGAGAGCAAGGACCTCTTTCCCCTGGCTTGGTTTTTCTCTGTAGACCTTTGTTACTTTGCCTTTATTATTAAACCTTTTCCCATTTCCAACACTGCCTCAGAAGCAATCCTGTTAGTTTTTTGCCATTTGGGGTAGCTGGGCTATCTCAGGTGTGCTGGGTTCCTCTGAGAGCAAGGACTTCTTTCCCCTGGCTTGGTTCTTACCTCTAAGAGCTTTGTTATTTTGTCTTTTATTAAACCTTTTCCCAACACTACCTCAGAACCCACCCTGCTAATTTTTGCCATTTGGGGTAGCTGGGCTATCTCAGGTGTGCTGGATCCCTCTGAGAGGAAAAACCAAGCCAGGGGCAAGAAATTTTTCTCTGTAAGAGCTTTGTTATTTTGCCCTTTATGAAACCTTTTTGAACACTACTCCAGAACTCACTCTGTTAATTTTTTGCCATTTGGGGTAGCTGGGATATCTCAGGTGTGCTGGGTTCCTCTGAGGGCAAGAACCTCTTTCTCTTGGCTTGGTTTCTCTCTGTAAGTGCTTTGTTATTTCACCTTTTATTAAACCTTTTTCCAACACTACCTCAGAACCCACCCTGCTAATTTTTTGCCATTTGGGGTAGCTGGGCTATCTCAGATGTTCTGGATCCTTCAGAGAGAGACTAACCCCTCCCTTGTCCCCATCCCCATCCCCAGCTACGACGACCACTCAGCAGACCGCAGGGCCTACGACCGCCGTTACTGTGACAGCTACAGGCGCAACGACTACAGCCGCGAGCGGGGCGACGCCTACTACGAGCCCGAGTACCGCCACTCCTACGAGTACCGGCGCTCCCGGGACCGCGAGGGCAGCTACCGGAGCTGCAAAAGCAGCCGGCGTAAGCACAGGCGGAGGCGGCGCCGCAGCCGGTCCTTTAGCCGCTCCTCATCGGTGAGTATCCTGCTGTGCCGTGCCTGCCCTGTAACCTTTCTCTCTCTCCCAGGTGCTGAGCTGGGTAAGTAGAAAATTCACTTTCTAAATGCTGTGTCGGAGTCGGCTTGAGCTCTGTGTGTGTGTGTGTGTGTGTGTTTTAGAGGAGTTTTGGTGCGGAGCGTTGCTGCTCGCGTCCCTGTGCGCCGTGGTTGGCGCTGCCCGCTGCCAGCTGGGCACGGGTGGCTCAGGCCCTCTCTCAGTGGGAGGACAGGAGTGCCCCGCGAGGCTGGCGGGTCCCCAGGGTGGTGCTGCATCTCCTCCTGTTCATGATGCTCGTGGAGGAGCCCCAGCCAGGCAGGGTTTGTGCAAGGCTCGAAGAGCCAGCGCTCAGCTGGTTCCAGTCCCAGAGAGCCTGGGACAGGTGACTGCCCCTGTGGGCCCTGTTTCGGGCCCTGGCTCTGAGCAGGATCCTCCTGGCTGGGCCCAGCTGTTGTGGGCTTTGTGGAGGAGCAGAGCTTTTGGAGCACTCAGCTCAGGTGGAGGCAGAACCATCCCAGGCTCTTCCCGGAAGCATCCCTGGCTTTCTCTTCTTGTCCGTTCTGCTGTTCACCTTCCACTTCTGTTAGACCCCAGACACATTCTCTGCTCTGTGTGTGGAGCTCTCAGTGTTGTCTGGTCTGTTCTGGCTCGGTGTCCAGGGAGGGGACTGGGGGCTGGATTTGGGTCCCAAGTCTGCTGGCTGGTTGCTCCCAAGTATGGGGATACTTAGCTGAGGAACCGAAGGCAGGAATTTTCTCTTCTCCAGCATAAACCTCTTATCTGCCTCATCCCAGGGCTGTCCCTGTTCCCTGTTGGGTTCTGCTTCTCTTCTGGAAGTTAGTCCTTCCAGGATCAGCTTCTTTGGGGGAGGGTCTAGGAAGAAGTGTCCGTCTTTTCCCCAGGCAGTCACTGGGACCTTTCCGTTTTGGATGGATCATTGTATCTAAAGCTGCTTTTCTGAAATCTCAGAGTTCATCTTCCCCTGAGTGTCGGGGCTGGGGGAAGCTGTGTGGGCGGTTATTGGAGTGGGATAGGGGTGCCTGTGGGGGCAGCCTGGGCTTGTGCAGGACCTCCCAGGCAGCACCTGCCTCCTGCTGCCCCTGCTCTGCGGCGTGCTCAGGCCGTCCCCAGGACCTGAAGGCCAGTGCTGTTCCTCTCTGAGCCCCCGTGGGAGCAAGAACAGCCAGCCCTTTCCACGCCCCTCAGCTCCCTCACTCTGACAGCTCTGCTGTCACACTGGTTCGGGTTGGGGCTGTTTGTAGGTTCTTTTTTTTCTTATTTTTTTCTTATTTTTTTTCTTTTTCTTTTTTTTTTCCTGTTTTTTTTTTTCTTTTTTTTGCTACAACGAAAAGCAAACTGTTTTTTTCTTTTCTGAGCTAGTGTGTTGTATCTTGACATGTTCCCTTGCAATATCCCTATCGTTATATATTCCTCTGTGCCGTATGAATTGGCTGGGAATCTCCTCCTGCAACCCCTCCTCAAACAACCATGTGAATTTCCAAACCAACCAATGCGTGACGCTGGCTGCTGCTGCGCTGGTTTGAAAATCTGATTGGTGAATGATGAATTCCCTGTCTGCCTGGGCCAGCAGCGGAGTCGACAGAGCAGCAGAAGGGCCAAGAGTGTGGAGGACGACGACGAGGGGCATCTGATCTATCGCGTCGGCGACTGGCTACAAGAAAGATGTACAGCCAAATCGTAACATAATTTAGCTCTCTAGTTAAGCTCCCATCGCAGTCGCAGATCTGTCTTATCTTTCTGTTTCATTTTATTTTCATTGTTTATTAAAGAGAAACCCTCTCCTTTTCCTTCCCCTTTTGTTAAAGCTACGTTTATATTGTGTATTGTTACTGAAGTGCCAGGGAATTAGGGCAGCTGCCTTGTGCAGCCGGTGTCAGCCTTCCGCTGCTCCGGTCTCTCCAGCTGTGTGCAGGTTAGGTGTTGCAATGCATTCTCCTCTGCCCTGTGTATCGCTGCAGCCAGGTCCTGCTCCCTCTCTCAGCTCCTTCCCTCTCCTTCTCTCCCTCCCAGATGAGATTATCAGCACCCTGGGGGAAGGGACCTTCGGCAGAGTGGTGCAGTGCATGGATCACCGGAGGTACGTGGGGACAGGGGAGACCACGGCTGGCATCATGTGGGAGCCTGGGGGGGAAAATCAGTCTCTTGGTTTTCAGTATCCTCTGCTGCTCCAGGTTCTCACCCTCTTTGTGTTGCCCATGTGCTGGGGGAAGTTTTAGGGCTGTTTTGTAGGGAGGGAAAGGGAGACTTTGGTGAACACTCCTTAATAATAACCTGCTTGAGCAAGGGAGGCTGATCAGAAGGTCCCTTTCACAGGGCACAGACCTTCTTACCTGCTCAAGCTCACCTTGTGCTTTCTTCCTGTTTCTCCCACATGGTTGTTTTGCAGGGAGGGAAAGGGACACCTCTGGTGGACACCCCTTAATAATAACCTGCTTGAACAAGGGAGGCTGATCAGAAGGTCCCTTGCACAGGGCACAGCCCCTCTGACCTGCTCAGGGCTCACCTTGTGCTTTCTTCCTGTTTCTCCCACAGGGGTGGTGCACGCGTTGCTCTGAAAATCATTAAAAACGTAGAGAAATACAAAGAGGCTGCTCGACTGGAAATCAACGTGCTGGAGAAAATCAACGAGAAGGATCCTGAGAACACAAAGTGAGTGTGCTCTTGGTGTTCAGCAGGAAGGGCTGGTTTCAGGGCTGGGGTGGAAGAGGTGCTGGGTGTTGTGTGGTTGAAGGTGATCCTAAATAGTTTTGGAAGCACCTTGGCTTGCTGTGAGGTACAGACTGGGCAGGGAAAGAGGAGCCTGGCACAGGGGTGACACAGCTGAGTGGTGCCTGCAGAGCTGTTCCTAACTGGAATGTTTCTGTCAGTCTCTGTGTCAGGATGTTTGACTGGTTTGACTACCACGGCCACATGTGCATCTCCTTCGAGCTGCTGGGGCTCAGCACCTTTGATTTCCTGAAGGATAACAACTACCTGCCTTACCCCATCCACCAAGTACGGCACATGGCCTTCCAGGTGTGCCAGGCTGTGAAGTGTAAGTGTTCCCTGCTGCTCTCCCCCTGCTTTGGGCTGACCTGGGGAGCTGAGTAGGTTGCACTTCTGCAACTGGTAGCCCAGAGCAACAAGTTTGTGCTGTGGTTCTGAGCCTGAGCCTTCCTGCCCCTCTGGGAATGAATCTTCTTTATTTTCTGGTGCTTGTGGGCTGGCAGTAGCTCAGAGCACTCCAGCATCCACCCCCTGCACCTTCTGGCGATCAATACAATAAATCTTTGTGCTTCTACTGAAGCATTGTGGCCTGGGCTTTGCCTGGCTGTTCACACCCAGGTTAAAATGTGGGTTCAGCTGGTGCCAGTATGAGCAAACTGCACCAGTGATGGCTTTTGGGGGGTACAGCCTTGTTCTGCTTCTCTGCCCTCACCCAAACTCTGTTTTCTCCCTCAGTTCTGCACGACAATAAACTCACCCATACTGACCTCAAGCCAGAGAACATCCTCTTTGTGAACTCTGACTACGAGCTCTCCTACAACCTGGAAAAGGTAACACAAAGCCTCACTTGGCTCTCCTCTTGGTGTCCCTGACCCTGCCAGAGGGGTCAGACACAGCCCCAGGGGATGTGGGCTCTGTGCAGTCCTTCAGGGCTTTGCCTGACCTGCCAGGCAGTGGTGAGTGAGCCATGGCTGGTGCTGGGAGCTGGTTTGGGGCTGCCAAAGCTTTCCCCTCCCGTGGTGCCCTCAGCTGGGTGAGGCAGGGGCTGGAGGAGCTGCCAGGTGATGGATCCCATTGTCCCCCCTGCAGAAACGGGATGAGAGGAGCGTGAAGAGCACGGCCATCAGGGTGGTGGACTTTGGCAGTGCCACCTTTGACCACGAGCATCACAGCACCATCGTCTCCACCAGGCACTACCGGGCCCCTGAAGTCATCCTGGGTAAGGTGCCCCTGGCTCTGCCAGGGCAGCTGTGCCCCTTGTACCCCGCTGGCATGGGGAGTGTTGGCCTTCCACATCATTCAGGAACTTTCTGGATTTTCCCTGGGAGATGGGAAGTTGATTTAACAGCTCTGGAATGCTGTTTCCTGGGAACTCCATGGTTACAGCCCTGTCGTTGTTCTGGGTTTGTTCCACCTGGGAAAAAGGAGGTTCAGGGGGGACCCTTTCACTCTCCACAGCTTCCTCAGGGGGGCTTGGGCTCTGCTCCCAGGGAGCAAGGAGAAATGGCCTCAAGTTGTGCCAGGGTTGGACATCAGGAGGAATTTCTTTCTGGAAAGGGTGGTCAGACATTGGAAGGGGCTGCCCAGGGAGGTTTGGAGTCCCCATTCCTGGAGGTGTCCAAGGAATGGCTCGATGTGGCACTCAGTGTCCTGGGCTGGGATTGGTCACAGGTTGGAGTTGGTGATCTTGAAGGTCTTTTCCAACCTTGCTGATTCCATGATCCACCATCAGCTGGGTATTATATTGCCAACAGAGCACCAGGAGCCTGGCTGGAATAGGATATTATTTAATTTTTTTATTAGTTATTTATTTTTAAAAGAAAGAGGAATTTGGACTCTTGTGTTGTAACTGGACCATTTATTTAAACAACATTGTTTTTCAGAGCTTGGCTGGAGCCAGCCCTGTGATGTGTGGAGTATTGGCTGCATCATCTTTGAGTATTATGTGGGTTTCACCCTTTTCCAGGTGAGAACTGTGTTGTGTGGGCACTTCCCAAGTGGTGAAAGGATGCTTGGCTGCTTCCCTGAGACTGATGGGGGCACCTCCATCCCTGCAGTCCTGTGGAGACACCCAAGGTGTTGGCCAGGAAGGGGTTCTGGGTGGGGGAACACCCAGGGCTGGAGGCAGAACCACTGGAATCTATCCCATGCCTTCCCTTTACATTTCTCCCTCCCAGACCCATGACAACCGGGAGCACCTGGCCATGATGGAGAGGATTTTGGGGCCAATTCCTTCTCGAATGGTCCGCAAGACAAGGTGAGCAAAGCCAGCTGGGCTGTGCCAGCCCTCCTGCTCTACGGGCAGCACTTCATCCTGGGGGAAATCCCACTTTGGAGCCAACCAGCTGTGTCCCACTGGGGCTGGCACCTTGCTGCTGCTGCTGCAGGGTGTGTTGTGCTCAGGTGTAACCTGCTGCCACCTGTTCTTCTGACAGGAAACAGAAATATTTCTACCACGGCCGCCTGGACTGGGACGAGAACACCTCAGCTGGGCGCTACGTTCGGGAGAACTGCAAACCACTGAGGGTAAGGCAGCTTTGCCCCTCCTCAGGTTCTCCCTCTGGGCAGGTTTGGGCCAGCAGAAGGGTGGTTGAAGGGAGCCTTGGCTGTCCCAGCAATAGGAAGCTGCAGCAGCCTGAGTTTCATCTGGAGGACAAGGAAAGTTCAGGAGGTGCCCCGGGAAGGGAGGGTGTGTGTGAAAATCTGTCAGTTCTGCATAGAGAGGAGTGCAGAGCTCAGCTCCAGGCTGAGTGATGGTGTGAACAAACCAGGGAACACCCCTGAGCCTGGGGAACACCCCAGGACAGGCTGTAGCCTCCCTGAGCCTCACCTGCCCCTCCACCTGCAGCGATACCTGACCTCGGAGGCTGAGGACCATCACCGCCTGTTCGACCTCATCGAGAGCATGCTGGAGTACGAGCCCTCCAAGCGTGTCACCCTGGCTGAGGCCCTCAAGCACCCCTTCTTTGACATGCTGGGCATGGAGCCCAGCACAAAAATGTGGGACTCGAGCCGGGACATCAGCCGGTGACGCCACAGGTGCCAGCCAGCCCTCGGATTCTAGCCCCCGTGGAGGCCTGTGTGATTTCTATTCAGACACTTGGTGCTTTTTTTTTTATATAAACATGAGATGAACTTCCTGGACACGTTTGTAAAGCTGTTAATATGTGAGATACTGTAAATAGCCCAGATTCTCTGTCGGCCTAGGAGCACCACGGGCCTGACCTGCTGTTGCTGCTGCTGTTCTTGTGAGGTGAGGGGGGTCTGTGTGTCCGTGCTGTAAATACCTCTTGTCCTGTGTTGCTTTGTCTCCTGTTCCTGCCCCTCCTCGGTGTAAATACTCCAGAACTCGCAGCTCTCTGTAGCTTATCTGTTTCCTTGTAAGTTATGGAACTGGTGGGACTGCATGGGAATTATTTTTTGGATCAATGTCATAGCCCATCCCCACACCAGAGTTTTATAAGAATTTTGTACAGTCTTTGTGAAAAATAAATATGAAGTGAATAAAGCACCTGGTCTGGGTTTGGCCTGACAGCAGCTGATCCTGGGGTTGTTCTGCTGTGCCCTGTGGGGGGAAGGAGAGGAAAGGAAATGAAAGGAACTTTGTGGTGCAGCTGTATCCACCTACACTGAGTAGGAGCTGCTTTTGGACCTGAGTAGATGCTGTTGTGTGGGGCAGAAAACCAGGGACTGGCCCTTTCTTCATGCCCTGGGTGCAGTGTTGGGGTGGGAGGCAGAGAAGGGACAGTGGGGGTTCTCTCACCTGAAGGAACCTCTCAGCCTCAGCTGGGGTTGTCAGGAGCCCACATGCAGCTGTCCTGCTGTCCTACACCCACCCCAGGGCTGGCTGTGTCTTTTTGACTCTTCCCAGCTCTGCAGGGAGCCTGGGCCTTGGTTTGGGCTGTTCCCTGGGTGTTTTCTGGGCTGTGTCACAGCTGATGGCAGGGAGAGAGCCTCGCTGGGGTGCGGGTGACAGATGTGCTCTGCTGTGGCACCATCAGGCTGTGCCAGGCTGTCACTGTGCAGAGGGGAAAGGAAATGTCTGGTTTCACCTGGAGTGAGCGTGGGGAGCATCAGGAAGGGTGACGCTCAGCTATCTCCATGGGCCTGTGAGAGCCTCAGGAATGGTGACACTGAGCCATCTCCATGAGCCTATGAGAACCTCAGGAAGGGTGACACTGAGCCATCTCCATGAGCCTCAGGAAGGGTGACACTGAGCCATCTCCATGGACCTCAGGAAGGGTGACACTGAGCCAGCTCCTTGGGCCTGTGAGAGCCTCAGGAAGGGTGACACTGAGCCAGCTCCATGGGTGATGTGAGACCCTCAGGAATGGTGACACTGAGCCATCTCCATGAGCCTCAGGAATGGTGACACTGAACCATCTCCATGGGCCTGTGAGACCCTCAGGAATGGTGACACTGAACCATCTCCATGGGCTTGTGAGACCCTCAGGAATGGTGACACTGAGCCATCTCCATGGGCCTGTGAGACCCTCAGGAATGGTGACACTGAACCATCTCCATGGGCTTGTGATCCCAACTCACTGAGCTTGGGCTGGGAGCCCTCACTGCCCCTGTGCCCAGCCCCACACTGAGGCTGGAGCAGAATTAAATTGACTGAGTCATACCTTAGGATTCAAGAAAATAACAAACTCATGCTGGTGTCCAAACCCCAAATCCACAGCTTCCACCTCTGCCAGGAGCAGCTCCAGGTTTGGGCTGAGGTGGGAGCTCACCTGTGGGATTCAGACGTCACTCTCAGTCTGTGCAGAGAATTTTTAGCAGTTTGCTGAGCACTGGGAAGGGACAGGGCAGGGACAGTGCATGTCCTGCTCCCGGGATGCTGGGCAGGAGCCGGGATGGGGTCAGTGTGCAGTCCCCGGGCAGCTGGAGGGGAAGGATTTGGAGATTCCTATAAATAACAGCTCCAGGAGACACGGGAGACATTCCCCAAGTGCTCGTCGTGCCGAGTCCCCGGCTGGCTGTGGTGACAGCTGCTGGAGCGACCCCCGCGACCCCCGGGATAACGCCTGGGCAGCAGGTGAACGGTACCGGGGCTGCCCGGTAAGTGCAGAGAGCTGGACCGGGGCTCGGGACACGCAGGAGGAGCCGCTGGCTCGGCAGGTCCGGCAGGGCGGGGACCCGAAACCGTGGGGACACCGGGAGGTGATGGGCGATGGATACCGGGACAGCAGGGGGCTGATGAGTAACGGATACCGGGACACCGGGGGGCGATGGATACCGGGATTCCGGGGGGCGATGGGCGGTGGATACCGGGACACCGGGGGGCGACGCGGTCCCGTCCCGGCCGCCACTCTCGGGGATACCCGAAGGAAGGGCGGGCCCGGGGTTTGGGGTGGGGACGGGCGCGCCGCACGTGACCCCGGGACACGTGGCCGCGTCACGCGCGCGCCCCGCCCGGCGCGGCTCCGGCGCGTGCGCAGCGGCCCCCTGCGGCGGGGGTCTCCCCGATGACGTCACGGCGCAGCGGAACCAATCAGCGGCGGGCAGGGGCGGGGCCTGGCGGCGGCGGCGGCGCCGGTCCCGCGGGTCCAGCGCGCTCCCGGTCCCGGTCCCGGTCCGGCCATGGCCCAGCGCGGCGGCCCCGCGGTGCTCCCGGACAACCCCTTCCAGGACCCCGCGGCGCTGCAGGCCCGGCCCGGCGCTGTGCTGGATGGCTACAACCCCTTCGAGAGCGACGCGGTGAGCGGCGGGGCCTGCCCGGCCACCGGGGCCTGCCCGTATACCGGATCTTCTCCCCGGGTATCGGAGCCCTCCCCGCAGCCGGCGCGGGTCTCACTTCTCTCCTTTTCCCCTGCAGCCACCGCCGCCCTTCCAGACCCCTTCGGTAGCGCCGCCGCCCCCGGTACCGGCGGCCGCGCAGCCCCCGCGGAAGGCGAGTCCCACCGAGCCCCGCAACTACGGCTCCTACGGCTCGCAGGTACGGGGGGAGGCGCCGCCAGGCCGGGACACGGGCGCCGGCGGGAGCCCAAGGGTTGTGTCCGCCCTCTCCGCAGGCCTCGGCCGCCGCCGCCACGGCGGAGCTGCTGAAGCGGCAAGAGGAGCTCAACCGGAAAGCGGAGGAGCTGGACCGGCGGGAGCGGGAGCTGCAGAACGCGGCCCTCGGCGGTTCCCAGAGTGAGTGGCTGCGGGGCTGGGCAGGGGTGGGACCCCCCTGGAGCCCTCCTCGCTCCTCCTCATCCTCTTCCGTCCGCAGCGAGGCTCAACAACTGGCCCCCGCTGCCGTCCTTCTGCCCGGTGAAGCCGTGCTTCTACCAGGACATCCCCGTGGAGATCCCTGCTGACTTCCAGAAGACAGTGACAACCATGTACTACCTCTGGATGGGTGAGTCTGCAGCGGAGCCTCGGGCAGAGCCTGGCAGCAGGTGGAAGGATGAATTTCCTGTGCTGCTGCTGCGGGGAAATTGGGATGAACAGGTGGTTGTGGGGGCCTGGATGGGCTCCTGAGCTCTGTCCTGTCCCTCAGCCAGCACCATTGCTCTGTTCCTGAACTTCCTGTCCTCGCTCGCCTGGTTCTGCGTGGATCCCACATCCGGCTCTGGCTTTGGCCTCTCCATTCTCTGGGCTCTGCTCTACACGCCCTGTTCCTTCGTCTGCTGGTACCGGCCCATGTACAAAGCCTTCAGGTGTGTCCTGAGCCCTGGGCACCTGCTCCAGCTCCTGGGGGCCTCTGGCTCTGCAGGATGGGCTCTTCCACCCCGAGCTCCCTGTTCTCCTGCTTTAAGGAAGGTTTGGGATCTTCCTTCCATGGCCTAACCGTGCCCATTTTTCCTCCCAGGAGCGACAGTTCCTTCAACTTCTTTGTCTTCTTCTTCGTCTTCTTTGCCCAGAACGTGATGTATGTGCTGCAGGCCATCGGCATCCCAAACTGGGGATTCAGGTGGGCCATGTGCTGACCCTGCAAAGGCGAGAGGTGGGTGGGGAGGAGGGAACCTGGGGGCCACAGCCTCTTGTTTTGCAGTGGCTGGATCCTGAGCCTGATAGCGCTGCGGACTAACACGGCCGTGGCCGTGATGATGATCCTGGTGTCCTTGTCCTTCACGGGAGTGGCTGTGCTGGGGATCATCATGCTGAAAAAGGTGGGTTGGGATCAAAGCCTGCAGCCAGAGCCATCCCTCATCCCTTCTGGGGGAGGTTTGGGCCATCACAGCTCTGTTTACACGGGACCTGCAGCCTGAACCATCCCTTATCCCTTTTTGGGGAGGTTTGGGCCATCACAGCTCTGTTTACCAGGGTCTGCAGCCTGAGCCATCCTTTTTGGGGAGGTTTGGACCATGACAACTCTGTTTACCCAGGGCCTGTAGCTAGAGCCATCCCTCATCCCTTTTTGGAGAGGTTTGGACCATCACAACTCTGTTTACCAGGGTCTGCAGCCTGAGCCATCCCTTTTGGGAAAGTTTGGGCCATCACAACTCTGTTTAACTGGGGCCTGCAGCCTGAACCATCCCTTATCCCTTTTGGGGAGGTTTGGGCCATCACAACTCTCTTTACCCAGGGCCTGTAGAGGCATCCCTTATCCCTTTTGGGGAGGTTTGGGCCATCACAGCTCTGTTTACCTGGGTTTGCAGCCTGAGCCATCCCTTTTGGGGAGGTTTGGGCCATCACACCTCCGTTTCCCAGTGCCTGCAGCCCCAGCCCTGACCGCATTCCCTCGTGCCCCCAGATCCACTCTCTGTACCGCCGCACGGGTGCCAGTTTCCAGAAGGCTCAGGAGGAGTTTGCAGCCGGGGTTTTCTCCAACCAGGCCGTGCGCACGGCCGCGGCCAACGCCGCCGCGGGCGCGGCCACCAACGCCTTCCGTGCCCCGTAGCCGTGTGGGCCCTGCCCCTCCCGGCGCCCCGGGGCTCTTCCCGAGCAAGAGGAAACCCGAGGAAGAGGAAACCCGAGTCGCACTTTCACTGGATCCCCATCGGCTGTCAGAGGCTGCCTCATCCCAGCTTGGAAGTGCTGGTGCCTGAATCGTCTGCTGCTCTCAACCCCCTTTCCTCACGGACAGAGGCTGTTGTGGTTTGTGCTGGTCCCCTCCCCTCAGCAGACTGGGGGGAGCAGGGTGGGGAGCCCTGAGCCGTCGCCCTCCCTTCCAGCACCAGCTGCTGGGGGCAGGAGGCTCCCCAGATGGCTGGAATGCTGCTTCCAGGGACTGCAATGGTCACTTGCCTTCCTTGTGCTCTCCTGTTTCCCCACCTGGCGATGACGCTTGTGCTCCCTTAGGGTGTGGGAGGGTCCCCTGCCCCCCGTGTGCCCCGGGACCCCCCATGCTCTGCCAAGAACGTCATCCCCCTTTTCCTCCTGGGGCTTGCTCCAGTGGGATGAGGATGGGGCTGGTGCTTTCCCCAGGGTGTCTCGTCCTTTTGTCCTGTCCCTTTCCCCATCCTCTCCCTCTCTTCAGGCCCCAGGGATGAGGAGAGCAGGGCAGGGACAGGCAGAGCTCGAGCAGCTGCTGCTTGTGGGGATCCTGCCTTTAACCCATGTGGAGCCCAAAGCCGGGCTGGGTGCCAAGGAGCAGCCCTGGCGTTTACATGGCACCCACTTGCCTGCAGGGAGGGCTGAACAGCTCCTCCAGCCCCCTCCCCACCCGCTTCGAGGACTGTGACCCCCTTGCTGCCCCCAGCACCCTTCAGCCAAGGCCTTCGGGGGCTGAGCCAGTCCCGGTGTGCAGCCCCTCGCCCCCCTTACCTGCCCTCTGTCCCCTGTCCTGGTGTCCCTGGGGCTCCCCAGGACAGGTCTCATGCCTTCTGCTTCAGTCCATCTCCTCTCGGATGCTCCGGGGCTGGCGAGAGCCTTTGTGCCTTCAGCCGTGGGGGCCGGTGCCCTCCCGGTCCCGCTGCGGCCGGGGCTCCTCCGGGCGTCCCCGCCTCCTCCGCTGCTCCCCGTGTGCTGTTCCCGACCGCTCCCGGTTTATTTAAGGAATAAATGAAGGTTCACTCTCTTCCTTCGCCATCTCCGTGCGCCTCCCGGGGCTGGGGGGAGCAGCGGGGCCGCCGCCGGTGTCGCGGCTCCCGGGGCCGCTGTGGGCGGACTACAGCTCCCGTCGTGCCGCACGGGGGCGGCCCCGGAGCGGGCGCGGCCAAGCCCCGCCGGCCTGTGGGACCGTCCCCGCCGCTCCCGGCGCTCCGCCGCCCGCCCGCCTCCAGCTGCGGCCCCGGGCGCTCCCGGAGGGCGCGGCGGCGGCGATGCTCGGCCGCAGCCTCCCGCCGCTCCGGCGTCCCC
>JAWWLS010000113.1:5316867-5340164 GCA_035040975.1 Myioborus melanocephalus | reverse complement strand
CTCCCGCCGCTCCGGCGTCCCCGCCCGCCGCTCCGCGCGGCGCCGGGGCTGCGGGGCGCGGGGCGGACGGACCGCCGGTAGCCGCTCCCCCTTACCGGTACCGGGACCCGGCCCTGCGCCCGCCGCCGCCCGCGGAGGATGCTCCGGTCCGGACCGCGGCTCCCGCCTGCTGGCGCTGCCCCGGGGGCCGCGTCCCGGGCGGCGGCTCTCGGACCCCGCGGGGCGGGATGATCTCCCGGCGGGGGCCCGGCGCTCCACCGACGGCCAGGGAGGCGGCGGCGGTCCCGGGGCCGCGCTCCGTGTCCGGCCGGCGGTTCTAGGCCGGTTCTGTTCTCCGCGGAGCTTCAGGCGGCCCCGGCTCCGCGTGGCCGTGGGCGCTGCCCGAGCCCCCCCCGCCCGGGGCAGGGAAGAGCCGCCGTCAGCATCCTCCGGCGAGGCCGAAAGGTGGAGCCCGGCCCGTTCCCGCAGAGCGGCTGCTCCTGCTCCCCGCGGTCCTGGCGCGGTGCCGCCGCCTGCCCCGGGGCTCCGGGGCCGGCCCCGAGCCGCCGCCCGCCGCGGCCATGCCCTCCCCCACCGACTCCAGCCGCTCGCTGACCGGCCGCAGCTCCCGCAGCCTCACCCACCTCCGCCTCCAGCGCACCTGGCTGCAGGTCCTGCTGGTCCTGGGTCTCGTGCAAGCCATCCTGGGCGTCCTCATCGTCACCTTCAGCCTGGTGGCGGCCACCATCACTCCCTCCACCAAAATCCGGCACTCCTGCCCGTCCTGGGCCGGCTTCTCGGTGAGTGCGGGGCCGAGGCGGCGCGGGGAGGGGGCTGCGCTGCTCCCCGGGGGCCGAGCCCGCCGCCGGTCCCGGGGGAGGGCAGCCCCGCTGCTCCCCCACCCTCTGCCCGTGCCTGCCGCGGTGCATTGTGGGAGAATCCCAAGGGCTCCCCCAGGGTGACTCTGTGAGGGATGGGGACCCCCGAGGGGTGCGGGGGAATGTCCGGGGTCCGCAGCCACGGGCAGGGAGGGGTGTGGGGACACCACTGTGACCACAGGGCAGGGACAGGGTGACGATGGGGGCTCTGCTCTGGCTGCTGGGTGTTGGGGTGGGGGCAGCACCCGGGGTCCCCCGTGGTGACCCTGCAGCACGGATCCTGGCCTGGGTTTGCTGCCCAGCCGGAGCAGCCCGCAGTCCCCAGGCCCTGAATCAGCAGTTTCTCCCATCTCGTGGCGCCAGGGCTGCTCCTACAGCCCCACTGCTCCCGGGCTGGCTCCAGGCCCGCAGGGACCAGGGGGCTCTGCCCGTGGGCAGGGGCTGCTCTGGCCCCTCTGTCTGTCAGAGCCTTCTCCCTGTGCTCACCCCGGGGCTTGTGCACCTGCAGCTGGCACTGTCCGGGCTGGTCGGCATCGTCTCCTGGAAGCGGCCGCTCACCCTGGTGGTAGGTGTTGGGGGGACACCCTTCCGCAGGCGAGGCAGCCCAGGATGGGGAGGCCGAGCAACCCCCCCGTGCCCCCGGGTGCTCCGCCGGCTCCCTGCTCTGCCGGCAGCCCCTCTCCTCCCGCTGCAGATCGCCTTCTTCACGCTGCTCTCGGTGCTGGGCGTCATGCTGAGCCTCGCCGGCTCCATCCTGTCGTGCCAGAACGCGCAGCTGGTGAAGACCCTGGAGGCCTGCGAGAGGGTGAGGCTGAGCAGGGACCCCCGGGCTCGTTCCTGGCTGTGGGGGCCGGTGGGATGTGCTGGTGGCTCTCAGGGGGATTGCACGGCATCCAGAGCTTCCTCGCAGTGTTTCTTGTCGCCAGGAGAGGGACACGTGTGTCTGCTGCCAGGCCCGCTCGGAGCCCCCGCCCGCCTCCTGCAGCCAGCAGAGCGAGCAGCTGACCATGTTCCCCAACGCCAACTGCCGGAGCATCCGTGTGGCGCTCAAGGTGGAGGAGCAGGGGGATGCAAGGGCTCCCTGGGAAGCGGCCGCACCCCCGGCCACGCTCTGCGGGCTCTGCAGCTCACCCCACTGCTCCCCAGGATCTCCTCTTCAGTGTCTGTGGCTTGACCGTCTTCTCCACCATCATCTGCATGCTCTCTGCTGTTGTGTGCTGCATCCAGATCTTCTCCCTTGACATCGTCCATGTGGTGAGTGCCAGCTCTGGCCCAGGAGCAGCAGTTCCAGGTTGGGGTGGTCCCTGGGGTGCCAGCCAGGTGCAGATTAAAGCCCAGGATGCACATCCCTCAGTGGATCTCAGGGCAGGAGGTCCCAGCTCTCCCTTCTCCCCTCTCCCTGCAGCTGGTCCCACAGCGCTCGAGCTCTGTGACATTGGAATGCACGTCCCCACCTGACACCTTCCTGCAAAGCATGATGGACTTCGAGGAGTTTGTGCCTCCAGTGCCACCACCCCCCTACTACCCACCTGAGTACACCTGCAGCTCTGAGACGGATGCACAGAGGTACCACTGGGAGCAAGGCTGGTAGGACAGGGGGGTCTGTGTGCCCCCAGGCTGGGCTTGTCCCACCCAGAGTGGCTTTTCTGCTCTTGCCTCCACAGCATCACGTACAATGGCTCCATGGACAGCCCCGTGCCCCTCTACCCAACCGATTTCCCCCCATCATACGAGACTGTCATGGGGCTGCGGGGAGACAGCCAGGTGGGGGCTGTGGGGCTGTGGGCAGGGAAGGCTGGGCAGGATGGGCTCCAGCTCAGCTGAGCCCTGTGCCTGCTGCCCCACAGGCCACCCTGTTCGACTCGCAGCTGACAGAGGGCTCCCACGCCTGCACCTGTGACCGTGTCCCCTCCATCGTGCTCAGCGGGGAAGGTGAGTGCTGCCCTGGGCACGGGGGATGGCAGCGGGGCCGGCTCTGGCAGCTCCTCAGCCGTGCCCGTCCTCTCCTCTCGCAGTCTCCATGGACAGCGGGTCCCTGATCATGTCGGAGATCATGGACATCCCCGGGGACAGCAGCCCCTCGGAGGACTCGTGCCTGCTGGAGCTGCAGGGCTCCATGCGCTCCGTGGATTACGTCCTGTTCCGCTCCATCCAGCGCAGCCGCGCCGATTACTGCCTGAGCGTGGACTGCGTGCAGTGCAGCCACCACGCCCGCAGCCCCACGCTGGCCCTGCAGGGCCCCTTCGAGGAGATGCCCCAGCCCCGCGTGCGGGGCGAGCGCTCCTATTCCTGCTCCACCGCCGAGCCCGGCCCCGACGGCGGCGGCGTCCTGGCGGGGGGAGCCGTCACCCACAGCTGCAACCGGCTGGTAGGGCCGGCGCGCTGTGCCGGGCCCTGCTTCCCCGAGGTGCGCCTCAAGGACAAGGGCTCCTCGCTGCAGGGACGCGGGGGTGGCCGCCACACGGACACCGCCACTGCCGGCCGCCCCCGGCGCAACAGCGAGACCTCGTGCCCTTCGTCCCCGGCCCCGGGGCTGGCCCCGCGCCCGCTGCTGAGGTCACACAGTGACCCCGGCGTCCCCATGGCCGGCCGTGCCGGTAGGTGACAGTGACAGGGATGGGAGTGTGGCAGCAGCGGCTGTGCGGCGCGGCCGGGATGTGCCGCAGGGTTTGGCTGCGGTTTTGTGCGGCCAGGTGGGATTAGAGCCAGTCAGGGACGGAATGGGGGGAGCAGGGGAGGTCTGCTGGGCTGGGAGCGGGGGTGGTGGAGGGTTCTGCTGCCTGGGGTGTGCGCAGCTGCCCAGGCCTGAGGGCTCTCTCTGCTCCCAGCAGATTTCAGGGAAGTACTTTATACCAAAGCACTGGAGGACACCGTGTCTGACTCCTCCGCTGATACAGGTCAGGGCACTGGGGTGTACTGGGAGAGAAAGGGACACAGGGGGGTGCCTATAGCCCTCTGGGGATTGAACTCACCCTGCTGGGGCTGGGACAGTGGGGACCAGAGGTGGCACTGCTCCTGCTGGCTGGGGATGGGACACAGCGGGACCCCAGGGCTCTGAGGATAGGTCTGCAGGGAGCAGCGTCCTGGGGTGTGACAGTGGGGACAGGTCCACCAGGGCAGTGTCCTGATCCGATGGTGGGGATGGATTCATCAGAGCAGCGTCCTGGGGTGTGACAGTGGGGACAGGTCCATCAGGGCAGTGTCCTGTGCCTGTCAGAGCAACGTCCTGAGTCTGACAATGGGGACAGGTCCATCAGGGCAGTGTCCTGGTCTGATGGTGGGGATGGATTCATCAGGGCAGTGTCCTGGGTCTGACAGTGGGGACAGGTCCATCGGGTCACTGTCCTGTGCCTGTCAGAGCAGTGTCCCATGTCTGATGGTGGGGATGGACCCATCAGAGCAGTGTCCTGGGTCTGACAATGGGGACAGGACCATCAGGGCAGTGTCCCTGGTCTGATGACAAGGACAGGACTGTCAGAGCAGTGTCCTGTGCCTGTCAGAGCAGTGTCCTGGATCTGATGACAAGGACAGGGCTGTCAGAGCAGTGTCCTGAGTGTGACAGCAGCCTCCCCACAGGGCTGTGCTCCGAGGCCTGCCTGCTGCACCGTTCCCACTGTGACTCCCCGCCGCTGCTCCGGGCTGGCTCCGTGGGGAAGAACAAGCTGCCACCCTCCAAGAAGGTGCCACTGCAGCTCTCAAAGACAGCCACCCGCTCCCTGGGGGACCTCAAGGGCTCCCGGGGCACCCGTGGGCTGGTGGCCAGGTTCCTGCAGAGACCCAAGCGCAGCATGGAGGTGTCTGGGCACAGCTTCCACGGGCACAAACAGGTGGGTTCTGGAAGCTACAAGGGATGGGCAGCTCCTCCTTCCCAGAGAACTCCCATCCACGCTCCCCTCCCTTCTCTCCTCATCAACACCTCCACCCTGGCCCTTCCATTGTTTCCCTTCCCCTGCTGCACCCGCATTGTGTGGGCACCCTGGCTGCAGGCAGAGCGTTCTTCCTGCAGCGCTGTCCTTGCCCAGCCCTTCCTGGGGGGCAGCTCCTTTTCCTTGATCCCCACTGGAGCCACAGGTGGAAAAATCATTCCTGATGCAATGGCTTTGGCTTTGCCCCTGAGTCACTGCACCTGGAGGCAGCTGCTGGGACATCCCCACAGCTCAGCTTTACTGGAGTCCTTGCGCAGCCCGGGAGGCCTCGACGGGAACCAACCTGTCCCAAATGCCAGTGTGGGCGCGTGATGCACGCCTCTGCCATCCCTGTCACCTCTGTCCTCCTGCCCCGTGTGCTGCCTGGCTGTGCTGGAGCGTGGGGGGGATTGAGCACAGGGGGGTGAGCACGGGAGGGTGGCACAGACAGGGGTGCCATGGACAGGGGTGGCACAGACAGGGGTGCCATGGGCAGAGATGCCATGGACAGGGGTGGTGCAGACAGAGGTGTCACAGGCAGGGGTGTCATAGGCAGGGGTACCATGGGTAGGGGTGCCACGGACAGGGGTGTCAAGGGCAGGGGTGTCACGACCAGGGGTCCACAGGCAGGGTTGTCATGGGCAGGGGTGCCATGGACAGGAGTGCCACGGGCAGCGGTGTCACGGGCAGGGTCCACGGGCAGGGGTGCCATGGACAGGAGTGCCACGGGCAGGGGTGCCATGGACAGAGGTGCCACGGGCAGCGGTGTCACGGGCAGGGTCCACGGGCAGGGGTGTCAAGGGCAGGGGTACCACGGGCAGGGGTGTCACAGGCAGGGGTACAACGGGCAGCGGTGTTATGGGCAGGGGCACCATGGGCAGGGGTGCCTTTGCCAGAAGTGCCACAGGCAGGGGTTCACGGGCAGCAGTGTCATGGCCAGGGATGTCACGGCCAGGGCTGCCATCCCTGTGGCTGCAGCCCGTCCCCATGGCTTGCAGGTTCCCTGGAGTGCCTGGCCGGGTGCAGAGCGGCCCCACGAGGGGATCCACCTGCAGAGCTGCGGGGACCTGAGCTCCACCTCGTCCCTGCGGCGGCTCCTGTCCTCGCGCCGCCTGGAGCGCGGCCGCCCGCGGAGCCTCAGCGGGGCCTGCAAGGAGAGCGCGCTCTGAGGGCACGGCCGGGCAGGGACCCTCCGCCCTGGGGAGGGAATCCTGCTCTGGGCTCAGCCCTGGACATTGCTCGGACATTGCTGCTGCAGCCCTGCTGGGGCTGGGCCCTGCACTGCTGCCCCGGGGCTTCGGCCGGGCCCCTTCCCCAAGCAGGGCTGGGGTTCGGGGCTGGTCCCCTGGGGTGTCTGTGGAGGGCTGGGACAGCTGTGCCTGTCCCCTGCCTGTCTGGGATGGTTATGCCTGTTCCTTGCCCTATTCCTTCTTCTGGACATGCCTGTCCCTTGCCCTGTCCCTTGTGCCAGCTGTGCCTATTCCCTGGGATGGCCACGCCTGTCCCCTGCCCTGTCCCATGTTGTGGCTGTGCCTGACCCACGCACTGGCCATCCCTTGTCCCCTGTGCCAGCCGTGCCTGTAGCCTGGCATGGCCATGTGTCCCCTGTGCCGGCCGTGCCTGTCCCCTGCCCTGGCCGTGCTGTCCCTTTGGCTGGCTATGCTGGCTTGATCCCCGGTCCCTTGTGCCAGCCATGCCTGTCCCCTGTCCCCTCCACTGGCCGTGCCTGTCTTCTGCCTTGTTCTTTTGGCTGGCCATGCTGGCTTGATCCTCGGTCCCCTGTGCCAGCCGTGCCTGTCCTCCAGGACGACCTTGCCTGTCCCCTCTCCTGTCCCTTGTGCTGGCCCGGTCCCTGGCCTCCTGCGCCAGCGTACCCCGGAACTGCCATGCCTGTCCCTTGCTCTGTCCCCTGTCTCCAGGCCCTCCGCCCCGTTCGGTGCCGGTGCCGGTGCCGGTGCTGGCCGTGCCCGTTCCTCCCCGCCCGGCTGCGCCCGGGCCGCGCTGCGGGGCCGGTCCCGCGGCCGCTGCCCCTCGCTAGAGACCGAATAAAGGTGGTCGCCGCCGCCCACGGGGCCGGTGTCACGGGGCGGGCGGGGCCGAACGGGGCGGGGCGGGGCGGGCGGTCAGCTGACCTGTCACGGGGTGCCGGGTCCCGGTTTCCCGGTAGCGGCTCCGCGGGACAGGGCGACCGGTGCCGTCGGGGCCTGGGGAGGCAGCGGGGACCGAAACCGAAACCGGGACCAGAACCAGCACCGGGACCGGGACCGGGACCGGGACTGGCTGCTCTTCTCGAGGAAGGGCCGGGGACGGGGGGAAGCGACCCCGTTCCCACGCGGTTCTCCCGGTTCGCGGGGGAAGGGCCGGGGCCAGGCCCGCCCAGGTCGGTGCCGCTCCTGCACCGGGTGTGGGCGGGACGAGCTGCCCGGGCTCCCTTAAAGGCAAGGCCGGCGGCGGAGCCGGTGCTGCGGGGCCGGCTCCGAGCGCACCGGGAGCGGCGGGGCCATGGGGGCGGTCGGTGCCCTGTGCTGGCGGCTGCTGCCGGTGCTGCTGGCCGTGCACCGGGCCGCAGGTGAGCGAGAGGGACCCGGGGTACGCGGTGGGTCCGGGGATGGGGGTCCCGGGGCGGCCCGGAATGGGAGGGGAGGAGGTGGGAATACCTTTGGATGCACGGGAGTTGTCCGGGGGTCCGTGCGCAGCGCGGGGCTCGGTGCCCGGGAGGTGCCGGCGTGTGGAGCACGGGGACAGTGGCGTCACCCCCGGGGCAGGCAGGAGAGCTGGCAGGGACTCGTCCCTGAGGTGCCCCCACCACCCTGCCGTGCCCCCCCCCAGGCGCCCGGCCCTGCAGCCCCAAGTACTTCGGCCGTGATGCCATGGTCTGCGTCTGCAATGCCACCTACTGTGACACGCTGGACCCCCTGGTCCTGCCAGCCCCCGGCTACTACGTCAAATACGAGAGCAGCAAGGCCGGCAAGCGGCTGGAGCGGAGCGAGGGGAAATTCCAGCACAAACTCTGCGCCCCAGGTACTGCCACGGACGGCAGGGATGGGATGGACCCTGCAGCAACCCGCCGTCATGCTGGGCTCCCCTCCCTGCAGATGTTGTCCTCAGGCTGGACACGACGCAGCGCTTCCAGAGGGTGAAGGGTTTTGGTGGCTCCATCACCGACGCGGCCGCTATCAACATCTTATCCCTGCCGGAAAGAGCCCAGGATCACCTGCTGCGCTCCTACTTCTCTGAGGAGGGTAGGACGTGGGGGACACAGGTGGGATGGTGACGGGGAGTATGGACATCATGGACACCTCGTGTCCCGCTGTGCTGGCAGGGCTGGAGTACAACCTCATCCGGCTCCCCATGGCCAGCTGTGACTTCTCCCTCCATGCCTACACCTATGATGATGTCCCCTACGACTACGAGCTCACCCATTTTGCCCTGAGGGACGAGGACACCAAGCTGAAGGCAAGTGGTGGGAGGGAGCAAGGGGAGGTGGAGGGTCACAGGGGCTGAGCTGAGCTGAGCTGGCCCCTCCACCTCCTCCTGCAGATCCCCCTCCTTCACCGAGCCTCGGCCATGAGCAAGCGGCCACTGTCGCTGTACGCCAGCCCCTGGACCTCCCCCACCTGGCTGAAGACCAGCGAGTCCTACGTGGGGAAGGGGACACTGAAGGGGCAGGCAGGGGACAAGTACCACAAGACCTGGGCCAACTACTTTGTACGGTGAGGAGCTGCTGGGGCCGCGGAGATACCTGGGGGTCTCTCAGTGGTGGCACTGGGGACTCCTCACGGCTCACCCTTTCCCCCCATGCCAGGTTCCTGGATGAATACGCCAAGCACAATGTGACATTCTGGGCAGTGACAGCAGAGAACGAGCCCACGGCAGGGCTGATCAACAACTACCCCTTCCAGTGCCTGGGTTTCACAGCTGAGCAGCAGAGGGACTTCATTGCCCGGGATCTGGGCCCAGCACTGGCCAACAGCTCCCACCACCACGTCCAGCTCATCATCCTGGATGACAACCGGCTCCACCTCCCACACTGGGCCAGAGTGGTGAGTGTGGTGACCCTGGGAAGAGCCCCTGTCTTTGTGGGGGGCTTGGGTGCTCTGCCTGTGGAGGGCTGGGCCTCTGTTCCCCGTGGGATTGACTCTTCTCCCTGCCAGGTCCTGGAGGATGAGCGGGCAGCTCGCTACGTCCACGGCATCGGCATCCACTGGTACCTGGACTTCATCGGCCCCATACAGGACACAGTGCTGCCCACTCATGAGCTCTTCCCTGACTACTTTATCCTGGCCACGGAGGCGTGCATCGGGGCCCATTTCTGGGAGAGGGATGTGATTCTGGGCTGCTGGGAGCGGGGGAACCAGTACAGCCACAGCATCCTGACGGTGAGGCCCCTGCGTGCTGGGCCCTGGGGAGGGTTGTTGGTGCTGGGCAGGCATCTGAGCTGTCCTGTTGCAGAATCTGAACCACTTTGTGGCCGGCTGGACTGACTGGAATCTGGCCCTGGATCTGGAGGGGGGCCCTAACTGGGTCAAGAACTATGTGGACAGCCCCATCATCGTGGACAGCAGCGAAGGCATCTTCTACAAGCAGCCCATGTTCTACCACATGGGGCACTTCAGGTGTGTTGGAGCCCACAACATGTGCTAAGCTGCCTTGTCCTGAGAGAAGCAAGGCAAATTTGGCTGGAGAGGAGCTCTTCTGGGGTCTCCCTGAGGTTGTTTCTCATTTGTCTGTTCAGTAAATTCATCCCCGAGGGCTCCCAGCGCGTGGGGCTCGTCGCCTCCAGAGAGTCCAAGAAGACAGCGCTGGAGTACACAGCCTTCCTGCGCCCTGATGGGGCTGTGGTTGTGGTGGTTCTGAACCGGTGGGTGATGCAGCCTGGGCCCCAGTGTGGGACCCCTGTCCTGTCACCCCTGTGAGGGATCCCTGTTCTGCCACCCCTGTGTGTGACCCCAGTCCTGCCAGCCCTGTGTGGGACCCCTGTCTCATCAGCCCCATGCGTGACCCCAGTCCTGCCACCCCTGTGTGGGACCCCTGTCCTGCCAGCTGTGTGTGGGACCCCTGTCTCATCAAGTCCGTGGGGGACCCTCATCTTGCCACCCCTGTGTGGGATCCCATCCTGCCAGCCCTGTGTGTGACCCCAGTCCTGCCATCCCTGTGTGAGATCCCATCCTGCCAGCCCCGTGTGGGACCCCTGTCTCATTAGCCCTATGTGGGACCCCCATCCTGCTTGCTTTATGTGGGACCCCCACCATGCCTTCTTTATGTGGGACCCTTGTCCTGCCATCCCCATGTGGGACCCCCAAGCTGCCACCGCTGCGTGGGACCCCTGTCCCATCACTCCTGTGTGGGACCCCCATCCTGCCACCCCTGTATGGCACCCCCATCCTGCCAGCCCCATGTGGGATCCCGGTTCCATCACCCCTATGTGTGACCCCCATCCTGCCACCCCTGTATGGCACCCCCATCCTGCCAGTCCCATGTGGGATCCCTGTCCCATCACTCCATCCTATGACCCCCATCCTGCCATCCCTGTATGGGACTC
This sequence comes from Myioborus melanocephalus, assembly GCA_035040975.1. NCBI lineage: Eukaryota > Metazoa > Chordata > Aves > Passeriformes > Parulidae > Myioborus > Myioborus melanocephalus. The sequence goes on along the minus strand of JAWWLS010000113.1, from coordinate 5,329,860 downwards.
CATCCTGCTGGGCCCTGTGCAGGTGCTGCAGGTGTGACCGCCCTGCTGTCACCCCACAGGTCCCCCCAGGACATCACCTTTGGGCTGGCAGACACCGTGGGCCTCCTGGCGGCCGTGGCTCCGGCCAACTCCATCCAGACCTACGTGTGGCAGCGGCAGTGACGGGGCTGAGGCGCCGGGGGCCGGACGTGCAGCCCCAGCTGCCCGCGGGCTCGGGCCGGGGCAGCGTCCCCGGGGCTGTGACAGAGCCAGAGCGGGCCGGGGACGCTGAGCGTGTGCAGGAGGGCCGGGGGCACGGTGCCCCTCAGGGTGGAGACCCCACAGGCTGTGAGCGCTGTGTTCTGCTGTTCCGACATTAAACACGGATGCTGCCTTGATGTCTGCGGCTGGAAGAGAAAGCTCCGCGTCCCTCCCCTGCTCCTGGGCACTGTGGCTGGGTGCCACCCCGGCGTGGAGCCTGCTGGAGCCTGGAGAGCAGCACAGAGCAGCTGGAGCGTCGTGGGCAGCCCCCTCTCCCTGCCCTGCCCCTCTGCCCACCTCGGCTCCTGTGGGGCTCACCCTGCTGAGATGCTCCAGGCAGGACTCTGAGCATGCACTGCCTGGCTGGGGCTGAGCAGAGCCCAGCTGTGCTCCTGCTGCTGATGGGGACAGGTTTTAGGAGCTATCAGGTGGTTTAGGAGTCACCCTGAATGCTCTGGATGCTGCATCAGGAGCAGACACAAAGCACTTGGACACCCACTCTCGATGGAAGGGCTGAGCAGGGATTGCAGCCAAGCCTCAGCTTTCTGTGCTTTCCCTGCCACTCTGGAGCCACCTGCAGCCTGATGTCAGGCCAGGGGCTCTGTGGGTCACATCTCTCCCAGCCCAAGGTCCTGAGGCCAGGGCTGGAGGCAGGGCCAGAGCCAGGGGCATGGCAGCATGGGGGGCTCAGGGTCCCAGCCAGCTCTGGCTGAGCCCCAGCTGCTCCTGGGGCTTTTCTGGGGCAGGGAGGGTGCCCAGGCTGCAGCAGCCCTGCCTGGAGCCTCCTGTTCCCCATGGGGGCTGATCCGAGGGGTCCCCACCGTGGTGAGGAAACTGGGGGTGCACCAGGGGCTCGGCACCCACCACAGATCTGGGGTACCTGGAGCAAGCGGGGGCAGGACCGGGAGTGGGTGCTGAGTGTGGGCGCACCCAGGAAGGAGGGAGGGAGCTGGCAGGGTGTGAGAGCAGGAGATTAGGGCAGGGAGGTCATAATTTCAGGGTAAGGAGAATCCGTGCAGGTGGGATGTGCCCAGGGGTGCTGTCAGGACTGACAGCCGCGATACTGCGTGGGCTGAGCGCAGCCCGGGTGTGGCCGGTGAGTGACAGTGTCACCCTGGGACAGCTGGCACGCCACGGAGCCACAGGGATGCTGCTCGTGGGACCCCGCAGCTCCGGGAGCTGCCGCCAGAGTCCTGGCGAGAGCAGCCTGCTCCTGCCCCGAGGCTGTTGGTGTTTGTCCACAAGAGGGAAATGTTTCTCCAGGATCACGCAGCGAGCCCCATCCCCATCGCCCCGCTGCCAGCATCCCCGTCCCGCTGCGGGGCCGCTCCCCCACCTGCTCCTCGCTTACCTGCCCCGCTGCTCGCGGCTGTGGCCGGGTGCTGAATCACCCCGGTGCCCCTGCGCTCGGCTCGCTGCTCAAGGACCGACTGGCTCTGGGATAAACGCAGCGGGGGCGAATCCTCCGACGTCGCTGGGCTTGGCTCTGCTCATTAATTCTTGTGCAAAGCCTTGGCTCGTGTGGGGCTCACGGTGGCTGGGGGATGCTGGGGTCCCACCGTCACCCTGAGGACTGTCCCCACGTGCTCTGGGCTGGGGTCTCGCTGTTGGGAAGGAGTTGCTGCGATGCCACGCTCAGGCTCTTTGGCATGAATATTAACAAAGCCGTGATCCCCTGAAAGGTGACTCAGCCCAGCTCTGTGTCCCTGTGTCCCCATCCACACTGGCCCGGCTAAGGGACAAAATTCACCCTCTGACTCCTCTGGTGGCTCCTTTGGCCCCACCTCCTTGAACAAACCCACCTGAGCACTGCAAAGGGCGGTCACACCATGCCACGAGCCCCCTGCCACCCCCAGGAGCTCCCCCTCTTTGGAGATTGGCTCTTTGGGGGGCTTGGTGGCACTGCCTGGTATCTGCTGTGCCAGCAGCTCCATGTGAGGCGTTGCCCGGCCCCTGGGTCTCACTTTTCCTGCTCAGCAGGGCGCTCTTATCAGCTGATGTTGATAAGGATGAGCCTCAGCAGCCTCCGCAGTGTTTTGCTTCCGGGAGCTGTGGGACCTGAGCCAGCTGGGGGGCTGTGGGTGACGAGGGGCAGGAAGAACTGGAGCTTGGAATGGGAAAGGGTGAGTGGGGGCATCCTGGATGACTGGAAGTGAGCTCCAAGGTGGCTGATTGCCTTAGGAGCTATTAATGCCTCCCCAAAATTGGGGCTCATTAGCCTGGGTGTATCAGGCTGGTCACGCCTTAATCACACTTGGGAGGTGGGAGAGCCGCAGTGCAGCGGGACAGGGACAGGAGCTCCCTCCTGGGGTACCTGTTTGCCTCGTGAGATGTAACCAGGGGCTGCCTGGCCCCATCTGCCCCAGCCCCAGAGGCTCAGGTGTCTCATGGCTCAGCTCCCAGCAGAGGGGTGGAACTGTGGCAGGGCCCACGGCAGGGCAATGCTGGGGCTAGGAGGAAATTTGATGAATTGATTTGCCCCAGAGCTGAATCTGATATGCCAGAAATGGAGAAAATTAGTCACAAAGTGCTGCTCCACCCATGGAGGGAAATCTAACGGAGCAGTTTAACCCTTGCAGGGCAGCACTGAGCTCCTGATTGATGCTCCAGGCTGGGAGCTGTGGCTGGGAGCTGTGGCTGGGTTGTGGCCACTCTCCATTCCCACACCAGCCCTGTGTGGAGATGCTGAGGATGTCCCCACAGTGAGGGGTACATGTCCACAGGAGTGGGAACATCCTGGGTGATGGCACCAGGTAGGATCTGTGTGCCCAGGTGAGCTGGCCCAGTTCAGCCTTGGCTGGAGGGTGACTCCTGGAGGAGCAGGGAGTGCTACAGGAGCACCAGAGCTGAGCTCTGCTTCTGGCATGGTGTTGGGACAGCAGGGTCCCCTTTGAGGGTCTAACTGCTGTTGTTGACAGCTGGAGTGCAGCCCTGCTTGCCCAGGAGCTGGGGTATTGCCTGCTTGCTGTCACTGCTGCCACTGCTGTCACTGCTGTCACCTTCCCCAGCACATGCTGAGTTGGGGTGAGTGATGCCAAAGGCTTGGGCAGGGAATGGCAACAGCTCCCATGTGGCCATTCCCTGCTGCGCCCCTATGCTGCCCCGAGCTGTGCAGCCACGTTCACTGACCTTGCCTGGGTGTCCTGGACCCTCCTGCACGGCCCTGTGGCTCCTGGGGGACAGTGGGGACAGCGGGGTGGCAGGCAGGGATAAGTGGGTGTCCTGTTGGAGGTGCCCAGCAGGACAGACAGCTGTGCCATGAGCCTGCCCTTGGCTCTGCTGGGCTCACAGGGTGATGATCCAGACCCTGCCTGACAAAATAATCAGTTCTTCCTTCAGTGGGGTCTCTGTGACCCTTCCCTGTGCTGGTTGGACCTTTCCCTGAGGCCCAGCTGCCAGCACCATGTCCCTGTCCCTCCTTGCCGTGGCAGTGGAGGGCGAAGGGGCCCCGGCGAGCAGGCGATCGGCGGTCCTCGCCCGAGGGCAGGTACGGGCCGGGAGCGGAGCAAGGAGGAGCTGTGGGGGTGGGAGAGGGTGTGCTGCGGAGGGAGGTCTCCGAGCAGCTCCCTGTAAAGGCCAGGTGGGGAGGCTGCAGCTGCTGAGGAGGAGGAGGAGGGCTGGCAGCAGCGCAGGTCGGGAGCAGCCGGGGTGAAGGCGGGCGCGCTGCGGGCTCCGGGCAGGGATGGACCCTCCCCGAGCGAGATGAGGGGGTTTAGGGGGAATGCGGGGTGTGACAGGAGCTCCGTGGAGCTGGAAGGGGCTGAGGAGAGGGGGCTGATCCCTCCATCCCCCTGCCGTGCCTGAGGGTGTCCCCGCCGCAGGTGCTGCTCCCCGGGACCTTCCAGAGCTCGGGGAACCCGGAGGGGCCATGCGGGCTCTCGGCATCCTGGGCTGGCTGTTCCTGCTGCTGCTGCCGGTGTCCCAGGTGGCAGGTGAGCGTGGGGACATCGCGGGGGTGGCAGCGGGGCTTGGGCACCCTGGGGCAGCGCGGGGCTGGGTGCCCGGAAGGTGCTCGGGAGGTGCCCGGGATGCGGAGCACGGGGACAGCGACATCTCCCCGGGGCAGGCGGGGGAGCAGATGGGGACACGTCCCTGAGCCGGCAGCCACCCCCACCCTCCCGTGCCTCCCAGGTGCCCGACCCTGCATCCCCAAGGATTTTGGGCACGGCTCGCTGGTCTGCGTCTGCAATGCCACCTACTGTGACACGCTGGACCCCCTGGTCGTGCCAGCCTCCGGCTCCTACGTCAAATATGAGAGCAGCAAGGCCGGCAAGAGGCTGGAGCGGAGCGAGGGGAAATTCCAGAGCCGTCTGAGCACCCGAGGTAGCGCCGCTGGTGGGTGGTGGTGCCACCGCGAGCCCCCAGGCAGCAGGGACCGAGCCGGGCTCTTCCCGCAGGGCTGCTGCTGACGCTCAACATCTCCACGCTGTACCAGCACGTGAAGGGCTTCGGTGGCTCCCTCTCGGATGCTGCTGCCATGAACATCCTGAAGCTGTCCCAGCCAGCCCAGGAAAACCTGCTGCGCTCCTACTTCTCCGAGAGTGGTGAGCAGTGAGGGCACGGCAGTGGGAGCAGATCCTGGGGTCACCAGAGGTGGCTGTGCCTGTCCCTGCTGAAGGGACATCATCACCTGCTCCGGTGCCACCTGATGCTTTTCCTGCTGCTCAGGGATCGAGTACAACCTCATCCGGGTCCCCATGGCGTGCAGCGACTTCTCCGTGCGCCCCTACAGCTACGATGATGTCCCCAAGGACTACGAGCTGAAGCACTTCAGGCTGGCGGACGAGGACGTGAAGATGAAGGTGGGAGGCTGAAGCCGCTGCCATCAGCACCTTGTCCCCTCTCCCGCTGGAGCTCCTGCGTGTGCTGGGACCCCCAGGACCAGGTGCTGGTGTCCCTGCCCGCTGTGGCAGGGTGCATGGGGACAGCCTGTGGGAGCTGGCACCTCCTCCGGGGCACGTCCTGGCGCATCCCAGCTGGCGCTGGCAGGGTGAGGAGCCAGGGCACTGTGCCGGGGGTGGTGCTTGCCAGCTGCCAGTCCCTGCTGAGGTCCCTTGAGTTCTCCCATGCTTTGGGCTCTGTGGTTTTGGGGAGCTGCAGCTGGAGGTGACCCTGTCCCTCTGCCCCCTCCCACAGATTCCCCTCCTGCGCCGAGCTTTGGCCATGAGCAAGCGGCCGCTGCTGCTGTTTGCCAGCCCCTGGACAGCCCCAGCCTGGATGAAGAGTAACGGGGACGTCCGTGGGAAGGGGACTCTGAAGGGGAAGGCGGGGGACAAGTACCACAAGACCTGGGCCAACTACTTCATCAAGTACCGTCTGTGGAACCGGCCTGGGATGGACAGCGGGAGGACCGGGGAATGGGGTGGGGTCGGGGGGACAGCGCAGCTGATTCTGCCCCTCCTTCTCCAGGTTCCTGGATGAATATGCAAAACGCAACGTGACCTTCTGGGCGGTGACGGCCCAGAACGAGCCGCTGGCGGGGCTCTTCACGCCCCCCCAGGCTCCCACCATCGCCTTCACGGCCGCACAGCAGCGGGATTTCATCGCGCAGGACCTGGGCCCCGCGCTGGCCCGCAGCCCGCACCGCACACGGCTCCTCATGCTCGACGACCAGCGCATCTACCTCCCGCACTGGGCCAAAGTGGTGAAGAGCAGCGCCCCTTCCTTCCCCTCCGCCCCGCTGCCCAGCCCCAGGCTCTTTGGGAGATGGAGCCGCGGCCTCTCCCAGCCCTAGAGAGTGGGAGCAAACCGGGTCTGCCGGAGCGGCCGCCTCCGCCTGTGCCCGGCGGGAGTGAGGACAAGAGGTGGCACCCACATCCTGGATCCCCGGATCCTGCCGGTGCTGCTGGGCACCAGCACCTTTTTCTGGGCAGAGTTTTGGCTGATATGGTTTCCCCCCATGATGCTGTTTGGGGATATTGCCTTAAATTAGGAGGAAAGAAAGTAAAAAGTGCTCCTGCCCCAGGCTCAAGCCAGGCAATGTGTTCCTCCTTTCCCTCCATGGTTGCAGGGCTGGCCACCCCCGGGGGGTGTGGAGGGAGGACCAGGCAGCAGCAGAGCTGGGTTGGGGAAAAGGGGCCCACTGAGGGGCAAACCTGTGCTCACCCCCTTAGCACTGCCCCCAAGGAGGTGCCAAAGCCATGTTGGGGCACCAGATCCATGCTAGGGTGCTGCTCAAAGGGTGTGGTGCCCATGGGAGGGGACAAGAGGTGGCCCTGAAAGGCCATATGGAGTCCATGTATCCATCCCTGTAGGTTTCAGGCATGGGTGGTCTCAGTGTGAGGCATGTCCTTTGCTCCCCAGGTGCTGGGAAATGCCACAGCTGCCCGTTATGTGGCTGGCCTGGCCGTCCACTGGTACCTGGATGCCATCGTCCCACCTGCCTGGAGCCTGGAGGCCACCCACAAGCTCTTCCCTGACCATTTTCTCCTCTACACTGAGGCCTGCACTGGCTTCTTCATGTTCCGCTTCGCCGTGTCCCTGGGCTGCTGGGAGCGAGGAGACCACTACAGCTACAGCATCCTGACGGTACAGCCCTCACACAGCCCTCACACAGCCATCACTCTGCCCTCACAGTGCCCTCACAGTGCCCTTAGACAGCCCCTCACAGTTCCCTCACCCTGCCCTCACAGTGCCCTCACACAGTCATCACTCGGCCCTCACAGTGCCCTTAGACAGCCCCTCACTCGGCCCTCACTCGGCCCTCACAGTGCCCTCACTCGGCCCTCACTCGGCCCTCACAGTGCCCTCACAGTGCCCTCACTCGGCCCTCACTCTGCCCTCACCCGGCCCTCACTCGGCCCTCACTCGGCCCTCACAGTGCCCTCACTCGGCCCTCACAGTGCCCTCACACGGCCCTCACAGTGCCCTCACTTTGCCCTCACACAGCCCCTCATACAGCCCCTCACTCTGCCCTCACTCTGCCCTCACAGCGCCCTCATTCTGCCCTCACTCTGCCGTCACTCTGCCCTCACACCGCCCTCACACCCCCAACTCAGTCCTGGGGGGAGCCCCACTCAGCCCCTATCCTGCTCTCCCAGGTCATGAACCACTTTGTGTCTGGTTGGACTGACTGGAACCTGGCCCTGGACCTGGGCGGAGGTCCCAACTGGGTCAAGAACTTTGTGGACAGCCCCGTCATCGTGGACGGCAGCAAGGATGTTTTCTACAAGCAGCCCATGTTCTACCACCTGGGGCACTTCAGGTGGGTCAGGGGGTCTCAGGTGTGGCCGCCAGCCCCAGACCAGGGGCAGAACCCCTCTGCTGGTTCTCTTCCCCACAGCAAGTTCATCCCCGAGGGCTCCCGGCGCGTGGGGCTGCACAGCAGCCGCCGCTGCCTCCTGTGCCAGCTGGAGCACGTGGCCGTCCTGCGGCCCGATGGTGTCCTTGTCCTGGTGGTCCTCAACAGGTCAGCCCAGGCACGGCATGGGGGTGGTGCTCAGCCCCAGCCGTGCCTGCTCAGCCTCTCTCCCTCCCCAGGTCTGGCCGGGATGTGCCCCTTGGAATCCGGGACCCTGCCATGGGGTTCATTGAGACTGTGGCTCCAGCCCACTCCATCCAGACCTACCTGTGGCGCCAGCAGTGACAGCCAGGGGAGTGCTGGGGGGCTCAGGGGGGTGCTGGGGGTCAGCTCTTCCCCCACCCTTTCCAGCATCCCTCAAGGGTGGAAGCAGAAGGTGGGAGCACAGCCCCTGCACGAGTGGCTCCGTGCGCTCCCGGCCCCGGGACCTGCTGCTCCCCATCCTCCCCTCCCTCTCGGCACTTCCCATCCCCCTGGAAGTTCCCTTAGCGCCGTCTCCTGGAGCACGCTTCCACACGTGGCCCCCTCGAAACCTTCGCGTGTGTGGCGGCCGCCAAGTAAAGCCATGACGCGCTCCCTCCGGAATGCGCCGTTGTTCCCGTCAGTGTTTCCTCTGCGCGCTCGGAAATCTCTCGGTTTTCCTCGCCGGGGCCAGGGCTGCCCCGGGGGCTCCGGCCCCCGTGGCCTGCGGGTGGCTCCTTGTTTATCCCTGCAGCTGGAGCCTCTGCTGCTGCCAGCCCTTGATTCGTTCCATATGTGCTGTTGGTTTTCCCCAGCGTACTTTTTTTTTTGGGGAAGTAAAAAAAAAAAAAAATTCCAAATGTCAGACGCTGTCGGAAAGGCAGAGTAAATGATATCAGTGTGCCCATCCACCAAACTTTATGGACAAATTAGGCTGGTGCCACCTCTCCAGGGTGGCCTCTGGACAGAGTCCCCTCTATTCTGGCTGTGGCCAACCCCGGCCGCAGCCCGCAGTGACCTCCCCGTCCTGTTTGCTTTCCCTAAATACCAGTTACAGTATTCCCTGTGCCTTTGGGAACGTTACCAGCACCTTTGAAGTACAGGAATGAGAAAGCCAGAGCTCTCCTTGGCCAGTGCCCCTGTGTGAAAGCCACGGAACTGCTGAGGTTGGGGAAAATGAAAAACCCAGAGGCTTTACAGCTGGTTTATTGGAGTGTGGTGTGAAGGTGGCACTGGGCTCCGTCCCAGCCCTGTTCCTGGAGCACACCAGCCTGTCCTGTGCTTTTATCCATGTTCCTGGGGAGTGCTGGCCCCAACGGCAGCTGGGTCTGGCTGCCTGTGCTTAGAATCATAGAATAGAGTCATGGAATCCTTGAGGTTGGAAAAGACCTCGAAGATCATCAAGTCCAACCCAAGTTCCCCCAGTGCTGCCAAGGCCAGCCCTAAATCACGTCCCCAAGTGCTCCTTACACATTTATTGAATCCCTCCAGGGAGGGCGACTCCACCACTGCCCCAGGCAGCTGATGCCAGGGCTGCACAGTCTTGTCCATGAAGAAAGTTTCTTTAATATTCAACCTAAACCTTTCCTGGGAAATGCCACAGCTCTCCTGATGCAACTTGAGGCCATTTCCTCTTGTCCTGTCCCTGTTCCCTGGGAGCAAAGCCTGACCCCCACCTGGCTGTCCCCTCCTGTCAGGGAATTGTGCAGAGCCACAAGGCTCCCCCGAGCCTCCTTTTCTCCAGGTTGAGCCCCCCCAGCTCCTCCTGGAGCTCCAGACCCCTCCTGAACTCCATCCCCTTCCCTGGACATGCTCCAGACCCCTCCTCAGCTCCATCCCCTTCCCTGGACATGCTCCAGACCCCTCCTCAGCTCCATCCCCTTCTCAGGTCATGCTCCAGCCCTCATGAGGGGCACAAATCTGACCCCCAGGATTCGAGGTATGACCTCATCAGTGCCCAGGTCCTGCTGCCACTCTATTCCTGATGCCTTGGGAATGTCCCCTTCCCAAGGGACATCGGACCTCTGCTGTGCTGGGATGGCCCACACAGAGCCCTCATTCTCCGGTGCTCAGCAGTGCCCAGGGGCAATCATGCAGGGAAAGGCTTTAGCCCAGTCCCTCTGGGCTGTCTCGCTGCTCCTGCCTGTTTGGAACCACAGCAGGATGGTTGTGAGGGGTGGGGTGAGGCTGAAGAACCACCCCCACCATCCTCAGTGCCTGCAGCGTGGGCTGGGGGATCCCTTCTCCGGGGGCAGCAGGAGGAGCAGGGCCTTGGGTGGGAGGTGTGTTGGAGAGGTGTTTTCTTTATGGGATGGGACTGTTGGGGTACATTCCTTGAGCTTTATTTGCTGCATCAGCCTTATGACATGGTTGGGACAACAGGAAGGTAAAGCTCATGTACAGCCAGTAGCAGCTGAAGGTTTCTTTGTTACAGAGCACTTTAAAAACTTTCTAGCCAATAGCACATTGCTAAAGCTCACAGGCAATTGTTTTAGCCAATTACTAAAAGTACTAAAAGTACTTATAACATTTTTTACTTTCAGACTTTGCAGCTGCAGCTAGTTCTCTGCTCTTTCTGTTCCTAAGGCCTGCTTTTCCAGCTCTCTGAAAATCATCTCACCTTTGGGGCTGCGACCCTGGCTCGGGAGCTGTGGTTCCTGGGTGGGGATGTGACACTGAGTGAGGAACGGTGGTCCCTGGGTGGGGGTCTCTTCCTGGCCACCCTCACCAGCTGCCCCAGGGGGACCCCGGGCAGCTGCCACTCCCCCCGTGCCTCTGCCCGCCTCCTGTTTCTCCAGCGGAGCAGATGCCTGTAATTAGGAAGGATCCCAAATTAGACGGTGTGGAGCCCAGACTTGTTTTGCCGATGATAAACCGCTGCTGCCGGCTCCACCCAGCCCGCTGCGGCGTGGGGCTCCGGCCTCGGGGGCACGGCGGGGGCGAGGGGACTTGGGGGGCAGCCCCTGCTGTGCCCAGCCCAGGAGGGGTCGGGAGTCCCTGCCGTGAGCGGCTGCTGCCTCTGCCCGTGCCAGGAAAGGTCCTGGAGCAGCCACAAACGGGACACAGGTCGAGGTGGTGGCAGTGGTGGCACAAAGCTGAAGTTCTGCCAAGAGCAGGGACCCAAGGTGGGCACAGCCAGCCCTGTCCGAGGTGTCCCAGGGACACAGGGCTGCTCTTCCCAAAGGGAGCAGGGCAGGCCTGGCTGTGGGGGTGATGGAGGCACTTGGGGGGCTGATGAGCATCCTCCCCTCCCCAGCTTCCCTCTGGCCACTGGAACAGGTTTCAGGAGAGCTTTGCAAATGCTGCAGTGTGTGGAAAGCTCATTGGAGCCAGGTTGCAAAATCATCCCCAGGCTCCTCTTCAAACACAGAGTCCCATGAGCTGTCCCATTCCAAACTCACCTTTCCTGCTCCTCCAGAAGCGTCCCCTCCCACCAGGCTCAGCTGGGACACGGGACCTGCCACTGCTGCCACAGAGACGCAGCAGCAGAGGTGGTTTGGAGGCAGGTGAGTCCCCTGGACCTGAGGTGGGAATGGGGACAGAGATGGGCACAGGTATGGGCATGGGACAGCCCTGGGCAGCAGGACAGTGCTGAGGCCATGCCCTGGCCAAGCTGGGCATCATTCCCAGGGAGGGAGTGGGAGGCAATGGAGGTGATACAGCTGCCTGGTCCTGCTCCACATCCCACAGGAGCTCGGGGAGCAACAAGACCCACCCTGGCAAAGGTCCCCAGGTGTCCTCAGTCTGGCACCAGGGTCCCGAGGGTTGGAGGTGGCTCCTCCTGTGCTCTCATTGAGATGCTCCTTGCCCAGCACCATGGGAAGGACAGGACAGGGTGTGAGCACATGAAAGAACAGGGGAATGTGGGACCCTCCATGCCAGGGGCTGGAGCCCCAAACCACTCTGGCTGGACAAGCCCCAGCTGTCAGGCATGTGGGATTGGGAGTGTGGAGCTGTTTGCTCCTGAGCATGGCTTGGGAGGCACTGGGGATACATGGGGTGATGCAGCATGGCATGACACGGCATGGCACAGCTGTGGGACGGGTGAGGAGGGAGAAGGAGTGGGAGGGAATTGATGGGAGTGAACAAAGTTGCTGGGTACAGCCAGCGTGGGCAGCTAGGAGCAGCAGGCTCACATCTGGGGGGCTGCACCCCAACCTGGAGCAGAGCCAGAACTGTTGGTGGACTCTGGAGGGGTGGGAGGGAAGGTGGATGCTGGGCTGGAGCAGTGGGCAGAGGGCAGGACAGGCTTAGCCCTGGCAGGGGGGTTTTGGGAGTCCCCTGGGCAGGGGGATGATGCTGGGGTTCTCCCTGCCCCATGTCTCTGTCCCTGTGTGTGGCTGGGCCAGGCTGAGCAGCTCTGGGTGCTGACACCTTGTCCTGCTCCCAGCGTGTCCATTGGCATCGTCGGAGCCGCTGCAGCAGAGGTGCCATGGGGCCAGGCTGTGCCAGTGTCCTGGGCTGGCTCCTGCTGGCACAGGCAGCGCTGCAGGTCACAGGTACGTGCTGGCACGTGTCCCTGGGCTTTGGAGGGTGGCAGATTTGGAGTCTGTTGTGAGTCAAAGGGATGAGCTGGGCTCCTGTCACAGCCCTCAATGCCCACCCGCTCTTTCCTCTGCTGCAGGTGGCCGTCCCTGTGATGCCAAGGATTTTGGGCATGGCTCGCTGGTCTGTGCCTGCAGTGCCACGTACTGTGACACTCTGGACCCCCTGGTCCTGCCAGCCCCTGGCTCCTACATCAAATATGAGAGCAGCAAGGCTGGCAAGAGGCTGGAGCGGAGCCAGGGGAGCTTCCAGCACAACACCAAGAGCACAGGTACCACCCTGGGCTGTGGGAGGGTCTGTCCTCTCACAGGTGGCAGGGCTGGTGACACTGTGTGTCCCCACAGATTTCCACCTCACCCTGGACACCACACAGAGGTACCAGAAGGTGAAGGGCTTTGGTGGCTCCATCACCGACGCAGCTGCCATCAACATCCAGTCCCTGTCCAAGGCTGCCCAGAACCACCTGCTCCGCTCCTACTTCTCCGAGGAAGGTGAGTCCAGGGCAGCAAAGCTGTTGGGGTCTGGCTGCTGAGGTTTGTTCTGGGGAGCTGGGGGATCTGGAGCCCCAAAATGCAACTGGAGGATGCCCATCACCACCTGCCCTGCCCTCAGGCATTGAGTACAACCTGGTGCGTGTGCCCATGGCCAGCACTGACTTCTCCATCCGCCTGTACACCTACGCTGATGCTGAGGGTGACTTCGAGCTGAGGCACTTCAACCTGACCGAGGAGGACACGCACATGAAGGTGAGGCCTGCAGAAAGGGTCTGAGGGACTGGGGCTGCTGCCTGGGTGGGATGGGACAGAATGGGCAGGGGATGAAAGGCACCTCCTGCTGATTAGGAGGGAGAGGACTCATCCTTCCACCTGGCGGGGAGAAAGGATGGGATGGGATGGGATGGGATGGGATGGGATGGGATGGGATGGGATGGGATGGGATGGGATGGG
>JAWWLS010000113.1:5300428-5316750 GCA_035040975.1 Myioborus melanocephalus | reverse complement strand
GATGGGATGGGATGGGATGGGATGGGATGGGATGGGGAAAGGAAACACCATCCTGCCTCTGGGGAGGGAGGTGACTCCTCCTGCTGTCCAGCACTGGGGCAGACCCAGAGATCTCTGTGCCATCCCACTTCTCCCTAGATCCCCATCCTGCAAGCAGCCCAGGCAGTGGCCAAGCGGCCGCTGTCTCTGTACGCCAGCCCTTGGACCTCCCCGGTGTGGATGAAGACGAATGGAGCAATGACAGGGAGGGGAACACTGAAGGGCAGCCCTGGGGACAAGTACCACCGGGCCTGGGCCAAATACTTTATCCGGTGAGGGGCCATGGGAGTGTGGTGGGTGCCAGGGATGCCATACCTGGAGCTGGCACAGGTGTGATGGGGCCGTTCACCTTCTACCCCACACCAGGTTCCTGGATGAATACGCCAAGCACAACCTGACCTTCTGGGCAGTGACAGCAGGGAACGAGCCCACGGCTGGTGAGATTGTCTTCTACCCCTTCCAGTGCCTGGGCTTCTCCCCTGAGCACCAGAGGGACTTCATTGCCCAGGACCTGGGCCCGGCGCTGGCCAACAGCTCCCACCGCCACGTCCAGCTCATCATCCTGGATGACCAGAGGGTCATGCTGCCCTACTGGGCAGAGGTGGTGAGTCCCCACAGCAGCTGTCCTGGCCCCACAGCAGATTCCCTAGCCCTGGGCACTGGTGACCCTTTTCTCCTGACAGGTTCTCAAGGACCCTGTGGCTGCCAGCTACATCAGTGGCATCGGCATCCACTGGTACCTGGATTTTCTGGCACCCATCGACCTGACGCTCTCCATCACCCATCACCTCTTCCCAGACTATTTCCTCCTGTCCACAGAGGCCTCCACAGGCTCCTACTTCTGGGAGCCTAGGGTGGTCCTGGGTGGCTGGGAGCGTGGGAGCAAGTACAGCCACAGCATCCTTTCGGTAGGGCCTGGTGGGAGCTGGGGACACATTGGCCACCCTGGCCAGCCCCTGGGCCTGCCTGTGGCTCAGTACCACCCCCTGTCCTGCAGAACCTCAACAACTACGTGACAGGCTGGACTGACTGGAACCTGGCCCTGGATATGGAGGGAGGCCCCAACTGGAGCAAAAACTACGTGGACAGCCCCGTCATCGTGGACAGCAGCAAGGATGTCTTCTACAAGCAGCCCATGTTCTACCACCTGGGGCACTTCAGGTGTGTTGGGGCCACGGGCTGCTGGCTCCACGTCCTAAGTACCACACTCTGACCCTGCTTGTCCCCACAGCAAGTTCATCCCCGAGGGCTCCCAGCGGGTGGGACTGGCTGTCTCCAAGAAGTGCCACCGGTGTGACTTGGAACACTCTGCTTTCCTGCGCCCCGACGGCGCCGTTGTGCTGGTGGTCCTGAATCGGTGAGTGGCTCAGTTCTGGTCCCTGCTAAAAGGCTCCACTGACCCCACTGAGCCCCTATCCCTTCTCACTTTCCCCACAGCTCCCCCACGGACGTGTCCTTTGGGATCTCTGACCCGCACGTCGGCTTCATCGAGGCCGTGGCTCCCAGTGACTCCATCCAGACGTTCCTCTGGAAGCAGCCAGCCTAGCCTGGCAGAGGAGGGAGGTGCCAGAGCCAGGAACACGCTGCTGGTGGCAGCTTGGAGAGAAGACTCCATTGGGGTTGGGGCTACAGCACAGCTCCTTCAGCCCCCTGCACCCCAGAGGACCTGTATGACCCTAGGGCTGCAACACCTGTGCTTTTCTAGATGTTTCATAAAATAAACAGGTTTTCTACAAACTTGCATGAACCCCTGACCTCCCCTTGGTGCCAGCTCTGTGGGCAGGACTATGCTAGGGCCCAGAGGCAGATTTGAGGCCCCATGGGTCCCATCCCTCCTCTGCCCAGGTTCATGGGGCATTCCACAGGGCTGGTGCTGCAGGGGGCTGCCATCCTAAGGGGTGGCATCTCTCTCCTGTCTTCCACTGCAGCATCCCCCATGCAGGGAAGGGCCCAAAGCTGCAGTCAGGACACGCAGCCGGGATTTAGAGCAGAGCTCTGGCGTCGGCAGCTCCAGCTTCTCCCCAGCCAGAGCTGTGCTTTCTCCTGCTGGAGCAGCCATCAGCCCCTGCAGCTAATGGGAACCGGGAGCACGGGGCACATAGTTCCTGAGTGACGTTAGAGGGGAGCGTGCTGGGGGGGGGGGTTTGCACTGACTCATCCCCTCCCAGTGGGGCCCCTCGAACTGGGCCAGTATGGGGGAGGCTCCGCAGCTGGCCCAGCACCGTGGCTCTGCTCCAGCCCAGTGTGGGGGCCCCTGGCTACTGCGCCCGGCTAGGGGGGGCACAGGAGCGCAGCCTGGGGACATTGAGTGGCCGCAGCAGCAGGGCTGGGGTGCCGCTGGTGGTGTCTGGATGGGGGACACAGGAGAGCAGCCTGGGGACATTGAGTGGCCGCAGCAGCAGGGCTGGGGTGCCGCTGGCGGTGCCTGGGTGGGGGGCACAGGAGCGCAGCCTGGGGACATTCTGCTGCCCAAGCATAAGGGCTGGGATGCCGCTGGCGGTGGCAGCCGGCGGCCAAACAAGCGAGGGCTGTGTGGCGGCCTGGCCCCGCGCCGCCTTTCCATCCGCGCATCGTAAAGCGGCAGGGGCCAGCGGGAGCGGCGGCGCGGCCAACACCGGCACCAGCCCCACGCCCGGTGGCCCAGGGGACCGCGGGGGCAGACGGAGCTCAGGTGGCCGCCCCCGCCCCCGACCCCGCTCGCACCCGCGCCATGCGGTCCCAGCTGTGCCAGCTGCAGGAGCTCCCCGGCGCTGGCAGGCGTGCTGGAATGCAAACAGATGTCAGCGCTGGAGGGATCCCGGCTGCTGGAGCGGGGCTCCGGGTGTCCCGCTGGCAGCGGAAAGTGCTCCTGGGCTGGGGACGTGTCCTGACGAGCAGCCTCGGCTGCCCTTGGCTCTGGTTTTGTGTCTCGGCTGTGCTGCTGGGCTGGCAGCAGTGTGGAGGGGCGGTACCAGCCCTGCAGAGCTGCTGTCTGCACTACCCTGAGCGCTGCCACAGGGGAATGATGCAGGGAGATGTGAGGCTCAGCCTCACAGCTGTTGGAGAAGGGACAGGGACACTGCTCAGATGCCACAGATGCTTTTGGGTCCCCACTCTGGGACCCCTGCAAGGCCCAAGGCTGGAGGGAGGGGCAGAGCCACAGGCAGGACACACTGGTGCCTGCTGCAAAACGCCAGTCTGAGCAACTGGGGAAACTGGGAAGTGCCTTGGGGGTGCTGGGAGTACGAGAAGGGTGCAGGTGGAGAGAGGGAGGTTTATTGGTGAGGCAGGGACGCTCCCACGGAGAGGGCTGTGGTTCCTGGCGGGACACAGAGCAGAGCAGCGACGCTGCCAGGCTTCCAGAGTAAAAACAGTCAGTTCCAGGGACTGGGAAGGAACAGTCACACAGCTCTTCCTCACTCCTCCTCCTCCTCTTCCTCCTCCTCCATGGCGACGGGCTGCCGGCCGGCCGGCCCCACGCTGCCGCGCTGGATGGAGACGATGCCGCTGAGGAAGGCGTAGCCCAGCATGGCCGCCAGCCCCACCAGCACTGACAGCAGCTGCTTGCGCCGTTTGTGGGGGTCCTCCTCTGCCTCACTGCTGTCCGTGCCTGCAGCCCGAGGGGCACCACTCAGGGGGTCACCTGGAGGGGCAGAGCAGGGGTGTGAGTGGGAAGGGTCACCCTGGAGAGGCAGAGCAGGGGTGTGAGTGGGAAAGGTCACCTGGAGGGGCAAAACAGGGGGGTGGGTGGGAAGGGTCACCCTGGAAGGGCAGAGCAGGGGTGTGGGTGGGAAGGGTCACCCTGGAGGAGCACAGCAGGGGTGTGGGTGGGAAGGGTCACCCTGGAGGGGCACAGCAGGGGTGTGGGTGGGAAGGGTCACCTGGAGGGGCAAAACAGGGGTGTGGGTGGGAAAGGTCACCCTGGAGGGGTAGAGCAGGGGTGTGGGTGGGAAGGGTCACCCTGAGCGTGAGCCCTAGCTGGGGAAGCACCTGGAGGGGACAGGTCACCCCACGGCCGCAGGGTGAGGCGGGGGATGGCTCTCACCTCCGTCCCAGGGGAAGTAGAGGCTGAGGATAGAGGTGCAGTAGTTGCACAGGTTCTGCAGGGACTTCAGGTGCTGCTGCAGTTTCCCGTTGGGCAGCTTCGCCTTCAGGAGCGGCGCCAGGCGGCTGAAGACCAAGGCGTCGAGGGAGGCCGGCCTGGGGCACAGAGAGCCCTGTCTGGGCCACTGTCCCCACCCAAGGCCACCCAGAGCCACCAGGCACCGCCAGCCCCAGGGACAGCACGTGGCTCTCCCTCCTTGGGACAGCGCCCTGTCCCCTGCCAGCCTGTTCCACCCTCAAAGTGGCTGCAGCTCCCCTGCAGACCACAGGGCCTCAGCCCTGCTGGGGTGTGGGGCCTCTCAGGCCCCTTCCCCTCCCCACCGTGGCCACCTACGAGTCTCCAAAGAAAAACTTCTGGGAGCCGAGGCGCTGGGACAGGAGTGTCAGGCATTCCCGAGCTTCCCGGTAGAGCTGCAGAAGGAGGACAGAGGGTTGTCACCTGCCCAGGCACCACCACAGTGCTCAGGGGAGCAGGAGGGGGGAACCCACACCCCAGTTTGGATTTTTCCAGAGCCAATCTTAAAGGTGCAAAACTTATTTCTAGGCTAAACAGACGAATGGGGATACCAGCATCATAAAGTCACCCCAGGACAGCCTCACAGGGATTTTCCTGCGAGGACCCACTGTGCCCAAACCCTCACCTCCTTCTCCAGCTTCTCCTCATCCTCCATGTAGTCATCCCCCCAGATGAGCTGCAGCCGCTCCAGGTGCCGCTTGTGCATGGCATTGGGCAGGAAGAAGTTGAGTGGGAAGGGGATGGTCTCTGCGTACCACTTCCGCGTGTGCTCCACGTAGTTCTTGGCATCCACCCAGAAGGTGTGGATCTGTGGTGGAGAACAATCCACAGCCTGGCCACGGCAGAGCTGCTGGCACACCAGAGCCCCTGCCCGGCACAGCCACCCTGGAGACCACGAGGGGCTGCAGGAGCATTGGGGTCAAGGGAAAATCTCAGCCTGGGCTGCACAACCCACGACTGCCACCCCCAAGCCCCCATCCCTGCCATGCCAGGCTGCCAGGATGCTGCTGCTGGCAGCTGGGCACACCCAAGCCTGCTTGCACAGCTCCAGGGAGCAGACCCCAACCCCAGCAAGCCCCCCTTCCCTGCAGCCTCACCAGCACTGGCAGCAGCTTCTCCTCCAGCAGGGACACGAAGGCCAGCGTGTCCGCGCTCTGCGTGGCTGACAGGTCATAGTCAGCATTGTATTTCTGCAGAGAAAATGCCAGTTTGATCCCATGGGATACCCCAAACCCCACCCGTGGGTGACACAACAGAGTCTCCTCCTCCCTGAGGGGCTCCAGCACCCAGCACCCAGCAGCCCAGGGCAGGGGGTGCCCCAAGCCCCTCTGTACCTGTTTCCTGAGGTGGGTTATGATCTGCTGAGGTTTGGAGATGGTGCCCTCGTCCCGTGTCCTCAGCGCGGGCAGGTGCCCTGTGGGCAGGGGGAGTCAGTGAGGGCTGCAGTCACCGTGCCCTGAGCAGGGGAGGGGTGCAGGGGGCTGCAATGGGGGGATGGACCCCCATGCCCGGATGAGGGGCACGAGGCAGTGCAGGGGTGTGAGGTGAGGTGGGGACAGAGCAGCACAGGGGAGGGGGTAGAAGCTGTGTGATGGGAAATGCAGAATGTTCCAGGACAAGGGGGGGTGTGGTGGGGATGGACAGGGGGTGCAATGGGGAGTGATGGGACAGGGGGAGCAATGGGGGAACAGAAAAAAGGCGGTGCAATGAAGGTGTTCAATGGGACAGGAATTGCAATGGTATGGGTGGGTGCAATGGAACAGGGGATGTGGTGGGGCATGAGAACACAATAGGGCAAGAGGGGGTGTGATGGGACAGGGATGGTGATGAGAAAATGGGGTTGGAATGGGATAGAGGGGAGTGCAGTGGTGGGGGAACACACAACGGGGTACAATAAGATGAGAGAGTGCAATCAGGGGCACGGGAGATGAGGGATTCTATGGGGTGGGAGGATGTGATGGGGTAAGGGGTGTAATCAGACAGTGGTTGTGGTAACAGGACAGGGGGTGTGATGAGGTACAGGGGGTGCAATAGGGTAGGACGGTGCCATGGGGGGAGGAGAGGTCATAGGGAAAGAGAGCTGCAGTGGGATAAGAGAGTGCAATAGGGCAGGGGGTCAGCGGTGTGGGGCCACAGGACATGAGGGATGCTATGGGGTGGGACGGTGTGATGGGACAAGGGATGTAATGACGTTGGTAATGGTGGTAATGGGGCTGTGATGAGGTACAGGGGGTGCAGTAGGGTAGGATGGTGCCACGTGGGGAGGAGAGGCCATAGGGCAAGAGAGCTGCAGTGGGATAAGAGGGTGCAATAGAGCAGGGGGTCAGCGGTGTGGGGCACAGGAGGGATAAGACGGGCTGGGAGGCTGTAATGGGGTGGGGAGCCTAACACGTGCAGGGCGCAGGGGTGAGGAGTGGGGCAACGGGATCACGGGGCTGCCATGGGGTGGGGGTCCCGGTGGCGGTGCCGGTATCCTCGGCGGGGCCCTTACCGGAGGGGCTCCTCCACGGGCTGGTGACCCGGTGCACCTTCAGCGGCGCCCCCGTGAACCGCGCGTAGGTCTGCGGGAGGGACGGACGGAGGGATAGAGCGGGGCTCTGCCCGCGGGACCCCGGCCCACCCCCGCGCCGGCCCCGGCGCTCACCAGCACAGCCAGGCAGTCGGGATCCACCGAGGGCAGCCCCCAGCCCCCGGCCCAGCAGAACAGCTCCATGGGCGCCGCCATCTTCCGCCGACCCGGAACCGGACGGGCGTCCCCGCCCGCCCCCGCCGCGGGGCGGCACCGACCGGGGGTCCCCGCGATGGAGCGGAGCCGAGCGGGGTCCGGGGCTGGGAATGGTGGTGGTGGGGACTGCAGGGTCGTTGCGCTCCGCACCGCACGGCTCAGCTCAGCTCCACACCGCTCGGCCCCGCACCGTGCTCGTAGTCCTGCCGTGCCCCGCATCTCTCTGCATTGCCCCGCACCGCTCAGCTCCACGCTGCTCAGCCCCGCACCGTGCTCTCAGCCCCGCTGTGTCCCGCACCGCACAGCCCTGCCGTGCCCCGCATCTCTCTGCATTGCCCCGCACCGCTCAGCTCCACGCTGCTCAGCTCCGCACCGTGCTCTCAGCCCTGACGTGTCCCGCACCGTGTCACAGCCCCGCTGTGTCCCGCCTGTCCCCGCACAGCTCAGCTCTGCTCCACACCGCACCGCACAGTCCTGCCGTGCCCCGCATCTCTCTGCTTTGCCCCACCCCGCTCAGCTCCAAACCACTCACGCTGCTCAGCCCCGCACCTTACAGTCCTGCTGTGCCCCACACCGTTTCACGGCCCTGCTGTGCCCCTCCTGTCCCCGCACGGCTCAGCTCAGCTCCACACTGCTCACCCTGCTCGGCCCCGCACCGCACAGTCCAGCTGTACCCCGCACCGTGCTCACAGCCGCGCTGTATCCCGCATCTCTCTGTGCTGCCCCGCACCGCTCAGCTCCACACTGCTCCATCCTGCTCAGCCCCACATCTCCCCGCAGAGCCCCACATTGCCTCGCACGGCTCGGCTCAGCTCAACTCCATAGCTCACGCTTCTCGGTCCCGCACCGCACAGTCCTGCTGTGCCCCGCATGGGCCCGCATTGCTCACCCTGCTCGCCCCGCACCCTCCCGCAGCTCTCCACGGACAGCAGCCGGGCCGGGAGCCCGCTGGCAGCGGCGGAGGGAAAACGCCCCGTGTGCGGCTCGGGACCACCCCCCTCCATCGCCCGCACCCCCTCGTTACGCGGGATCGCTGGCGCCGAGCCGGGCCGGGGGCGCGGAGCTGGGGCAGCCCCGGGGCCGGGCTCGGCCGGTTGTTATGGTACCGGGGGAAACAGCTGTAAACACGGCCGGGACGCCGCGGGCCGCCCGCCCGCCTTGGCCGGAGCTCCTCGGGAGCGGTTCCGCGGCCCCAGCATCCCCCGGCGGTACGGAGCGGCTCTGCCGGTCCCGGGGGCTCCGCGGCGTGGGGCAGCCCCGCACAAGCGGCCCCGCGGCCGGTCCCGCTCTACCGGGATGCTCCGGCGCTGCTGGGGAGGCCCCAGCCCCCCCGCCTGACCTCCCGGTGAACCGGAGCTGTGAACGGGGGCTGCCCTGGGACCGGCAGTGCTGGGGGTGTACCCGAAGCCCGGGGCCCAGCGCGCCGCGCCGGCACGGTGCCCCTCTCCGGGGCTGGAGCCGCGGCCGGTGGCCCGCCGGTGTCCCCGGGATGCGCCCGGTGATTGACGGCTCTTTGTTTCCTCCTCGCCGGCCCCGCCGGCCCCTCCCCCGTGCGCCACCCCGCCCCGCCGCGCTCCGCTCCGCACCGGCGGCACCGGCGGCACCATGGGGGCACCGGGGAGCCCCGCGCTCCTGGCGCTGCTCCTGCTGGGCGCCGCCGCCGCGGCGCGTCAGGAGCTGCAAGGTACCGGAGGGGCTCGGGGAGGCGGCGGGGCGGCCCCGAAGGAGCGGCGGGACGGGCGACACTCGGGGGTCGGCGGCGGCAGACCCCGTCCCACGGCCGCTGACAGCGGCTGTGTTCGCCCCGGGGGAGCGGGGCTGCGGGCACCGGGGACGCTGGAACGTTCACCCCGAGGCGCTGGGTGGCCGCCGGCTCCGGTGCTGGCTCGGGGCCGCGGCGGAGTGCGAGGCGGGGGCTGACCCCGGCGCCGCAGCCCCTCTGGGACTGCCCGGTCTGCACGGAGCAGGAGGGCACCCGTGCGGCAGCGGGACCGAGCTGTCCGCGCTCCCCCCTGAGCGCCCCGAGCCGGTACCGGAGCCCCGAACCGTCCGTCCCTCCGGTGTCTCCCGGTCCGATCGCCCCTTACTGAGGCTGGCCCGCGGGGAGCTCCGCGGAGCGGGATGCAGGGAAGCCCCAAGAGCGGGGCGGGCTCCGGGCCGGGACTCTGCCGGTCCCGCCGGTGCGGGGGCTCCGCGGTCCCGTTAGGAGGCGCGGCCGGTCCTGGAGCGCCACCGCGCGGGGGCGGCCCCGGAGCCCCCCGGGCTTCCCTGGTCCCCCCAGAGCCCGGCGGTCCAGGGACGCCCCCACCCACCCCCGCTCTGACCGCACCGGGCACCGGAGCTGCGGCTGCCGGTGCAGTGGCGACCCCGGTGCTCGTGTCCCGCAGTCATCGACCTGCTGCTGGTGAGCGAGGCTCGGCAGATGGCCAGCGTGGCCCACAAGATCCGCATGGAGCTCCTGACTGTCAACGACGTGTACCTCCTGTCCACCTTCCGCCTGCCCCCCAAGCAGGGGGGGACCCTCTTCGGCCTCTACTCCAAGAAGGACAACACCCGATGGCTGGAGGTGTCCGTGGTGGGGAAGATTAACAAAGGTGGGTGGGGATGGACTGGCCCTGGCTGAGCTCCTGCAGGGAACAGCAGCTCCCAGGATGCTGCCGGTGCTGGGGGGGAGCTGACGGCCCCTTCCCGCTGCCCTGCAGTCCTGGTGAGGTACCTGCGGGAGGACAACAAGGTGCACTCGGTCAACCTGCAGCACGCGCCCGTGGCGGACGGGCAGAGCCACTCTGTCATCGTGCGCCTGAGCGGGCTGCGCAGGGACACGCTCAGCGTGGAGCTCTACGTGGACTGCAAGCAGACGGACTCCAGCGTGGGGCTGCCCGAGCTCTCGGAGATCCCCCTGGCCGAGGTGGAGTCCATCGAGGTGCGCACAGGGGTGAAGGCTTACCAGAGGATGCAGGTGAGTGCCAGGGGGATTGAGAGCATGCTCGGGGATGGGCAGAGCCCCCTGTGCTGACTGCATCTCCCCACACACATCAGGGGTTTGTAGAGTCGATGAAGCTGATCCTGGGAGGGTCCATGAGCCGTGTAGGGGCCCTGAGTGAGTGCCCTTTCCAAGGAGATGAGTCCATTCACAGTGCAGGTAATGGCTTGGGGGCTTTTAGGGTCATGTGTGTGTGGGTCGTGGCACAAGGAGGTGGGGGATGACAGCACAGAGGGTTGTTCCTGTCCTTCCTGGCCCAGTGACCCTACTCAGGTGGGATCTGCAGTGCTGCATATGTGCTGACCAGGAGTGACCATGTGAGGTGACACTGCTGGGGTGTGACAGCAGCATTTGGTAATGTCTCATCTCTCTCCTTGCAGTGACGAGCGCGCTGGCCTCCATCCTGGGTAAGTCCCTGCTCTGTTTCCCTCGTTGCCTGGTGTGAGATGTTTGAGGCTCCACAGAGGCAGAAATCCCTCCACAGCCTGTCCCAGTGCCTCATGTGGGATCAGAGGGAAACGTGCCCTGTGTGAGCACAGGCTGTCAGGTGCCCCATCCTCCTAGCTCAGTGCCAATGGGCAGAGCAGTCCTGGCCCACAGCCCTGGGAGATTTTGTGCTGGGATTGACCTTTCCTTTCTGCTGCTGGCAGGTGAGCAGACCAAGGCACTGGTCACACAGCTGACCCTCTTCAACCGGCTCCTGACCGAGCTGCGGGAAGACATCAGGGACCAGGTGGGACTGAGGGGATGCTGACACTCCCTGGACTGGATTTTCCCAGGCCACAGTGCCAGCACCCTCCTGATGTTCCCTGCTTTGCTGCCTTGCAGGTGAAGGAGATGTCTCTGATCCGCAACACCATCATGGAGTGCCAGGTCTGCGGTGAGTGCTGGCGAGGCTCTGCTCCCACCTCGGGGGGCAAAGAGCTGCCTTGGCTCACCCTTCACTGCCTCTCCTCTCCTCAGGCTTCCACGAGCACCGGTCCCGCTGCAACCCCAACCCCTGTTTCAGTGGTGTGGACTGCATGGAGACGTACGAGTACCCTGGGTACCGCTGCGGGCCCTGCCCGCCAGGGCTGGAGGGCAACGGCACCCACTGCGCTGACATCGAGGAGGTGGGCACGGGCTGGGGGGCACCAGCAGCCCCGGCACTGCCAGGGCTCTGTGTGCAGAGGATGCTTCCTCTGGGAATGCCCCGGGATGGCCTGGGGCAGCAGCCACCCTGCGGGATGCTGTGCCCAGGGATGAAGCCTGTGTCTCTCCGGTGTTGCAGTGTGCCCATGCCAACCCCTGCTTCCCTGGCTCCAAGTGCATCAACACAGCCCCGGGGTTCCGCTGCGAGCCCTGCCCCCGGGGCTATCGAGGCAACACCGTGTCTGGCGTGGGGGTGGACTATGCCAGGGCCAGCAAGCAGGTGAGGGCAGTGCCACGGGACTGTGAGATCCCTGCAGTGCAGGACAGCATGGATGATGATGGAGGAGGAGAGCTTCCCGTGGGCAGGAATGGGGAGAGCCACCCACAGGGACAGGCCCCAGGTGAGCATTTCTCCCACATTACTCACAGGTTTGCACAGATATTGATGAATGCAACGATGGGAACAATGGGGGCTGCGACCCCAACTCCATCTGCACCAACACTCTGGTGAGCAGCGCTGTCCCGCTCCCTCCCCTGCTCCTGGGGCCGCTCAGCTCCCTCATCCCAGCCCTGCCCTCTCTCCCCCAGGGCTCCTACAAGTGTGGGCCCTGCAAGTCGGGCTTTGTGGGCAACCAAACGTCTGGCTGCGTGCCCCAGAGGTCCTGCAGCACTCCCACCTCCAACCCCTGCGACATCAACGGCTTCTGCCTGTTTGAGAGGAATGGGGAGATCTCCTGTGCTGTGAGCAGGGGACAGGGACAGGAGGAGGGTGTGGGGGGCACAGCACGGCAGCATTGGTCCTGCCAGGGCCTTTTCTAGCTCCTGATCTCTTTTATTCAGTGCAACGTGGGCTGGGCTGGCAATGGCAATGTGTGTGGGCCAGACACAGACCTGGATGGGTACCCGGACGAGCCCCTGCCCTGCATTGACAACAACAAGCACTGCAAGCAGGTGGGCTCCTGCAGGGGAGGCCTTGGGGGTGCAGGATCCACAGCAGGGCTGTGCTCCAGACCTCATCTCCTCCCCGTCCCTAATTCTGGCTGTACCTGCAGGACAACTGCCGCCTGACACCCAATTCTGGCCAGGAGGATGCTGACAACGACGGCATTGGGGACCAGTGTGATGACGATGCTGATGGTGATGGTGTCAAGAATGTGGAGGTGGCTGTGTTGGATGGGTGGCCATGCCAGTGGCTCGAGGAGTGTTTCTTGTTTTGGCTCAGTTCTGAGTCCCTCCAGATGCTTCTCCTGGGGAGCAGCAGGCTGGTGGTTTGGGAATGGTCTCAGGGTGCTGGAGATGTCTGTCTGCCCTGACCACTGTGGGACTGTGGCCTCTTGTCTGCCCACCACCACACTGCCAACATCCCCCTCCTCTTCTCCACAGGACAACTGCCGGCTCTTCCCCAACAAGGACCAGCAGAACTCGGACACTGACTCCTTTGGGGATGCCTGTGACAACTGCCCCAACGTGCCCAACAATGACCAGCGGGACACGGACAGCAACGGCGAGGGGGATGCTTGTGACAATGACATTGATGGGGATGGTGAGCTGCTCTTGGGTTGGCCTGGCTGTGCCAGGGGGGCAGGGTATCCTGTAGGGGAGGGTGTCCACTCAGCACCATCCTTGCAGGGATACCCAACATGCTGGATAACTGCCCCAAGGTGCCCAACCCTCTGCAGACCGATCGGGACGAGGACGGTGTTGGGGATGCCTGTGACAGTTGCCCTGAAATGAGCAACCCCACTCAGGTATGGCTGGGGCCAGGCTGGGCCTGGGGGCCTGGATGATTGGGGCCTGGCCCAGTGGGGAGCAGAGGCTCCTCTTCCTCGCCCCAGGATGTGCACTGAACTAGGGCTCCGCTCTCCTCCAGACAGATATGGACAGTGACCTGGTAGGAGACATCTGTGACACCAACGAGGACAGGTGGGGATAGCACTGCAGTGGGGTGACCTCCCAGTTGTGTCCCAGGGGACAGAACTGGGACAGGTGGGGATAGCACTGCAGTGGGGTGACCTCCCAGTTGTGTTCTGGGGGACAGAAATGGGACAGGTGGGGATAGCACTGCGGTGGGGTGGCCTCCCAGTTGTGTTCTGGGGGGCAGAACTGGGCTCCTGGTTCAGGAACCTGTCAGGAGGGACAATGGGGTCCCTGGGGGGATCCCCAGTTTTGTCATTGCTCTGACCTTGTTCTTGCTTCCAGTGATGGGGATGGACATCAGGACACCAAGGACAACTGCGCTGAGATTCCCAACAGCTCCCAGCTGGACTCGGACAACGATGGGCTGGGGGATGACTGTGACAATGATGATGACAATGATGGCATCCCGGACTATGTGGCACCTGGCCCGGACAACTGCCGCCTCATTCCCAACCCCAACCAGAAGGACTCAGACGGTGAGCACGGGGTGGGCAGGAGGAGATGCACCTGCCTGGGCTCAGCCCAGCCCTGACTGAGCACGTGTCCCCAGGGAATGGCGTGGGTGACGTCTGTGAGGAGGACTTTGACAATGACACGGTGGTGGACCAGCTGGACGTGTGTCCCGAGAGCGCCGAGGTGACGCTGACCGACTTCCGCGCCTACCAGACCGTCATCCTTGACCCCGAGGGGGACGCCCAGATCGACCCCAACTGGGTTGTGCTCAACCAGGTGTGGGTGCTGCGCCCGTGTTTCTGGGGGCTGCGCTGCAGGCTGGGAGCTCAGGGCGCTGGCAGGTCCCCAGGGGTGCCCCTCACCCAGCTGTCCCCCCACAGGGCATGGAGATCGTGCAGACCATGAACAGCGACCCGGGTTTGGCTGTGGGTAAGATATATTCACCCACCCACAGGCTCTGTGGGCAGCCCCACACCGTGCAGGGCAGTGAGGGCCGGTTCTTTGCCCCACAGATGAGGGATGAAGGGTGGGTGGGCTGGGAGCCCCGTGGGGAGAGAGGGCTCCCCGCAGCATTTCCTGCCTGTAGGTTACACGGCCTTTAACGGAGTGGACTTTGAGGGCACCTTCCACGTCAACACCATCACCGACGATGACTACGCTGGCTTCATCTTCAGCTACCAGGACAGCGCCAGCTTCTACGTGGTGATGTGGAAGCAGACGGAGCAGACTTACTGGCAGGCCACCCCCTTCCGGGCTGTGGCCGAGCCGGGGCTGCAGCTCAAGGTGGGTGGTGGCCCCACCCACGGGCTGGGTCAGGCCACCCTGTTGAGGACCCCCCTGAAGCCCCCACGCACCTGCAGGCAGTGAAATCCTCGACGGGCCCCGGGGAGCACCTGCGCAACGCTCTGTGGCACACGGGCCACACGCCCGACCACGTCCGCCTGCTCTGGAAGGACCCCCGGAACGTGGGCTGGAGGGACAAGACGTCCTACCGCTGGCAGCTGGCACACAGGCCCCAGGTGGGCTACATCAGGTAAGCAGGGGGGGCGTGGGGACCGCTGGGGAGGGGGCTGTGACACCACGGTGCATCCCCAGTGGGACCACACCGGGGGGGATGCCGGGGAGAAACCAGCCCTAGAGTGAACCAGCCCTGATGATAACCATGAGTAAGGGTCCTGCGGATCCCCCTCAGGGGTAGGAGGATGTCCTTGAGGGAGCGTGGTGCCTCCTGGACCACCTTAGTGAGGGGATGCCGACCATGGGGGGGGGATCCAGCCCTGTGGGACCACCTTAGTGAGGGGATAGCGGCTGTGGGGGGATCCAGCCCGAGACCACCGCAGTGTGGGGATAGCGGCTGTGGGGGGATCCAGCCCCCGAGACCACCGCAGTGTGGGGATAGCGGCTGTGGGGGGATCCAGCCCCCGAGACCACCGCAGTGGGGGGATACCGGCCGTGGGGGAGAATCCAGCCCCCGAGACCACCTCAGTGGGGGGATTTTGGCGGTGGGGAGGGTTCCTGCCCGGTGGGGCCGCAGCCGCGTTTCTCCTTTAAGGCTCCCGCCGGGGCGGCCGCGGCGGGGGGGCTCCGTCGCCGGGCCCTCCGCCCCCCGGGCCCCCGGGGCCATTGTCCCGTCGCCATGGCGACCCCGCTGGCGCCTTTCACATGCAAAGCGCCCGACAAAGGCGGCGGGGCCGGGCCGGGGGCGGCGCGGGGGGCTTCAGCCCGGCCACGGCGGGGGGCCCCGGCCCGAGGATCCAGCCGGTCCGGTGCCCCCCGGCCCAGTCTCCCGCAGGATGCCCCGGCTCCAGCCCGGTGCCACCGTCCCCGGGTCGGGATGCCCGGGGCCCGGTGCTGGTCGTGGAGGGGTCCCAGTGGGATCCAGGTGCTGGCCCCGATGGCGTCTCAGTAGGATCCCGATGTTTGCCGGTCGGGTACCGGCGGGGTCCCGGTGGAATCCCGGAGCTGGCCCCGGCGGGGTCCCGGTGAGGGCCCGCTAAGCGGTCGGGCCCCGTTCCCCGCCAGGGTCCGTCTGTACGAGGGCCCGCAGCTGGTGGCCGACTCCGGTGTGATCATCGACACCACGATGCGCGGGGGCCGGCTGGGGGTCTTCTGCTTCTCCCAGGAGAACATCATCTGGTCCAACCTGCAGTACCGCTGCAACGGTGAGCAGGGCCCCCCGGGACCCCCGCACCGGCCGAGCATCCCCTCCCTCGCCCCTGCGGCGGGCTCAGTCCTGGCCCGGGGGCTTTACCGGGGCTCGCTCCCCTCGGCGGCTCCTGACGCCCCCCGCGCTGCTCCCCACAGACACGATCCCCGCCGACTTCGAGCCCTTCCGCCGGTTCCTGCTGGAGGGACGCGAGTGACCGCGCCCGGCACGGGCCTCCCCCGCCAGCGGCACCGGTGGCGCTCCGGGCTCCCGCCACCGGCGGCACCCGGGGGCGCACCGGGCCCCGCCGCTCCTCCCGGCCGGGCCCCGTTCCCGGCCCCCCGCGGACTTTGCACTGCCAGTACCGGGGCCCCGCAGTGCCGGGGCTCCCGCCACGCCTGCCCCGGGCGCTCCGGTCCTTGCCCCACGCCTGGCCATAAAGTTTTGAGTGTTTTCTACCCTGCGCGCCCGGTCCCTTGGGGGTTCCCACTGGCCCGAGAGGGCCGTGGGTCTCCCCGCTCCGTGCTCTCGGTTCCGTCCCGCGCCGTCCTCCCGGTGGTCGCGGGGTTGGGTCAGCGCCCGGCCGGTCCCACCGGCGCAGCCCGCGGCGGCGGGAGGCCGGGACGAGTGCAATATTGGTGGGCGAGAGCACAACACTGCACCGCATCCCGGCCCTCCCGCCGCCCCGGAGGGAGCGGAGCCGCCGCCGCCGCCGCCCGGGCCGCTCCGTGGGAACTGCGCGGCGCGCACCGCGGCTCGGCGGCAGGGACCGGTCGCCACGGCGACGGCTGTCCCGGCAACGCGGCGGAATGTGCCCCCACCCCCCCCC
>JAWWLS010000113.1:5282642-5293788 GCA_035040975.1 Myioborus melanocephalus | reverse complement strand
GCAGTGCCCATGGATGGGGGCCCAGGGTGCCCGCAGTGCCCATGGATGGGGGCTCAGAGAGCCCGCAGTGCCCATGGATGAGGCTCAGAGTGCCCGCAGTGCCCATGGATGGTGCTCAGAGTGCCCGCAGTGCCCATGGATGGGGGCTCAGGGTGCCCACAGTGCCCATGGGTGGGGGCAGTATCCCATCACGGTGGGAGGATGAGATTTTTGCTTGCCCACAAATGGGCATGGAGAGGGCGCAGGTCTTCCTGTGCCCACCCAATGGGAGGATGCGATTTTTAGGTGCCCACAATGGGCATGGATTGTACAGATCTTCCTGTGCCCATCACGGTGAGAGGATGCAATTTTTAGTTGCCCACAGTGGGCATGGAGAGGGTGCAGATCTTCCCATGTCCACCACGATGGGAGGATGAGATTTTTGGTTGCCCACAAGTGGCCATGGAGAGGGTGCAGATCTTTCTGTGCCCACCACGATGGGAGGATGCGATTTTTAGTTGCCCACAATGGGCATGGATCGTGCAGATCTTCCTGTGCCCACCACGATGGGAGGATGTGATTTTTTCTTGCCCATAGCGGGCATGGAGAGGGTGCAGGTCTTACTCTGCTGCCCCGGGGTGGGGGCTCAGCCCAATCCTGACACCCTCTCTCACCTTTCCTGCCCCGAAGGTGGCCGGAGGCAGCACCACGAGGTCCGGCACCTTCACCTACACCAACCCCGCCGCCGGCTCCGACAACCTGTGAAGGGCTCGCTGGAAGGAGGGCGGCTGCCGAGGGGAGGGGGCGGCCGCAGCCCCCCACAACCGGGAGGGCAGCACCGGCCCCGGGCGCATCCCCCGGTGCTGCTCGGCCGTGGGCAGCGGGAGCCGGACGGTTCTGGAGCAGCCGGATTCGTGCACATGACAGAACTGCACGGACGGAGATGGGCGGCGGAGAGGGAGGGAGGGTCCCGCACAGCCCACGGCCCCCGAAATCGCTTGGCTTTGCAACCCTGCTCCGTGCCGGGGGAGGTGGAGGACGGGGCTCGGGCTCCCCCTGCGATTCACTGGCTCTTTTTGTGGTGTTATTTTATATAAATATCTCTGTTTGCGGGGTGTTGGTGCCGGGCTCGGCTCGGCGGGGTGGCAGCTCCTCGGCTGGGGTGTATTTATCACAGTTCAAATAAAAGGATGGGGGCAGCCATGTGCCAGGAGGGCTTCTCTAGGACAGGGCTGTCACCCACCGAGGTGGCCTGGGCTTGGGTGGTGGTGGCTCTTGTTTCCCATGCCAGGCAATCCTGGGCTTGCTGCTGGGGGTGTCACCGTGTCCCTGGTCCCTGCACGCCTGTGGATGTGACACGTCCTGCCAGACCCCGTCCCTCTCACCCCTCCTGGCAGTTTCTGCTCATGGTTTGACGTGTCTGGTTTGACGTGCCCGCTTTCCCCGTGGCTGCACGGGCGGAATGTTCAGCTGCACGTGTGTCCCTGGCTGCCTGCAGCATGTCCTGCTCCCCTCCCCTGCGGGCTCAGGCTCTTACAAACACACTCAGCGAGCCCCAAAAAGGCTCTGGGGATGCTGGAAGAAGAGGCTGCGTGGCAGCAGCAGGGCGCAAACCTCGGGAGCAGCCATCCCTGGCGGCCCCCTGGCAGCTCCAGTTTGAGCTGGGCCTGTTCCTGGGCACTGGGAGTGTTTTGGCAACTGCTGAAAAGGCAGAAAAACAAGGAAACCAAGCCTTGCCCAAAGAAAAGCCCACGCGGTGGCAGGCACGGAGCCAGGGCTTGGCTGGGAGCAGCCCCAGGAGCAGCCCAGCACCGGGCAGCTGATGGAGCCCTCGGCCACAGAATGTGGGCTCTGGGTGGGGCCGTGGCTGTGCCAGGTGCCCAGGAACCCTGGCACGTGCTGGGAGCTATCAGAGCTGGGCTGGGGTGCAGGCAAGGGGCTGGGGGGCTCTCTGGAGCACAGGGGGCTCCCTGAGACTGTTGGGGGGCTGCACTGATGGGGGGTCTGGCACCAGAGCACCCCCCACCCCCAGATCCATTCTGGTTGTGTGCTTAGGACAGAGCCCCAGAGGGGATGGGGTGTGCCTGGCACTGCTGCTTCCCCTCCCAGTGCCCCCAGCTCAGGGATCAGAACAGGGCCCTGATTTGAAGGGCTGGGCCCTACAAAGGGTAGGGGCCTGTTCACAGAGAGCTCAGCCCTGTGGCCCCCTCCCCTTCCAACTCAGGGGCTGGGAGCTCCAGGGACCCACCCAGGGGGGCCCTGCCCTGCCTGTGGCCCCTCCACCTGCCATGCAGAGCACCCAGGTGCAGGGATCCAGCTCCAATACCCATCTGAGAAGGGTCCTCAGCACCCAGCAGCCCCTCTGGCTGGACTGGCTGCCCATGGGACTCCCCAGCAGTGCTGATGGAGTTTATTCTGGGCCCAGTGGAGATGTCCCCTCCAGGAGCCCCCTGTGATGGGGTGGCAGTGACCACGTGGCCAGGCAGAGCACGGGCAGGACCTGACACGTCAGCACTGCCCAGGCTGGGCAGGGTTGGCACCTGCTGGCCACGGCCCAAAGGACAGCCCGGCCCCATGGCCCCAGTCCCGTGCATGCCTCTGGACACGTGCCTCTGGACAGCCTGCTCTCAGGGGCCCACGGCCAGCCCAGCACCACAGCCTTGTGACCACATAGCCCTGGGACCCCACATCCCTGTGACCCCATAGCCCTGTGACCCCATAGCCCTGAGATCCCACAGCCCTGCTACCCCAGAGCCCTGTGATCCCACAGCCCTGAGACCCCACAGCCCTGAGACCCCACAGCCCTGAGATCCCACAGCCCTGAGACCCCACAGCCCTGAGACCCCAGAGACCTGTGACCCTACAACCCTGCTACCCCACAGCTCGGTGACCCCATAGCTCTGAGACCCCATAGCTCTGAGACCCCACAGCCCTGAGACCCATAGCCCTGAGACCCCATAGCCCTGAGACCCTACAGCCCTGTGACCCCATAGCCCTGTGACCCCATAGCCCTGAGATTCCACAGCCCTGAGACCCCATAGACCTGAGAGCCCACTGCCTGCTTCCCCCTCAGCCCTGTGACCCCACAGCCCTGCTACCCCATAGCTCTGAGACCCCACAGCCCTGCTACCCCACAGCCCTGTCACCCCATAGTCCCATGACCCCACATCCGTCCAACCCCACAGCCCTGCTACCCCACAGCCCTGAGACCCCACAACCCTGAGACCCCATAGCCCTAAGACCCCACAGCCCTGCGACCCCCTGGCCCTGTGACCCCACAAATCCATGACTCCACAGCCCCATGCCCCTATAGCCCTTGACCCCAGAGCCCTGTGACCCCCAGCCAACCCAGCCCCAGCTCCCCATGTCCCTTGTCACCCTGTCCCCATGCACACTCTGGCCACCTGCACAGCTCAGTCCCATGGCCCCCCTGTGCCAGGGAGGCTCTGGACGAGTCTGGCATTGCAGTTTATTGTAGGAAACCACGAAAATACAGCGTTTGTTGTAACAGAACCCAGGAGAAATGACAGCAGCTCGGACAGACCCCGGTGTGGGACTGCTGGCACAGCCCCCACGGTGCTGGGGCTCCCTGGTGGGTCAGATCCAGACCCTGCAGGCCCACCCATGGGTTGGGCACCCAGAGGTGTAACGGGAGCCAAGTGTGGCCCTGAGGCCACGTGCAGGGCTGGCCAGGCACGTTGCTCCCCAAGGACAGGGCAGAGCAGGCAGCAGGCACTGAGGTGCCCGGCAGCCCACGGGAGGGACCCCACGCTGGCTGTGTGCAGGGGCTGTGCCTGGCTGCAGCCAGATGATCCACGTTGAAAATGAGCCATTTTACAAAACATCTTCACACCTTGTTCCAGCCCAGCCTCCCCCCACCTCCCTCTTCCCCACCCCAGCTGCCTCCCCCACCCCAACCAGCACCCAGCCTCTCCCCTGCACTGTCACCCCACTGTCACCTTCCACCCCCCTCCCTGCGCAGCCCCGTCCCCCTCCCTGACCCCTCTCCAGGGCTGACCCTCTGCCAGCCCTGCCCAGAGCCCCAGCCCAGAGCAGCCTGGGGCTGGCTGGAGCCAGGGGCAGGCAGACAGGGTGAGCAGGGGACGGCAAAGCTGTCCCCGTCCCCCCCATCCCACAAAACAAACACCTGGCCTGTCCCCAGTGGTGGCAGGGCCGGGGCCACCCCTGCTCTGCTCTGCTCCCTGGCCACCTGTGTCCCCCTGGTGCTCGCAGGGTGCCCGGGGGGCACGTGGGGACCGCGGGCGTGGCTCAGTCCAGCTTGGCAAAGTTGCCAATGGTCACTTTCCTCTCCTGCTTGTTGGCCACCAGCTCCTGGAGGTGCAGGGCCCCCCCTCCGATGAAGCAGAACGCGGGGCAGACGGGCCCCGAGCAGTCCACGCCGCACTCCCAGAGCTCGCGGAAGGACACGGCGTCGTAGAAGCTCACCTTGCCCTGCTCGTAGTCCAGGCAGATGCCAATGCGTGGGGGCAGGGGCACGGTGCAGCCGTTGGGGTCGCGGGACGTGAGGGCCGAGCCGTGGGACAGCAGGATCTTGCCCATGCCGATGGTGAGGAAGGCGTAGGGAGGCGGCGCCTCCACCGTTGTGTCCTCTGCCCCGCTGTCGTGGCCACTGTCGGGGTCGTACCTGTGCAGGGGGGACAGGTGAGTCCTCCCACGGGACAGGCTGGAGATCCCTCCACACCTCCAGGGACAGGCACCCACCCAGGAGGGCTCTGCCCCACCTGTGGCCCCTCCACCTGCCATGCAGAGCACCCAAGTGCAGGGATCCAGCTCCAATACCCATCTGAGAAGGTGCCTCAGCACCCAGCAGCCCCCCTAGCTGGACTGGCTGCCCATGGGACCCCCAGCAACGCTGAATGAGTTTATTCTGGGCCCAGTGGAGAGCTGTCCCCTCTGGGAGCCCCCTGACACCCTGCTGGGAACAAACCCTGCACCCCCCAAGCTCACCTGGGGCTCACCACATCCTGCGGCACCTGGAACCACTCCTGCAGCTTGCTCTCCAGCCCCACGCCCACCTTGACCAGGTAGGAGCTGGGGTCCACGCAGCAGGCCCAGTAGCTCTTGCCCTGGGTGATGGCCACGTCGCCGATGACCAGGTCGATGGACAGGTGGCAGCTGGTCATCAGGCGCTCGGCGGCGAAGAGCATGGGGATGCCGGGCACGCTGCGCACCGCGCGCTGGTCCTTGCTGATGGCCAGCCGGTCCCGGTTGAAGCCCCAGCGGTTGTCCAGGAAGAAGTTGAGGACTGTGGGGAGCAGACAAAGAGGAGAAAGGTGAGCAGCACAGCACAGCACAGCGGGGCGCCCTGCGCTGATCCAAGCACCCAGGTGTGGTAATCACATGTCCTCTGAACAGGGAGAGACATAGTTCTCCCAGGATTTTCCTGGGAAGCTGTGAGAAAGCTCAGAGAAAGAATTAAAACAATTATCTCTGCATCTAGCAGGCAATCTCTGTTTGTCAAAGACGTTTACAAGAGGGAGCTGTCCCTTCTTGACCAACAGGTGAGAGAAGATTCCTAAAGGCCAATCAGGTCTAAGGTCCACCATTGTTTCTACAAGAACTGTAGATTTCTAATAATAAAGTGCTTTCTTTCATGCCTTCTGATGACGGAGTCTCTATATCACCTTTGTCTGTCCCTGCTGACAATTGACAACCCTGACGTAATCCCATCCCCTCTCACCTGGGGTGGGTGGACGACACCCCTTTGGTGACAATTGGTGACTCTGATGTGATCCCATCCCCTCTCACCTGGGATGGGCAGGTGATACCCCTTTGGTGACAACTGGTGACCCTGATGTGATCCCATCCCCTCTCACCTGGGGCAGTGACAATTGGTGACCCCGGCATGATCCCATTCCCTCTCGCCTGGGGCTGGCAGGTGACATCCCTTTGGTGACAAGTGGTGACCCCAGTGTGATCCCATCCTCTCTCATCTGGGGTGGGTGGGCGACACCCCTTTGGTGACAATTGGTGACCCTGATGTGATCCCATCCCCTCTCACCTGGGGTGGGCAGGCGACACCCCTTTGGTGACAATTGGCGACCCTGATGTGATCCCATCCCCTCTCACCTGGGGCTGGCAGGTGACACCCCTCTGGTGACAATTGGTGACCCTGATGTGATCCCATCTGCTCTCACCTGGGGCTGGCAGGTGGGTGACACCCCTTTGTTGACAATCAGTGACCCTGCCGTGATCCTGTCCCCTCTCACCTGGGACGGGCAAACGATACCCCTTTGGTGACCCTGACGTGATCCTGTCCCCTCTCACCTGGGGCTGGCAGATGGGTGACACCCCTTTGGTGACAATTGGTGACCCTGATGTGATCCCATCCCCTCTCACCTGGGGCTGGCAGGTGGGTGACCCCCCCTTTGGTGACAATTGGTGACGCCGATGTGATCCCGTCCCCTCTCCCTGGGGCTGGCAGGTGATACCCCTTTTGTGACAATTGGTGACGCCGATGTGATCCCATCCCCTCCCACCTGGGGCTGGCAGGTGACACCCCTTTGGTGACAACTGGTGACCCCGACGTGATCCCATCCCATCTCACCTGGGGCGGGCGGCGTGTGCAGGTAGATGTCCTCGCTGTAGTCCCCAAAGCCCGCCTTGTTGTAGCCCTTCACCCGGAGCACGTAGACGCTGTCGGTGTCCAGGTACTCGACGAGGGCGCAGGTGCCCCTGACCTCCTCCCGCCGCTGCCACAGCTTCAGCCCCTTGGCCTTGGCGTCGGTCTTGCGGAACTCCACGGTGTAGTGCCAGGCGGGCGGCGAGTGCTGCGGCAGCCGCCAGCACAGGAAGATCTGGTCGTAGGTGTAGGTGCGCTGCGTGTCGATGACGGGGGCCTCGGGCGCTGCGGGGAGAGGCGGCAGCGGGTGTCAGGCAGCATCCCCCACCCCGCGGGCAGGGAGGCGGCCGGACGCGGGGAGGGGGCATTCCGGGATTCCGGACGGACGGACGGACGGACGCACAACCAGCGGAGTCTAGAGGGGTCTGACTGCGGAGGACCGTGTGTCGGCACCGGAGGAGAGCGAGAGTCGGGGAGACAGAGGAGCTGCTGCTCTGGGGCTCCAGGGACCAGACAGGCCGAGTGCAAGTCAGGAGGGAGGAGAGAGAGAGAGAGAGAGAGAGTGGAGGCAGCAGGAGAGGAGGAGGAAGAGGAGGAGGAGATGGGGATGGAGGGTGGTAGAAGGTACTGGCAGGAACAGAGGCAGGGCGGGGAGGGGAGATGACGGGTGGCAGGTGGGAGAGGGGTAAGGAAAGGATGGGAATGGGGCAAGGAAGAGAAAGGAAACAGGATGAGGAGGGAGGTAGAAATGGGGCAAGGAGAGGGATGGAGATGGGAGAGGAAGAGGACAGGAATGGAGCGAGAGTAAGATGGAAATACAGAGAGAAGGAGAATGGACACGGGGCAACAATGGGGCAAGGACAAGGTGGGAATGGGATGCAGAAAGAGAAAGAAATGGGGTGAGCAGGACGGAATTGGGGTGAGGAGGTAGATGGGAATGGGGTGAGGGGGGAAAGAAATGGGATGAGGAGAGGGGTGGAAATAGAGCGAGGAAGAGGAGGGAAATGGGGTGAAAGGGAGAGAGAAATGGGGTGCAGACAAGAACATAAATGGGGGAGGCATGTGGGCATAAATGGGGTGAAAGGAGGACAAAGATGGGGCAAGGAAGGGAATGGAAATGGGATAAGAGGGGGAAGAAAATTGAACAAGGAGAGGGGTGGAAATGGGGCAAGGAGAGAATGAAATGGAGTGAGAAATGGGATGGAAATGGGGTGAGACTGGGGTGGAAACGGGGTGAGACTGGGATGGAAATTGAGAGTGGGGGAATGGAAACGGGATGAGAAGAAAGTGGGAAAAGGGCAAGGATGGGGTTGAAATGGGGCAAGAGAGAGCAGAAATGGAATGAGGAGGGAGCAGAAAATTGGATGACGAATGGGACAGAAGTGAGGTGAGGATGTGGACAGATGTGGGGTGAGAGCTGAACAGAAATGGGGCGAGGAAGGGGATGAAAACAGGATGAGAGGAGACAAAAATGGGGTGAGGAAGAAAATGGAAACACGGCAAAAAGGGATGGAAATGGGGCGAGAGAGGGTGGAAATGGGGTGAGAGAAGGCAGAAATGGGGCAAGGAATGGGACAGAAATGGGGCAAGGAAGGGGATGGAAATGGAGCAAGGAGTGGGGCAGAAATGGGGCGCGAGGGGGATGGAAATGGGGCGAGGATGGGGATGGAAATGTGGCGAGAGGGGGCGGGAGGGCAGGAGGAGCGGCGGCAGATGGAGGAGGCAGAGGCACCGGCTGCCAGCGCCGGCGGGCAGGACGGGGATGGAGGGGATGGAGGATGGCGGCGGAGCGGGGCCAGGGTCGGGAGCAGGATGGAGGGATGGAGGGATGGGAAGAGAGAGCGGGGCGGCTCTGGGGCAGGGGTGTGACTTGCCTCAGTTACTTCGGTGACGCCTCGGCAGCGGCCGCAGCCTATAAACAAAGAGAGGTAGAAGCAGGTCTGAAACGTGTCGCCAGCGGGTCTGGCAGGGCCACGCGGCTCCTGCCCTGCGGGAAGCGCCTGCCCGGCAGCGGGGGCAGCTCCGTACTCACCCCGCGGCACCGCTGCTGCCCTCACCTGGCACCATGGCCCTGCCTGCCTGCCCCTGGCCCGGACGCCCTGGCACAGGGCAGGGCAGGGGTATCTCTGGGGGCTGCTGGGGCGGGGGCTGTCCCTGACGGGGAGGGGGCACCGGCAGATCCGCGAGCAGCCCTGGGCAGCCGTGGCTGAGCTGCAGCTCCGAGGCGGGCAGGGACCCGCTCTGCCCGCAGGGGCTGTGCCTGGGCACGGGGCACAGCCGGTGCCCGGGTCCCGGTGCCTTTACCTCGGATGAAGGCCAGGTCAGTGAGCAGCTTCAGCTCCCTGCTGACATCCAGCTGGAAGTGGCTGAAGGA
The DNA here is from genome assembly GCA_035040975.1 of Myioborus melanocephalus. Classification (NCBI taxonomy): domain Eukaryota; kingdom Metazoa; phylum Chordata; class Aves; order Passeriformes; family Parulidae; genus Myioborus; species Myioborus melanocephalus. Next base: position 5,284,852 of record JAWWLS010000113.1, on the reverse strand, counting down.
GGCGTTGGCTGCAGGACGGAAGCTCTGCAGCGAATCGGTGGCCCTGAGGATCCTGCAGCACAGGAGAGCGGCGATGTCAGGGTGGCACCTCGGGCACCAGAGGGTCCCAACGCCCCCAGCAGCCCCGTGCCCACAGCCCAGTACCTGTTGTGCAGCTGCTTGGCAGCCTGGACAAAGCAGGGGTGGTCAGTCTCCTTCAGCACCTCCTGGGCATAGCCCACCATGCCCGAGTTCTCCAGCATGGCCTGGTGCTCCCGGATCTGGCCGTGCAGGCTGGCCAGCCGCTCCTGCTGGCACTCCTCGATGGCCTGCAGCAGCGTGGCCCGCTTCTCCTCCAGCATGGCACAGAGCCCCTGGATCAGCTGGGACACCTCTTCCTTGGCCTGTGAGCCGTTTACCTGCCGGGCACAGGCATGGCAGGGTCAGCGTGTGGCACCTCCTGGGATCACAGGGGACCGGGCTGGCTGTGCCACTCCTGCCTAGGGACATCTCAGGGACAGATGGGCACCCTCTGCCCTTACCTCTGTGTGCTTCACTGTCTCCTCCAGCTCAGCAATCTGGGTCTGCACCGTGTCCTGGCTGCTCAGGATGTAGGCGAGGCTCTTCGTCAGCTTCTCCTGCAGGAAGGTGATGAGAGGTGGTGCCAGCAGCCCCCGCCCCACACCCCCCATCTGCACTGGGGCTCTGTGGTGCCCCCAATTCCCCACAGAGCCCCAGCCTGGCCCCAGGAGCCCTTACCCTGAGGGCCTGGTAGGCGCTGAGCACCGGGGTGATCTTGTGGCTGGTGTGGGTGCGGCGCACGCGGCAGAGCTGGCACACCAGCCGCTGGCAGGTCTTGCAGTAGTGAGTCACCTCCTCCTTGTGCTCTGGGCACATCAGCCCCTGCACGAGCACAGCGGGGCTCAGGGGGCTCTGCACCCCCACAGAGTCCCACCCCTGCACCCCAGATCTCAGCGTCACAGAATGGCTGGGGTTGGAAGGGGATCTGGAAGATCATCTTGTTCTAACCTGCCTGACGTGAGCAGGGACATCCTCAACCAGACCCCATTGCTCAGAGCCCCACCTCGGCCTTGAACACTTCCAGGGATGTGGCATTCACAGCTTCCATGGGCAACTTGTCCCAGGACCACACCACCCTCACTACAAGAATTTTTTCCTAATTTCTAACCTAAACTTTCTCTCAACCTGAACCCATTGCCCTTTATCCTGTCACTCCAGGCTCTTGTAAACAGTCTTGCCCCATCCTTTCAAAAGCTCCCTTCAGACACCCAAAGGCCACAATTTGGTAATCCCAAAGCTTCTCCTCTCCAGGCTGAACAATCCCAACCCTCTCAGCCTTAATCAGGAGAATTAAGGTGGGCAGGACGACCCACCTTGGGGCGGAAGGTGAGGGTGGGGGGCGTGGGCTCATGCTGGGCTTTCTGCGTGCCCCAGGGGTGGTAGAGCTTGAAGCACTCATTGCAGAAGCTGGACTTGCACTCCGTGCAGCCCTTGGTGGCCTCCAGCTGCGGGGGCTTGCAGAACTGGCACATGATGGCGGCGCTGATGTTGATGGTCTGCCGGTAGCGCTCCACCACCCGCTCCAGGGTCAGGTTGCGGAAGAGGCTGCCCAGGCCCCGCTCGCCCAGGTCCACGTCCCGCTGGCAGGCGGGGCACGGGAAGCTGACGGTCTGCGGGTGCACGGCGCCCCGCTTGCGCCCCGGGTAGGTGCCAAAGCCTGTGGGAGGGAAGAGGGGATGGGGGTCAGCAGGGCAAAAAGCGCCATCCCCACCTCTGTCCCTTCCTGTTGTCCCTGCTCCCAACCCCTCCAGCCATCCCTGTCCCCGTCCTTTCCTGCCATGCTCACCCCCTCTGTTGTTCCTATTCCCTCTGCCATCCCCTCCAGCCATTCACCTCCCCTCCATCCATCCCTGTCCTCTCCAGCCATCCCTGTCCCCATCCTCTCCATCCATCCCTGTGCTCTCCAGTCATCCCTGTCCCCATCCTCTCCAGCCATCCCTGTCCCCTCCAGCTAGCCCACTCTCCTCCAGCCATCCCCCTCTCCTCCAGCTGTCCCAAACCCCTCCATCCATCCCTGTCCTCTCCAGTCATCCCTGTCCCCATCCTCTCCAGCCATCCCTGTCCCCTCCAGCCAGCCCACTCTCCTCCAGCCATCCCCCTCTCCTCCAGCTGTCCCAAACCCCTCCATCCATCCCTGTCCTCTCCAGTCA
>JAWWLS010000113.1:5246701-5260722 GCA_035040975.1 Myioborus melanocephalus | reverse complement strand
GTCTGTAGGTACACGATGGGGGTCTGTATGTGCAGAGTTGGGGTCTGTAGGTGCAGCACAGGGGTCTGTAGGTGCAGCATAGGGGTCTGTAGGTACACGATGGGGGTCTGTATGTGCAGAGTTGGGGTCTGTATGTGCAGAGTTGGGGTCTGTAGGTGCAGCACAGGGGTCTGTAGGTACACGATGGGGGTCTGTATGTGCAGAGTTGGGGTCTGTAGGTGCAGCACAGGGGTCTGTAGGTGCAGAGCCGGGGTGGGCACCGCGGGCACGCTGCCACTGGCTGGCAGGAGCGCGGTGCCGCGCTGTCGGCTCCCATTTGCTCCGACACGGATCCATCCGTGTCCCGGCCGGCGCGCGACGCTCCGCCGCGTGTTGTGAAGCGATAACTCAGCCGCATTTGCAAAACAACTTTCCTCTTGTTTATTCCATAATGATCCATTGATTGTGGGTAATGTTGCATGCCCTGCGCCGCAGCGGGCGCGCAGCGCTCCCCTGGCACGCGCAGGGGGCTCTGGCAGGCGCCGGCACGGCAACCTGAGAGCGGCTGTGCCTCCAAATCCTCCGGGCCCAGGCCGTGGGGCTGGGTGCCCCACATCCCCCCCACACCCCAGCCTCTCTCTCCCCACCCCCTCGCTCCCAGGGAGGCTGCTTTGCTCTCATCCTCCCTGCTTGTGGCCAGGCCTGACATCATCCATAATGACAGTGCCAGGCCTCTGCTCCTGGGATGCAGGTGCTGCCGTGGCTTGTACAGGGGAGCACTCCTGGGAACACGGCTGGCAGCCCACGTGCAGGCCACGGGGATGGGTGCAGCACCAATCCTGTGGTCCTGGCATCACCCTGGTACTGCCCTGTCCACGTCAGGAACAGGCTATGCCTGGGGAAACCAAGGCAGGGAGCACTGACAGGGGAGGGCTGGGCAAACCCTGGTGGTTGAGCCATGTGCTGGGCCTGCCAGGGGCATAATGAGCCTCCTGGGGCACCACTCTGGATCCATCCTGTGGCACTGGGATGTGGCACCCAACCCCATTGGCCAAGGGGCTCCCCTGTCTCATCTGCCATGGCCCCAGCCCTGGAGCAGGGCCACCAGGTCACAGGGAAGGGGCTGGGAGTGAGGCCATGTGGACACACCAAGACCCAGTGTCACCACCAGAGCGTTGGTGGAGGAGCAGGAGTGGAGAGACAAGCCCATGTCCCCTGCTGGGGACAGTCTTGAGGCAAAAACTGAGGCTAGAGATGCCCCATTACCTCCATGGGGACCCAACAGTGGGGCACAGGGTGGGCAGCAGCCTGGGTAGGGTGGGGGCCCGCCTGCAGCAGCACCAGGGGTGCCAGTGGTGGTGTGCACATGGTGCACACGGTCACGGTCACGCACCTGGGAGCAGGTGACAATGGGCTGGGACCGATGCCCGTAATGGAGGGACAAAGGTAAAGCTTTTCAGGCTGTAAACATCGCTGCTGCTCCGTGTGGGGCAGGTAGGCTTGGCCAGAGGCCGCCGAACTCGTGACAGTGTTTGTGGTTCATTGGCCGGGGACACCCGGGAGTGCCCGGCTCCTGGCTGGGCTGACGTCACCCTGCCAGGCTGGGGGAGGAAGAGGAGCCGTCCAGTTTGTGGCCGGGAGCGAAGGCCGCGGTGACGCTGTGCCAGCTGCGTGCAGTCTGGCAGGTAGGCATGGCAGGAAGGCATGGCGTGGTGCCAGGCTGGAGGGGGCAGAGCCGCAGCCCCAGGGCTGTCCAGCCGTGCCAGGACCTCGTGCCTTTGGCCACAGAGCCCTGACCTGGCAGGGGAGCTGCCCCAAGGTGAGGCAGAGCCTCGTGTCACACACCTGGCACACATCCCCCTGCCTGGATCTGCTGCCCAGGCCGTGAAACCCCAAAATAGCCAAGGGGCACCCAAACCTCAGCACTGGGGTCCCAACAATGGCCCCCCACTTGACTTGGGGCAGCTGGGCCTGGCAATCCCCTCTACCAGCCCCCAGAAGACTCCTGGTGGGTCTGGGCTGTCCCCCTGTGCTCATCCCTAGGGCATGGAGCACACCTGAGCCAGGTGCCCACCGAGCCACGGGTGGTGCCATGCATGCCCAAGAAGTGGTGCCAGGGTCGAGGCAAGAGGCAGGAGGGCTCCTGCAGGCAGAGCTCTCTGTGCCAGGGCAGTGACTCCAGCTCTCACACCCCCGCAGGGCACTGGCCACCCAAGCTGTGCCAGTCTCACTGTGCCACGTGCCACCAGCATGGCACCATACTGGCACAGGTGCTTTGGCCAGCCCCTGGCAATCAGCACCTGGCCGGACACGGCCCTTGGCAGTGGCAGCGGTGCTGCCCCACCCACGCCGTGCCCACACTGCCCTGGGTGGGTAATGGTGCCTCTCTGGTGGCACCTGGGGACCCCGGCAGGGGAGCCATGGCAGGGAGCTCAGCCCCATCCGGGCCAGGCCTGCCGGAGCGCGGGGGGGACGCGGCGAACCCGGCGCCTGCTGGGAGAGCTCCAGGACCCGTCTGACGGGTTCGGCGGCTCTTCCCGCACCCGGACAAGCCCGGGCCGGCGGGACACCCAGCCACCGCCCTGCAGCGCCTGCTGGGTGGGGGAGAGTGGCTGCCCTGCTCTCCGGGGCTGGGAGGACCCCCCTTCCCCAGGAATCCACAGGGCAGCGGGGCCCTCGCAGCCCCTCATCCCTGCGGGGAGAGTTGCTGCCCCCTCCCTGGGGACGCTGAGCCCCTCCAGCCCCGCAGAGCGCAGGGTGAGGAGCCCACGAGTGCCCCTCGGGGTCTGTGGGGGTCTGGGTACCACAACAACACCCCCCTTTAGATGCGATCCCACTTCAGGCACAATCCAGCCCCCACATCCCCTTGGCTGGAGATGCTGGGGGGGAGCTGAGGGCGTCCCCCAGCCCTCAGGAGCCGCACAGAGAGCGTGTGCCAGATCCCCCCGGAACAGGCAGGAGCCGGCATGCCCGGCACAGCCAGACGCGCCGCAGGGCCGATGCCGCAGTTCCCATGGCGTTGCCAGCACCCCGTGTCTGCTCGCTCCGTGCAGCTGGTGAGGATGGCAAGGAAGGATCTCCTGCTCCCAAACGCCACCCCAGGGCTGCGTGCCACGGGTCCCCCGCGCTGCCCTTACCTTCAAGCGCTCCTGCTGTCCGCGCCACATTCCTGCGGGAAGCGCCGCGTCCCTGCCGGCGCTGGGGGGGTCGGTGGGGAGCAGGGCCAGCGGTGGGAAGTGCCCTGCGTGCCCCTGCCAGCGGTACCGAGCCTGGTGTGCCTGGCAAGGCGGGTGGCACGGTGGAGGTCAGCCCTCTCCTGAACGCCTGTCCGAGCTGGAGCCCCCCTAGGACCCCTCCGAGGGCTGGAAGTGCTGCACACCACCGTGACAGGGATCCCTTTTTTTATCCTTTTATTATTTTTTTTTATAGACTAAGAGCAGAATATGAAAATCACCAGCCAAAGCACTTGAAAAAAAGATCGAGAATGTTTTTTTTTGTTTTGTTTTTGTTTCGTTTTGTTTTGTTTTTCCCCAAAAAGTGTCTGTGCGTTTGCATAGGTCGGGTCTTCACGGAAGACGAGGAAAATCCAACACGTTCGACTATGTACAAGCCAGCCCGGGGCCGGCGCCGCTGCCTATGGTACAGTATAGATATAATATCTCTGTAGTCGCTCTCTGTACAGTATGTATAGATCTATATGGGTATGTACAGACTGCCCGGCCCCGGGGGTCCCTGCTCTCATCGGGCTCGGCGCTGCCCCCCGGGCATGGAGCGGGCACCGGGGGGAGGCTGCGGGCAGGACCCCGCGCTGCCCGGGAGGAGCCGCATCCCTGCGGAGGTGCCAGTCCGGCCGGATCGGTGCGTGCCGCGATCCCCGCCTCTCTCCGGGCAGGGGGTGGTGGTCTCGCCGTGCTTCCGAGGCTCTCACGAGGGGCAGCAGATGGAGGGGGCCGCGCTCGGCAGAGCGGCGCTGGCCGGGCCCCCGCGGGCTCCGGGAGCTACGAGGCCAAGAGCGTCATGAGGAAGAGCGCGGCGGCCACGGCCAGGGGCAAATGTTCCCGCTTGGGGCTGGTGCCGCTGATGCTCTTCTCCAGCTTCGGCATCTCCGGGTTGAAGTTTTCTATGGGGGAAGGGAAGGAGAGGATGAGGAGGGCAGCAGCTGGCGGCTCTGAACCCCCACCCCGTGGCTGGGGCTGCTCCAGGGGCGGCGGCGGGGAGCGGGGGGGACGCGGCTCTGGGGGCCGGGGGCTGTGCCTGACTCACCCAGGTCCTCGATCTTCACCTCGGGCCGCAGGGTGAACTGGGGCAGGGTGGGCGCCAGCTTCTCCCCGGAGTGCGACGCTGTGGAGGGAGAGAGGGGACGGGGGTCACGCTGCCTGCCCCGCACCGCAGCCCCCGCATGCAGCCACCCCCGCAGGAGGGATGGGGCACCCACGGGCCAGCCTCGCCGCCCCCGGGACGGGCACGGGGGTACTTACTGGAGGCGCAGCAGACAAACACCTTCATCTTCAGGCAGGCCCGGCGGTGGTTGTGTGTCGGCGTGGCTGCAAGGAGAGAACGTGCTGAGAGGGGCTCCGTGGCAGGGACCCCAACCCCAGCACCCCGGGGCTGGGTGGGTGTGGACAGCGAGAGGGCTGGTACTGCCCAGGGGTGAGCTCTGCACTGGGGGAATGCAGCAGCACCCCAAATCCTGCACCGATGCCCTGCACCAGCACCCCAAATCCTGCACCAATGCCCTGCAGCAGCACCCCAAATCCTGCACCCATGCCCTGCACTGGCACCCCAAATCCTGCACCCATGCCCTGCCCCAGCATCCCAAATCCTGCACCCATGCCCTGCACCGGCACCCCAAATCCTGCACCCATGCCCTGCACCAGCATCCCAAATCCTGCACTGATGCCCTGCACTGGCACCCCAAATCCTGCACCGATGCCCTGCATCAGCATCCCAAATCCTGCACCCATGCCCTGCCCCAGCATCCGAAATCCTGCACCCATGCCCTGCACCGGCACCCCAAATCCTGCACCCATGCCCTGCACCGGCACCCCAAATCCTGCACCCATGCCCTGCAGCAGCATCTGAAATCCTGCACCCATGCCCTGCACCAGCACCCCAAATCTTGCACCAATGCCCTGCAGCAGCACCCCAAATCGTGCACCGATGCCCTGCAGCAGCACCCTAAATCCTGCACCCATGCCCTGCACCAGCATCCCAACCCAGCAGCAGTATCAGGCACCAACATTGCAACCCTGCAGCAGCAGCCCCTGAACCCTGATCCTGCAGCAGCATCCTGCATCCTCCACCATCATCCCCCAGCATCCCATCGTGCACTGGCACCCCCATCTTTCCTCACACCCCTCTCTGTCTCCTGCATCATGTAAACAATCCCTCCCCCTGCCCCTTTGCTCCTTCAACCCCTCCCAGAGCTCCAGGTTCCCACTCTTAAGAGGGGAAACAGCTGCCCAGTTTTGGGGGTGCAGGGGAATCAGCCAAGGGGGACGCAGAGGGCCCTGACTGGGGTGGGACTGAAGGGACCCAGCTGGGGTGGGACCTGTGGTTTGGGGGCTGTGTGGGGGTCCTGCCCTGGTGCCCCACATACACATGTAGTAGCACTCACACATGTAGCAGCACACGCAGCAGCACTCACATGTGTAGCAGCACTCACACGTAGTAGCACTCACATGTAGCAGCACTCACACACATAGTAGCACTCACACGTGTAGCAACACACACATGTAGTAATTCAGCACTCACACACATAGTAGCACTCACACGTGTAGCAACACACACATGTAGTAATTCACACATATGTAGCACCACTCACATGTGTAGTAACACACATGTAGCAGTACTCACATAAGTAGCAGCACTCACACACGTAGCAGCACTCACACTGTAGCAGCACTCACACACGTAGTAACACACACATAGTAGCACTCACATATGTAGTAACACTCACACATGTGGCAGCACTCACACACGTAGTAACTCACACATGTACTAGCACTTACACATGTAGTAACTCACGTGTGTAGCAGCACTCACATGTGTAGCAGTGGTCACATGTGTAGTAACTCCCACATGTAGCAGTACTCACACAGGTAGCAGCACTCACACATGTAGTAACTCACACATGTAGCATTACTTGCATATGTAGTAACTCACACGCGTAGGATTACTCACACATGTAGTAACTCACAGGTAGCATTACTCACACATGTAGTAACTCCCACAGGTAGCATTACTCACACATGTAGTAACTCACACATGTAGTAACTCCCACACGTAGCCTTACTCACATATGTAGTAACTCCCACACGTAGCATTACTCACATATGTAGTAACTCACACATGTAGCATTACTCACACATGCGGTAACTCACGCATGTAGCATTACTCACACATGTAGTAACTCACAGACGTAGCATTACTCACACACGTAGCATTACTCACACATGTAGAAACTCACACACGTAGCATTACTCACACATGTAGTAACTCACACATGTAGCATTACTCACATATGGAGTAACTCCCACACGTAGCATTACTCACACATGTAGTAACTCCCACAGGTAGCATTACTCACATATGTAGTAACACACAGGTAGCATTACTCACATATGTAGTAGTACTCCTGGCCCGCACGAAACTCATAGCCCAGCGAGAAGGCGCTGTAGCGCTGGAACTTCTCCGAGAACTTGATGGGGCTGTGGGGCGCGTGGGGCCGGTTGCACTCCCAGCGCTTGAAGCCCTGGCTGGTGTTGCAGGTGCGGTAGCCCTCCGCGTTCACCATGTACAGCACGTACTGCTCCAGCCGGTGCTCGGGCACCGAGGCGTTGTAGTGAGGGCAGTAGATGTCCAGGTAGTCGTTGACGTTCACCTGCACCGTGTAGCCCTCCCGCCGCAGGCTGCGAGGGAAGAAAGGATGGGAGGTCAGCGTTGGGGAGGCCTTGCACTGCCCCAAAAAGGGTTCTCCAAGGAGAGGCAGAGGCTGGATGAGGTTGCAGGAAACTCTGGGGGCAGTGGTGGCCTCTGTTCAAGCCCTCTGTGAAGCCCATGACACAGTGGGACCTCTGCACAGCCTGAACCTCACGAGTGAAGCAGAATCCCTGTCCTGGAGGGCACGGGTGGACCTGGGGGTGGGCACAGGTGCTGCTGGGACAGGTGTCAAACCACATGCACAGGTGGGATGGGCATGAGCACAGGCACACGAGACAGCCTCAAAGAGGAGACGACGCACAGACACACCCAGAAGCACATCAGGGTCCCACAGGCATCAGGTTCTCCACGGAACAGCCCGTGGGCATGCGGGGGACCCCGGAATTCCTTGGAATTCTTCGGAATTCCCCGGCATTCCCCATTTCCAGCAGCCTGGAGCCGACCCACCGCTGCCGCCCACCACGGCCCTGGCACGCGCCGCAGCTCGGAGCCAGGATTTCTCACCCTGCTCCGGCTAATCCCGTTAGTTCGTTAATGCCGTAAAGGGTGGCCCTGGGGGAGCCTCATTTACATTGATTAGGAGCAGCAATCCCCTCAGATCCACTCAGGAGAGGCTCCGCTGGCTCCTAATCCGCGCCCGACGGAAATCCCGGCCTCGGTAATCCTCGCCGCCGCGCTGACCCGCTGCTCCTGCCAATTAATTACCACCCGGTGCTGGCTCGGCACCGAGCCTCCGCCGCCGCGGCACCGGACCCTGACCGGACCCGCATCCCGCAGGACGCGGACAGCAGCATCCCGGCACGCGTGGCCGCTGTGGAGCTCCAGCTCCGGGAGCATCGCTCCGGATCACCCTTTCCCCATTCCTCAGGGCAAATCCCACACCGTGCGCCCCCAAAGCATCACTCGGGGTTCCCTTGGCCGCGGGTGGGGGGTTCGCCGCCCCTCCCGGAGCCCAGCGGCTCGCTGGGTCTCTCTCCCCGGCAGGGCTGGGCAGGCAGCGGGCAGGGCTGCGCGTGCAGACGCCCCACCCTGCACCATCGCCCCCGGCGCTGTTTGAGGAGCCCCGGCGCTCCGCCAGCGCCCGCGGCACCGGAGCCGAGCTCCGAGACAGAACCGTAGCGGGACGCGGTGACGGAAGGCAAAGCGGGGGGCCAAAAAGCGCTGCCTCCGGTACCGGGGGGGCAACAAGGGGGAAGCTGATGGCAGAACTCATCGCTCGTGGGACAGGGAGCGCAGCCCCACGCGGCCCCTCCCTCGCTGCGCAGCCGCTATTCCGCAGCCCATCCCGGCACCCGCCGGCAACTGCTCCGCCGGGAAGGTGCTGAGGCAGCCACCCTTGCTGAGCGGGCGCCGGGACCTTTCATCTTCCCCCTTTGATGTGGGGGGAAGGGGGGGGCGGGGGGAGAAAAAGCCTTGTTATTAAAGAAATGGCCCCAAGGAGAAAATTGCAATTAACTCCACGCGGGACGCAGAGCTGGGACGCCGGCGTACCCCAATAGCAGCTGCCCCACACCGGGGCGGGTACCCGCAGCTGGGGCTCCCCACTGTTGTGCCATGGGACAGAGGGACTAGAGAGGTGTCACGAGTGACACTCTGTCACGGGGTGCTGGGAAGAGGTAACCCCCGTTCCCCTGCGGCACCCAGCGCTGAGGAACAGCCCCCTGGGAGCCCAGGCTGGGGCTCGTTAAGGCACAGCTCATTAAGAAGTGTGGCTGCTGATAAACAGCCTCACTAACGAGGCACCGAAGTGTCCCCTGGGCTGGGGGACAGCAGCACCCATGGCAGGGTGCAGGAGCCCCAGCTGGTGTGGCAAGGGACCCACGGGCATTGCCAGGAGCCCACAGGGAGCACCATAAGCTGGGAGGGGATGGGGAATGGCCCCATATGGGGAGAGCCACAGGGCCACCACAGCCCGAGGCACATCCAGGTGACCCCAGCAGCAGCTTTGGTCACAACACTGTGTCCCTGCCACGCTTGGCTCCTCCGGCACAGTCACTGCAGAGCAGCAACTCTAGATACCCCCAAATCCCTCAGTGCAACGGCCCAAATGCTCCAAGATCTGCTGACAGCACCATCCAGGGAGCCCGTGGGCCTTGGTTTGGGATGGAAGGGCAGGAAGAGACACTCGGAGAGAGGGACTCTGCCTCTTTTCTCACCAGCACCCATCCCAGAGCAGGCACGGGCTGCCTGGTCCCTTCCAGCTCCACAGATACCGGGAAGCACCATCCCCCGGGCTGGGATGGACCCTCCACACCCCCGACTCTGGCAGCCATGGCACGGCCGGTGGGGCCGGTGGGCTCTGGCAGTGCCCGAAGGGTTAAGTGCGGGAGGAGAACGGGCAGCATCACTTCTGCACGACTGCGTTTGTAGAGCAGGGCTTGGCGAGGCGGTGGTACCTTCCAGCAGCCTGTCATGCTGGGCAGATGGATGTCCCCTGGCAGCACCGGCTCCGGGCTCGGTGCCCACCGGCCCCGCACCGGAGGGACGCTGGTGGCACTCTGGTGGCACCCTGGTGGCATCTCTGGCTACCTGGCACGCCGCAGCCACCGGTGAGCCGGGCGGGCGCTCTGCTCCGCTCCCATCTGCTGCCATAAATCCGGGCTGCGTGCCGCACGCTGGCTCCCACACTGCCGGGGAGCGCCTGGTGCACTGCAGCACACCCTGGCAGCGGTGGCACGGAGGGACCGGACCCCCGGCGGGACCCCCACCCTACAGAGACTCATTCCAGTGGTGCTGGAGAGGCCTGGAGGGCAGCAGGGCCAGAGCCGGGCTCAGCACCCCGCAGTGTTGGTGCCAGCAGTGAGGAGCAGGGCAGTGTGGTGTGTCCTCCATGTGGTGCCCCCCAGCACTGGGCAGCCCCCAGCACAGTCAGGCTCTTTGTTCGGCTCCAGCAGCTTCGTCCTTTTGGCGCATCCGGGGCCCATCCATCACCCAGGGAACAAAAAAGTGCCATTGATTTACGAGTCCCCTTCCCGTCACCCCGCACCACAGCGAGAGGCAAAGGCGCATCGACCGCTGCGGCCGCTCCATCCCCACCGGACGGAAGGACAGACAGACGGACAGACAGCCCACCCGCCCGTCCATCCTCCCGCACCCAGCGCGGGGGAGCCGGGGGGCTCAGCGCAGCCCTCCCCACGCAGGCAGCGCTGCACAGTCACGGCGCCCAGACGGCCACGCACACGCGCGCTGGCTCGGCAGACAGCGCCTGCGACGCAGCCCACGCACACGGGTGGCACCGAGCCACAGCACAGCCCCCCCGGCCTCGCCTGGCGCAGCCGCAAGGCGCGGGCGCTACCGGCACACGGTGTCCCCGGGGCCACCTCCCTCCGAGGGGGGGGAAGGCGAGGGCTCATCCGCACGTGGAGGGAGCGGGCAGCGCCCGGCGGGACAGGGAGAGCCGTCGCCGAGCTCGCCGGGACTCCAGCAGCACCCTACAGGTGCCCCCCGTCGCTATTGACGGCCATGCAATCCCTGTAATCCCGGCTAAAGCCGGCACCTTCCCGTGTTGCTAACAAGATCAATGAGGTTTCTAATTGGGTTTTAATTAAACCATCAATCTGCAACCGGTGACTCAATTACCAGCCCGGGCAGGAGCAGGTGGCCCCGGCCCTGTTGCACCCCGACACCGCGGCCGCTTCTCCCACGGGAACGCCGCCGGTGCTGCCGGGGCTCGGTGCCGCCCCGCGCCGTGACTCACGGGGCACGGCACGCTCTGCCCATGGGCACCGCTCCTGCCGCGCACGCCTGCGTGCTTGGGCCTCTTGGGTGCCCAGCCTGGAGGGCACAGGCATGGGGTGGGAGCTGGCCGAGCTCCCCAGCCAGCCCTGGGGGGTGTTTTTGTCACTGTCCCTAAATTCAGCTCCACAGGTGGGCACGGAGCTGCCCCTGCTTGGGCATGGCTGCCCAGCACCTCCTGCTGGATGTCCCCAAACCCGCGGGTCCCTCGTGCTGTTGGTGACTCCTCCTCAGCCCTGTGGGTGCCCGTGGGTGGGGTGGGGGGATCTCGCCAGGCACTGCCCTGGTGTTGGGGTTTGGCTGCTGCAGAGGAGCCTGGGCCCCTCCGGACGTGCTCTGCAGGGCTGTGGCTCCTCTCCTGTGTGAGACACTCCCCAGCTCTGCACTGAGGCTTTCCAGAGCTCACTCCAGCCCTCTCCAGGGCCCACTCCAACCCTCTCCAGAGCCTACTCCAGCCCTGCTGCCTGCAGCACAGCCTGGGCCCGATAAAAGCCACCCTGAAGAGGTGAGCATGGTGGCAGTGCTGGGGCTGGGGGGAGCTGCACGAGCTGTGTGCCTGCACAAGGTGCCACAACCTCCTTGCAAACAGGTGGGGCCTGACCCCCACACCACAGCCAGGCACCCTGTGTACCACTGTGTCAGCGCACCCCCTGCTCTGCCCCCTCCATGGCACCCAGTGCCTTCAGAATGAGCATCCTCAGCTCCCATATCAGTCAGTGGCACAGTGTGGTACACCCCAATCTGCTCTGGGGTGATTCTTGGGGTGCAGCAATGTCAGGAGCACTGGCCGTGTCTGTCCATGAATTGCTGTCCCCATTTTGGCATCTGGGACACGCAGCAGGGACAGAGCCTCCAGCATGCCAGGGCCCAGCTTGTCTGGGGACACTTCAGGAGCCCCTGACTCTGCTCAGTGGGACACCCCAGGGTCACAGGTCCTAAAAAAAGCTGCTGCTGGGTGGACATGGCTGTCCTGCACCTTTGTCCCATGCCACCAGGCCTGTTCCTGGCAGGACTGGGGAGTGGAGGGCAGGGATGAGTCAAGGGTCATCCCACACCCTCAGGGCTTGCTGGCTGCCACCAGGGGAGGTGATGGAACAGACGGATGGAATGCACAGCTGGACCAACAACCAGGCCGAGCAGGAGCAGGATTTGAGGATCCCACCTCCACACCTCCCCTGGGTTTTGCCAACACACCCCAAACACATGGCATGAGAGGTGCTCTGCCTGCCTGGGGACCCTTCCTGGCCTCCTGGCACCCCCAAACATTCCTTGTGTGGCCAAAGGGGCTGAGCTGCCACCAACCCCCTGCTTCCCAAGGCACCATCGGGCTGCTCCCTGAGCTGCCCCTCGTCCTGTCATCCCGCTGAGGGCACCAACAGGGGTACCTAAAGTAGCATGGCAGGAACCCCAATAAATCTGTGGCCAAGGAGTGGCCACAGCCAGCAACCCCCTCCTCCCCGGAGAGCCCCGCAGGGCCGCGCTGGGCTTGTTTATGGCTCCACTTGCAGCAGGGTTGCTGGGATTTGCAGGCTGCGGCCCAGGGAGCCTAATTCCCCCCATAATTTATCTAATCCAGACACTTTGCCGTGCGGCTATAATTGCGTCCGAGCTGCCGCACTGCCTAACAATAAATATCAGCTCCGGAGTCCCTGGGACACGGCTCTGCCGCAGCCGCCCCCACCGCGCCGCCCATGCCCTGAGCCGGACGCCGGCGGCCGCGCCAGACACGCCTGCGCAGGGGGTGCGGGCATCTGGCTGCGACACCCCCGCCTTGGCACGGCCCGGGCACTGCCAGCCCCTCCGCCCTGTCCCCCGAGAGGTGCCAGGGCAGCGGCAGGTCACGGTGGAGATGGGCTGGGGGAGTCACGGAGAGACAAGGGTGAGGGTGGCACAGCTGCCAGCGTCGTGGCGATGCCACGGTGTGGGGATGAGGTTGGGGGTGCAGGGGGTCCGGGCAGAGCAGGGGGGTGCGGGGGGATGGATGCTGAGTGTGGAGGCACCTCGGCATTGTGCTGCGCCTCGGCACGTCGCACACACGCACGATTTATGGGGCCCGAGCTTCCGCCTGGCGACACAATCTCAATGGCAGGGGAGGGGGCTGCCGGGGCTGCTCCCACCCTGCACAAAGGGGTGTGGGATGGGGGGGAGAGCACAGGAGAGCCCCTGCACCGACGGGCGCCAGAGGATGCTCTGGCTGGATGCGTGTCCCCGCCACACCCCTGGGCACTCGCACCAGCGAGGGACCGAGAGGTGGGCGACGGCAGCAGGCGCAGATCCCCGTGGAGGGGTCCACGGACGCACCACAGGAGCGCAGCCCCCATTTCCCGAGAGGGTCCAGCCCAGACCGTCCCCATACACATCGGCTCCCAGCTGTGGGCGCGCCGGCGAGGGCAGGGCAGCCCCGGCGCAGGGTGTTAGGGAGGGGCTGGGCGGCCAAGGCCGCCGACCCCCGACTGCTCCGCTCCCGGTGGCCGCTCCCACCCTCCGCTCTCGCCCCCCGCTGTCCCCGCAGCCCCGGAGCCGCCCTGGGGGTGCCACGGCTGCCGGGCAAAGGCGGTGGGGGGCGGCGGGCACCTGTCGGGCCCCCCCGCCTCCGCCGCGCCGCCGGTGCCGCTCCCGCACCCAGACATGCGGGGGGCGCGATTGGCGGGGGGAGCGGGACCCCTGCCCTGCCCGCCCCGGCGCACCGGGAGATGGATGCCAGGGGGAGCCGGGCTCTCCCCGCTGCCCCCGGTGGGTCAGCGCTGGCGGGGGGGGCTCCCCCCCCGGTGCCCACGACCCCGTCGCGCCCGCACCGGGAGCCGCCGAGCCCCGCCCGGCAGCGCGGCCACGGGGACACGAACCGGCCGGGCGGCTGCCCCCCCCCCGCCGCCGCAGCGATCCCCGGGCAGGGCGAGGGGCACCGGGGGCCCCGGCGGGCGGGGAGCGGCGGCCCCGCCCGCACGAGGGCGCCGCGAGGAGACCGGCACCGGGGGTCCCGCAGTCCCGGTGTCGCCCGCCGCCCCCAGCGCATCCTTCAGCGCGATCCCCGCCGTGTCGCCGCCGCGTCCTTCCCGGCGGCGCCCCCCACCCCGCGCGGCCCCGGGGACACCCCCACACCCCCTCCACCCCCCCACCCCCGCCTCCCGGTGCGGGTCCCGGCGCCCCCGCCCGCACTCACTGCGGGTTGGAGCTGTTCCAGTGCACGGCGTGCCGGTTGCCCAGGGCCCCCGGCGGCCCCCGGCCCGGTAGCAGCAGCAGCAGCGGGAGCAGGGGCAGGAGCCCAGCCGCCATCCTGCCGCCGCCCGAGCCCGCCGCGATCCCGGGGAATGGAGGGAGGGAGAACCGAGCCCGAGCCGCCCGCGCCCCGCGGCCCCGGCGCCCAG
>JAWWLS010000113.1:5231100-5246601 GCA_035040975.1 Myioborus melanocephalus | reverse complement strand
GCCCAGCTCCGCCCCGCGCGCGCCCGCCGCCGCCGCGCCCCCGCGCGCGCTCCCGCCGCCACCCCGGGCCCGCCCCGGCACCGGCACCAGGCTCGGGGCTGCGGGTCCCCGCACGTGGAGACACCGGGGCCGGGTCCCGGGAGGAAAAGGCGGCACCGGGGTCTCGCCGGGACCCCCATGAGCAGGGGCGTTACCTGTGTGGGGTCCTGCTGCCATCGGGGTCTCACTGGGACCCCCGTGGGTGCTCCCACACCTTGGTGCACCCCTGCGTGTCCCTGCGGGGTCCGGTGCCACTGGGATCTCCCTGGGACACCCGCAGCCGGAGGCAGCAGGGCCAGGAGCCGGCGGGGTTGGGGTCGCTGTGTTTGGGAGCTCCGGGCCGGGGGGCAGCAGCCCTTGTGGGGGCCGTGAGTGCAGGCTCAGGGCCCCAGAGGGTCCTCCCGGTGCTGCTGCCAGTGCCATGGGGGTCACACGTGCTCACAGAGGGGTTTGGCCACCCTGGAGGCGCAGGAGTGGGTGCGAGGGAGTGTGCCCGTGTGCCAGGACAGCCTGGCTACCGAGGAACACGGACACAGTGCCAGGCTCTGCCGCCTGCCCTGACCTCCCTCAGGAAGCAGCACTTGGCCAAGTGCCCACCCACATGGGCAGGCCCTTGTTCTTCTCACACCCCAAGGGTTTGTAGGATGGAGGTTCCCGGGGGAGTCCCGGGGGCTGGGGGGCTCCTCTGGGTGTGGGGATTGAGCCGAGTGCCAGCTTCCACTGCCCGTCCTCGGTGGGATCCCTTAGCAACTGCCGTGCAGCGCCGCCCGGCAGAGCCCAGTGCCAGGTGATCGGCGCCCTGGCACATGTGGGCACGCATGGGCACGCTTGCACTGGCACGGGCACGCGCAGCTCAGCAGGGACGCGCAGCTCAGCAGGCACACACAGCCCAGCGGGCACGTGCAGCCCAGCGGGCACACACAACCCAGCGGGCACGTGCAGCCCAGTGGGCACACACAGCCCAGCGGGCACACTCAGCTCAGTGGGCACATGCAGCTCACTGGGCATACTCAGCCCAGCGGGCACACACAGCCCAGCGGGCACATGCAGCCCAGCGGGCACAATCAGCTCAGCGGGCACACGCAGCTCAGCGGGCACACTAAGCTCAGGCGGCAGACACAACTCACTGGGCACACGCAGGTCACTGGGCACTCTCTGCTCAGCGGTCACATGCAGTTCACCAGGCATGCACAGCTTGCTGGGCACACACAGCTCACAGGGCACACTCCGCTCAGCGGGCACATGCAGCTCAGCGGGCACACTCAGCTCACTGGGCACATGCAGCTCAGTGGGCACACGCAGCTCAGGGGGCACACTCAGCTCAATGGGCACACTCAGCTCAGTGGGCACACGCAGCTCAGGGGGCACATGCAGCTCACAGGGCACACGCAGCTCAGGGGGCACACTCAGTTCAGGGGACACAGCTCAGTGGGCACACTCAGGTCACCAGGCACACTCAGCACAATGGGCACACTCAGCTCAATGGGCACACTCAGCTCAATGGGCACACGCAGTGCACCCCCAGCTCCCACGTGGGGCCACCATCCCCAGCCCAGCGGCCTCTGCCCCGGCAGTGCTGGCGTCGTGCATCACCTGGAGCTTTGGCAGCCTTGAGGAGCTTGTGAATGAAACCAGGAGTTCCCAAACCGTGGCTGGGCTTGCTGAGCCGGCCCGAGCTGCTCCTGCCAGGAGCTATCTCTCTGGCGTGGTGAGCGTGGCCAGGGTGGTGCTGTGCAAATGTCATGTTCCCATGTCCCCAGCGGGCCTGGTGACTCTCAGGTGCCCTGTGTTGAGTCTTGGGGGATCTCCTGGCTCCCCGGAGTTTTGGGAGAAGCTCAATGTGGGAGGAGAACCACCCCATTTCCCCTCAAGGTCCCTTAGGCCATGTGGATGCTGCCCTAGGTCATGGAAGGGGGACAAGGAGGATGATGATGGGCAGGGCCCCTGGTGCCACTCAGCACTGTGGGAGACCCAGTGCTGTGATGCCCACGGCAGGGCTGCGCCCCAGTACCATTCCCCACCCGTACTGGTGGCACTGGGAGCCCAAACCCCTGCCAGAGCCCCGCCAGGAAGGGGGAGGGGGCCAGCGGAAAGGCCCGGAGGACCAAAAAAGCCTCTATTAATTATTCATCCGAAGAAGTGAAGTGAAGAAAACACAACACGTGGAAAAGGGCTCTGGCTGCCTGGGGGTGGGAGCGGGGGAGAGCTGGGGAGGGGGGCACAGGGGCCGGGGTGAGGTGGCAGCGGCAGCGGTGGCATCCCAGGGTGCCGCACACCTCTGGGAGGACCCAGAGCACCGCGCTGCCACCATGGAAACGCTTTGGCTCGGCAAACCCATGGCAACACCCACCTCCACATGGAAACCCCCCCTCCCGCTCATGGCAACGCACGCTCCGCCGTCAGCACCCGCACCACGGGGAGACCCCCGCCACGCACGGCCGTGTGCGGGGACACGCAGGGACACGGAGGGACACGGAGGGACACACCCGGGGGGCAGAACACAGCCCTGAGCATCGCGGGGTGTGCGGGTGTCAGCACCCAGCAGGAATTACTCCTGGAATTACACACACAGGGGGCTTGGCCGCGTCTGGGCACAACGGGAGGTGGTGGCTGTGGTGGGATGGCCGGGGACACACCCTGGTGGCTTCGCTTTTGGAGATGTGAGGCGTTGAGCTGTCCAGAGCAAGGGCATGGAGCAGCCCTGGTTCTCCCTCTGTCTCCTCCACGCTGTGCCCATCACAAGGACCAGCAGCTTTCGGCGTCAAAGAGGTGGGGAAAGCCTCGCACCTGCCGTCCATGAGCCCCGAGGGGCTGGAGCGTGTCCCCGGCGGGACAGGGGACTCGCTTGGCCCGCCTGGGTTAATGTTTAACCGCGGCTTCCTGTGACAGAATGTCGCAACCGCAGAGCAGAGCCGGCATTCAATAAATCATCGCGCCGGGCTGGGAGCTGGGCTGGGGGAGTGGGGAGGGGGCAGCGCCCAGCCGAGCGAGAGGGGGAGCCGATAAATAATTCATTAAATAAATAAACATGGTGAGAGTGCGGGGAGGAGGCAGGAGTGTAACCAAGAAAGGGCTCGGTGAACGCGGGCATGAAATATTCACCAGCCACACCTAGCAGGGCCCAACGCGCTGAGCTCAGGGCTCCCGGCCCGCCCGCGGGAGCCAGGTGCCGGCACGTGTCCAGCCAGACACGGCGAGAACAAGCCAGAGGCATGCAGGGAGCACGGCCTGGGTCGGGGAGCAGGCAGCTGGCAGGACTGGCATGGCCATGTCCTGGCTCCTGGTGGCGTTTGGGGCAGCTCCTCACAGCCCCATGTGGGTGTTTGGGCACAGGTCTGTCCTGCCAGGCTGGCACGCCTGGGGCACGCTCAGCACACACCGTGTGCCGGGCAGCCCTGCTCCTCCCTGCCTCTTCCCTTTTATATCCCATGTCAGTCGTTAAATTTGAATGAAGCCTCACGGATGGTTGCGCCGCGCCAGCGCCTTGACGAGCGCTGGGCGGGCATCGCCTCGGGGAGGGCACAGGGGCTGAGCCTTCCCGTTTCCCAGGGAGAGGGGGGAAAACCCAGCTCCGGAGGAGCCCTGGGGAACATCCTGGGGCTGAGCCTGGGCGTGCTGGCAGCGTGGATGCAGGGAGGTGAAGATGGGTGGTCAAATCCCTGGTGAGAAGGGAGAGCGGAGTCTAACCAGAGGGACCAGACCAAGCCCTACTGCTCAGAGGGACATGGGAGAGGTTGCTTAATTAGCGGCCTGGGTTAATTGATGCGGAGCTGGATTCTGTGGCCTTGCAGAGGAGGGTGAGCTGCCACCAGTGAGGGAGCAGCGGTGCCAGGCGGCGGTGCCAGGGCCGTCAGAGGAAATCAGTTTCCTGCTGGAGCCGCTGGATGAAGCCGTGCGTGGCTCCAGCCCCGCTGCTCCCGCTGCCCGGCAGGAGGAAGCTGCAGGGTTCCTGCCCTGGGCGCCAGGCGCCTGTTAGCCGGAACCCTGGCTCCAGCAGCTGTGCCAAATCTCACCCGCCCTGGGTGTGTGGGCACCCAGAGGTGGCGGCTGGGAGGTGAGAGCCACCAGCTCCTCGTGGCTCCCACGGCTGGCAGCCACGGTGCCAAGGTGAGCCCAGGTGAAAGGGGTCACCACTTGGTGCAGCACAGCCGTGCACACTGCCAGCTTAGCCCACCCTGCGTGCTGGACCGGTGTGCCAGGCAGTCCTGTCTGTCCCTCGTGCCACATCCTTGTCCCAGTCCTGTCTGTCCCCTGTGCCACATCCTTGTCCCAGCAGCCCACGCCGGCAGCGGAGGTTACCTGGCAGGAAGCGCCTGAGTCAGCAGCCGGCCCCGGGTGACTCAGCCGGCTCCTCTCCTCTCCAAACCTCCCTCCTGGCCTCAAGATCACTCCAATATCATCCGCCGAGGGCAGCCCCGGCCTCACTCCTGTCCCCTGCTGCTGTGACATGACCACAGTGTGGATGTGCTGGAGGGTGTGAGGGCTGTGCCAGGTGGGAGGCTTGGGTAGGGCAGGGCTGGCACATGGCCCCACTGCAGCCACAGCTGTCTGGGGAAGGGACAAGGACACCAGAGATGGGTTTGTGGCTGCCGACCAGAGCACCTGGCTCCCCACTGGCTCTGGAACATGCTCTGCTCATCCCAGCCATGCCACCCTGGTGTCCCTTGTGAGGTGTCTGGTGGTGTGTAAGTGTCATTAATCTGATGAAGGAGTGACAAGCAGCATCGATATCCTGCTCCCACTGCACACAGATCATGCCACAATCAGCATCTGGGAGCACTGGCAGAAGTGGCAGTGAATGGGGAGGTGCCAGGGACAGACCCACAATGTGCCGTGCTCTAGGTTGTCCCCATCCCAGGTGATGCTGCCAGGGGACCTGCAGACCCTCAGGCCCAAATGAGGGCTGGGGATGGGCACAGGAGCCATCCTAGGAACCCCCAGCTGGCACTGAGCTTGGAAGTGTGGGGCTGCTCTGGCTCTGCCACCATCAGTGCCCACCTGCCCCTTGGCAACAGCCCATTCCCATCCCATTGCAGGCCACGGGTGACTGTGCCCAGGGAGAAGGGCAGGGTGGCACCGTGGCCCTGCCTTGCTGCTGGGCAGAAGCACAGGGAAACAAAGGAGCCAACGAGCTGGGGGGGCAGGGGGGGACCGGGGCTAAGCGTGCAGGCGCAGGAGATTTCAGGGCCTGAAATATTCATCAGGGCTGAGGCGGCGCCTGCCGTCACCGCGGCCGCGAGCGATGGCACGGGGGGGCTTCAATCGTGCATCGCTGGGAACGGCTCAGCAGAGGGGCTGGGGGCACCGGGAAAACGGGGGCTCCCTCCACTGCCTCACCAGAAATGGCTCAGCAGAGGAGATGGGGCCTCAGAGAAAATGGGGGCTCCCTCCACTGACTCACCAGAAATGGGGGTTTTCTCACCAGAATGGCTCACCAGAAATGAGGGTTCCCACGCCAGAAATGGCTCACCAGAAATAGGGGTTCCCTCTATGGGCTCACCAGAAGTGGCTCACCAGAAATGGGGGATCCCTCCACTGCCTCACCAGAAATGGGGGTTTTCTCACCAGAATGGCTCACCAGAAATGGGGGCTCCCTCCACTGGGTCACCAGAAATGAGACTTCCCTCACCAGAAATGGCTCACCAGAAATGGGGGTTCCCTCCATGGGCTCACCAGAAATGGCTCACCAGAGGGGCTGGGGCCACAGAGAAAATGGGGGCTCCCTCCACTGGCTCACCAGAAATGGGGGTTGTCTCACCAGAAATGGCTCACCAGAAATGGGGGCTCCCTCCACTGGCTGCAGCTGCCCCAGGCCTGTGCTGCTGGCCAGGTGATGGGAGCTGGGTGCTGGACAGGGAACAGGGCAGGAGGTGCTGCTGGCACTGCCAGGAGAGCGCCAGGAGGTGCTGGCAGGTGAGGGGTGCCCTGTGCTGCCGGCAGGTGAGGGGTGCCCTGTGCTGCTGGCGGGTGAGGGGTGCCCCGTGCTGCTGGCAGGTGAGGGGTGCCCTGTGCTGCTGGCAGGTGAGGGTGCCCCATGCTGCTGGCAGGTGAGGGATGCCCGGTGCTGCTGGCAGGTGAGGGATGCCCCGTGCTGCTGGCAGGTGTGGGGTGCCCTGTGCTGCTGGGATGCCCTGTGCTGCAGGCAGGTGAGGGGTGCCCTGTGCTGCTGGCAGGTGAGGGGTGACCTGTGCTGCTGGCAGCTGCCACCCGAGGGGCTTGCAGAGGACCCTGTGTGTGTGCAGTGTCCCTGCAGCCTGGCAGTGCCCAGCTGCTCCATCTGGGCTAGGTGGGAGTCCCATGGCTGGCTGTGAGCATGGCCCCGTGCCCCCCATGCAGGTGTTGCTGTCGCAGCCACTTCGTGCTCCTGTGCTCAGTAATTCAGAGCATCCACCCACCTGTGCTGCTCTTGCCTCTGGCCATGGGCTGGCCACACCAGCCAGTCCTCCTGCCAGCTGCTGGGACTGGCCTGGCCTGTCCCTGGGCACCCGAGGAGCTGCCCTGGTGCTGGTCAGGCAGCTCAGGCTCTGCCCTGGCTAACGAGCTCTTTGCCAGGCAAGCTCGTTAGCAGCTTGAGGATCAAAGGAGCACAGGGCATGTGGTGATGTTGGGAGCAGAGCCCAAGATGTTCCAGAGCTCCACCTCCACCTCCCTCACAGCATCCTTCGTGAGCCTGGTGACACCCTGGCACAGAGCGCCTCAGCATCCACTTGGGCACCCTGGGTGGGCATCTAGCCCAGCCTCTGTCCCCACTGTCTGGCTGCCCTGGAGACAGGGACACGGTGCTGGGGTGGTGCCCCGTGTCATTTGCATCCACACATTGAAGTCCTAATCATTCTCCCCAGGGATGCAGAGATTGTCCCAGCACGGGGACCGTGCAGGACCTCAGTGTGCAGCAGCTCCAAGCAGAGCTGGCAGCAAGGGCAGCTCCTGCCCATCCCTGCTCTGGCATTGTCCGGCAGGATTATTGTCCAGCAGGATTACATCACACTCCAGCACGTGCAAGGGCACAGGCACGACAGGACAGACGGACACAGGCACGGACACACAGCCACCCTGGCCCAGAACGGTGATTGCATGGGCAACATCTGTGCCTACACCCCTGCACGGGCACACCCACCGGTGTCTCACACACACCGACTGCCACCCTGGCCCCCGGAGCGGGCACACCTGGCAGCAGGGACCGGCCAGCTGCTCTCCCATCCCCCGGGGATGCAGGTGGGGTGTGCCTGCCCCTGCCTGCGCCGGTGCCCGTGCCCTCATTGCTATGGCAGGAGCGGGCTCGGCGCGTGCAGCTCCGGTTAATTAAGCGGCGCCGGCCGGCTCCCTCCAAGCCCCCGCTGAGTGTTTTGCTCAATGATAACCTTGACGATGCACATCATCGGGAGGCTGCTCGGGGAACGAACGGCTGCTCCGGCCCCTGCGCCCCCTGCTCAGCCCTGCTGCGGGGCTCTGGGGCTGCCCGGCCGCGGGGGCATCACAAAGAGGTGGCACCACGAAGAGGTGGCATCAGGAAGAGGTGGCACCACGAAGAGGTGGCATCCCTGAGAGTGGCTGCCGGGTAGTGAGGGAGCTGGCCCGAAGTGGGTGATGGGCTCTCAGGGTCCTGTGGCCGGTGCCCGCTGTCCGGACCATCGTGCCCAGTGCCTGGCATTCCCAGTGCCCTGCTCCTCAGGGCTCAGCGTGCGTGTCCCCTCAGCACACGTGTCCCCTCGGCATGTCGAGCCAGTGGCCCCGTTTCCATGGTGACACGGAGCCATTTCCCATCTCCGGGATGCTCTCGACAGCTCCGGGGTGGGCGCTGCCGCTGTTGCCCTTCGCCCGTGGGGAACAGGCAGGGATGGGCCCCGCTGCCCTGGGGGGGCTGTGCTCCCCCTGTCAGCCCTCGGGGACGGGCACCGAGCCCCGTGTCCCCTGTGTGCCCTGGGGCCACCCCGGGATGGCTGCAGAACCTGATTTTATCCTCGTGCTGGGCTGATGAGGGGTCTTTGGGGCCACGGCAAGGTTGGGTGGGGGCAGCGTGGTCGGGTGAGGGATCTGGTGCCGAGAGTGGGAACACCACTGAGATAAAGGGATTGTGCCCAGCAGGCTCATCCTAGTGCCCCAATCCCTGTTGTGCCAGTGAGCCAGGCCATGGGGTGGGCACGGCCACGCTGTGCTCCCTCCTCAGTGCCTGCTGTGGCTCCCAGCCCCTGGCACGACACGGTTCTTTATCCTGCTCTCCATCTCCCTGCTGCCTATTACCATTTCCCATCGCTTGCTACGCCAGGTGATAAATTTTTCCTTCCCACTTTCTGAAGGTTTAACTCCCACCCACCTGGGGCACCCCACATCCTCACCCCAGCACCCCGGGGCTGGTGTGGGTGGCACTGGGGAGGGGGGTAGGGGCGGCCCCGAGGCAGGGGGGTTGCGAGACAGAAGGGATGGGCTAATGGAGCCCATTCCTTGAATAGATTCAATTTCTGCCGCGGCGGCTGCGGGGTGCGGAGCCATCAATTGGATTCAGGGGACGGGGAATCTGATTTGGAGCGGCCGCGCCATCAATTAGCCGTTATTGATGGCATTGCTCATTGGAAGTCGATGGGATTTGAAGCTGGTGGCAGCTCCTGCATACCAAACAACACTGGCTCAAGGACAGGGCCCAGGTCTAGCACCCACTCTGGGGGTCCCACAGGAACCCCTTGGGAGTCCCTGAGGGTCTGGGGAAGGGGTGGTGCAATGGGTAACACCCCTGGAATCACTGCATGGGTTCCTGCAAGGCACAGACAGCCAACATCCCTGCACAGGGGGCCTGCAGGGCACAGCTGTCCTGTGGGGGGGTTCTTTGGGGGATGCCTTCACTCAGCATCCCTGCATGGGGGTCCCACAGGGCCTGGTTGTTCCCTGGAATCCCTGAATTGGGGTTCCACAGGGTACAGCCCCCTGGAATCCCTGCATGGGGGTTCTGCTGGGTACAGCCCCCTGGAATCCCTGCATGGGTGTTCCAAGGGTACAGCCCCCTGGAATCCCTGCATGGGGGTCCCACAGAGCATGGCTGTCCCCTGGAATCCCTGCCTGGGGGTCCCAAAAGGCATGGTTGTCCCCTGGAAACCCTGCATGGGGGTTCTGCTGGGTACAGCCCCCTGGAATCACTGCCTGGGGGTCCCACAGGGCCTGGTTGTCCCCTGGAATCCCTGCATGGGTGTCCTGCAGGGCACAGCCCCCTGGAGTCCCTGCATAGAGTCTCACAAGGCATGGTTGTCCCCTGGAGTCCCTGCCTGGGGGTCCCACAGGGTCTGGTTGTCCCCTGGAAACCCTGCATGGGGGTTCTGCTGGGTACAGCCCCCCAGAACCCCTGCATGGTGGTCCCACAGGGTCTGGTTGTCCCCTGGAATCCCTGCATGGGGGTCCCACAGGGCACAGCCCCCTGGAATCCCTGCCTGGGGGTCCCACAATCACCACAACCCCCGACATCCCCACCCACCAGCCCTACAGGCCCCATTGCCGCCCAGCATCCTCCCAGGTGGGTACTTTGGGGGCTGCCCCACCCAGCACCCTACACGGGGGTCCCTTGGGTACGGTGCCCCCCAGGATGGTCTCACCCCCTCCTGGGGAGGGGAGGGTCCCACAGGAGATGCCCCCCTGCACCAGGCAGCCCCTGTGCCCCCCGGGGGGATGGGGGACCCCTCCCTGCAGGGCAGTGGGGTGCGGTGGGGGAAGGGCAGGCAGCCGAGCGGGGGGAGGGGAGCGGCACGGTCGATGCTTTCTCTCTCAGCCTCTTGCCAAGCAGCTTCTCTCTCCCAGAAGCCATAAAACCTGTCTGACGTGCCCGGCACCACTGCGGCAGGCGGCCGGCAACGCCTGCACGGCCAGGGGCTGGGGGGGCCCGGCTGCAGGCGGCCCCGGGGGGGTTTGGGCCCTTCTGGAGCCCCTCAGGAGGGTGAGTGGGGGACTGCACTCATGGGATGTGGGACTGAGAGTGTCAGGGAACTCTCCTGCTGTTGGCAAGGTTGGGGCATGTGGCAGAGCCATGGCTCTGACAGGGACCTGGTTGTGCCATGGGATGAGCCCCCACTGATCCCCCTTTTTCACTCGGGAAGGGGGAAACCCTGCAGCTCCCCACATCCCCCATTTTGGGCATGTTATGGGGTGCATAGCAGAGGGAGAGAGGGACAGAGAGCAGCTGCTCTGTGGGCACCCCAACCACGCCCAAAGGTGGCAAAAGGGACCAGGGTGCCTGGCTGGAGGCCTTGGGTGAGTGACCCCCAAGCCCACTGCCCCCTCACCCCCTGTCCCAGCGCTCATCCCACCACCAGGTGTTAATTACCAGCAGCTCGCCTGTAATTAAAGCTCTCCGGTGACAGGAGCTGACGACTCAATATCAAACTGCTTCAATTAAGGCCATGAGGGCTGTGAAGGGAGCGAGGGGCAGGGACACCCTGGAGGGGACACCCTGGAGGGGACACCCTGCAGGAGCCACCCTGGCACCCGCGCAGGGTTGGGGGGCACGGGCAGGGGCACGGCGGGGGCTGCACAGCCGGGGCGCAGCGATCTTGCAAATATTGTATTGCTCAGTCACTACCAAGGGTTAAAACCAAACCGAGGGCACGGAGGAAGGCGTCTTCCCAGAAGACAGATCAGCGTGTCCTCGCTGCTGGAGGACACGGCAGAGCGGCGGATGCCGCCATCGGAGCTGCTGCCCCGCTCCGGGCTCGGGGGTCCCTGGGCCCCAGGGGAGGGGGTCCGTGGGGAAAGGCACGAGATGAGGTGGTGGCCGTGGGGCAGAGCAGGCGTTCGCTGAGGGGACCCCAGCGCCGGGCCGGTGGCCGGTGGGGCAGTGCCGGGGGGGCGGCAATCCCAGCGCAGGGACTCTCGGCAATCCCGACGTGCGGCGATGCGATGGCCCTGGGAGGGAGAGAGCCCCGTCCGGGGATGCTTGAGGGCAGCACGCAGGTGCTCACCCAGTGCCCCAGAACCTCCCGCTGCCCCTCACCTTCCAGCCCGGAGCTCCCGGCCCCAGCTCGGCTTTGCGGAGGTCCAGCAGGCGGGTCATGGCCTGGGGCTGCCCCACGGGCTCGGGGGTTTGGCTGGGAGGAAGAGTCTGGAAGCGGCGTCGGGGCAGAGGAGCCCATCCCCCCGGCAGGGGCAGCGCCGGGGTCAGATCCAGAGCAGGGCCAGGAGCACGAGCGTCAGGCATGGGGTGCAGGGCTGCGATGGGACCGCGGTGCCCCGGGCAGGAGCCACATCTGCCGGGGCACAAGCAGGGGTCAGGGCGAGCCGGTTCCCGACCTCCCAACCCCGCCCCCGTACTCACCTTCGGGGCCCCCGCGCCCTCGGGGCTGCGAATTCGGCACCTCTGTCACCGGCTCTGGCGCTGAAAAAAAACCCCCACGGTGGTCAGGGAGCGGCTCCCGTGGGTTACGTGGAGGCTCCGGTGTCCCCCGGTGGAGAGTGGTGGAGCCCCCCGAGTTTTGGGGCGCAGCCCCCCCGCCGGACTCACTGGTGCCTCGGCAGCAGACGGTGACGCGCAGCTTCAGGCATCGCCCGGCGCTCTCGGGGCTGGGCACGGCTGGGCAGGGGGGGTCAGCGGGGACCGGCTCCGGTGCGGCCCCCCCGGGACCCCCCGACGGCGGCTCCGCGCGGCCCGGGGGCGCCCCCTCCCGGCGGAACGCGGGAACCGCGCCCCCACCGCCAGCGCGCAGAGCCCCCGAAACAGGGACACCCCGAAACAGGGACACCGAGAGACCCCCTGCACCCCGAACCGGGGACACCCCGAAACAGGGACACCGAGAGACCCCCTGCACCCCGAAACGGGGACACCCCGAACCAGGGGCACCCCGAAACAGGAACACCCAGAGACCCCCTGCACCCCGAACCGGGGACACCCCGAAACAGGGACACCGAGAGACCCCCTGCACCCCGAACCGGGGACACCCCGAACCGGGGGCACCACGAACCGGGGGCATCCCGAACCAGGGGCACCCAGAGCCCACCCTGCACCCTGAACCGGGGACACCCAGAGACCCCCTGCACCCCGAAACAGGGACACCCCAAACCAGAGGCACCCTTAACTGGGGACACCCCGAACCGGGGACACCCAGAGCTCACCCTGCACCCTGAACCGGGGACACCCCGAACCAGCGACGCCCCAAAACAAGGACACCCAGAGCCCACTTGGACCACGAACCCGGGACATCCCGAAACAGGGACACCCAGAGACCCCCTGCACCCCGAACCAGGGACACCTAGAGCCCCCTCGGACCCCGAACCCGGGACACCCCGAACCGGGGACACCCCGAACCTGGGGCGCCACGAACCGGGGACATCCCGAAACAGGGACACCCCGAACCAGGGGCACCCCGAACCAGGGGCACCCCGAACCGGGGACACCCCGAAACAGGGACACCCAGAGACCCCCTGCACCACGAACCGGGGACACCCCGAACCAGGGATGCCCCGAAACAAGGACACCCAGAGCCCGCTCGGACCCCGAACCTGGGACATCCCGAAACAGGGACACCCAGAGACCCCCTGCACCCCGAACCGGAGACATCCCGAACTGGGGACACCCCGAACTGGTGACACCACGAACCAGGGAGACCCAGAGCCCACCCTGCACCCCGAATTGGGAGGACCCCGAACCGGGGACACCCCGACTCCTCCTGCCCCCCGCTAGAGCACCCAGAGCCCACCCTACACCCCGAACCAGGGGCACCCCGACCCCTCGTGTCCCAACCCCAGAGCACCCAGAGCCCACTCTGCAGCCCACCTCCCCACACATCCCCCATCCCAGAGCATCCAGACCCCACCCATGCACCCTGATCCCCTTGTGCCTCCCTCCACGGGCATCAGAGACCCCTTCAACCCCGATCCCCTTGTTCCACCCTCCAGGGGCATCCAGAACCCCTGTGCACCCCACACCTCCACGAACCCCCCACCCCAAGGCATCCAGAACCCCTCTGCACCCCACACCTCCATGAATCCCCCACCCCAGGGCATCCAGACACCCCCTGCATCCCATCCCCTTGCACCCCCACCCTCGGGACACCCACAGCCTCCTGCACCTCAGCCCTGGCATCATCCAGAGCCCCCGTGTTCCCCTCAACCTCAGTGACATCCTGGCTGTACCGTGGCCCCCCACTCACCCTAAACTCGGCTCCATGGGGATCCTGGTGACCCCCAACCCTGGGGAGCTGCACTCAAGCCCCCCTGACATATTCTGATCCCGGAGACCGCACCCAGCGTGCCGCGACCCCAGCGCAGCCCCCAGGGGACTCACAGATGTAGTAGTAGGTCTCCCCCGGCTGGAACTCGAACCCGAGTGAGAAAGGCGTGAAACGCTGGATTTTCTCGGAGAATCGGACGGGCCCGAAGGGCGCTCGGGGCCGGTTGCACTCCCAGCGCTTGAAGGCGCCGGGGGTCTCGTAGCAGCCGCGGTAACCCTCCCGATCCACCATGAAGAGCGTGAAGGTCTCAGCCCGGCCGGCGGGCACAGCCCCCTCGTAGTGCGGGCAGTAGATGTCCAGGTAGTCATTGATGGCCACCTGGATGGAGTAATCGTCCCGCAGGAACCTGCCGGGCAGGAGAAGGCGGGGGTCCCTTTGGGAGGGGTGCCCTGCTGCCCCCAGCAGAGCAGGGAGCTGGATTTTTCCCAAAAAACCCCGGCCGGACACCGCCAGGCATCAGCTCGGATTAGCCGCAGGCCGCTGGAGCTGAATGGGCTCGGGGGGAGTTTGTGCAGCCACGCTGGCCGGGCACAAAGCCCCTCGCCCCAGGCACCCGCCCGGCCGCTGATCGGACATGACACGGCCGTGGGGGACCGTGCGGAGGGACGCTCCGGGGCTGGCAGGGGGTGGCGGCCGGGGCAGGGGGCGCGGGGCGGGCAGGGCACGGGGGCAGCGCTGGGGATGCTCTGAGCTCATGGTTGTGCCGACGGCAAGCGCGGCCAGGCCGGGGTGGAGCAGCTGTGCAGGCACACACACGTGTGCACACACATGAACGTGCACACGCGTGTGAACACGCTCGGTCCTGAGCGTCTGGGGCTGGTGATGGAAAAGGGGCGCTGGCAGGGAGACCTTGTCCCCCACACTGGCCCCAGAGCAGCCGGTGTTCACAGACAGTTCTGGCAGAATCCAGAATGTTCATCAC
This sequence comes from Myioborus melanocephalus, assembly GCA_035040975.1. NCBI lineage: Eukaryota > Metazoa > Chordata > Aves > Passeriformes > Parulidae > Myioborus > Myioborus melanocephalus. The sequence continues at coordinate 5,232,438 of JAWWLS010000113.1, read as the reverse complement.
CGGGATGGCAGCGCTGGCAAGGGGGGATTGAACCCTGCCACCCCACTCAGGCTGGGGGCTCCCCGAGGGCAGGATGGAGCACAGACTCCTGCTGACTCAGAGCATCCCACGGGTGACGCTGGCTGGGACGAGCCTGGGCAGGGCCAGGGCAGGGGGACGGGGCCCTGCCTGACCCAGCAGAGGGGCACACAGAGCCCCCCTTCTCGGGGCATCCATGGGTGGTGGGGTCTCACCTCTCCCATCTGCAGGATGGGAGCAGGGCACCGTCTGCACGCCCAGCCCTGCCCAACATGTGCCAGTCCGCCCCAGGGCAGCAGGCCCAGAGCCCAGGACCTCCATGGGGAGGCCCCAGCATCCTGACCCTGCCTCCTGCTCCCTGAGAAGCCCCGAGCTGGGAAATTCCTAAAATGGAGGAGGTTGTGAAGAGGGATGGAGCCAGACCCTGGCCTGCCAGCGACAGCCAAGCTCCCAGGCAGCACTGATGGCAGGGTGTGGGCTGGAGTGGTGCCCACCATGGAAACCCACAGCCCCAGGAGTGCCACCCACCAGCCTGATGCCACCAGAGGATGCCCAGAGTTCAGTGCCACCAAGGGTGTTCAGGCTCAGCACAGGTGGGTACCACCGGCAGACTGGCAGCACCAGGACTGCCCACCAGCTCGGTGCCACCAAGGGCTTGGTGCCACCAGGAGTCCCACTAGCCTGGGGGCAACCAGGACTGCCCACTGGTGTGGGAACACCCAGAGCTTGGTGTCACTGAGACTTAGGAGCTCAGTGCCACCGGCAGTGCCTGGGGCTAAGCACCACCCATGTGTGCTCGCTGCCCCGGTGGCACCCAGGGATGCCCGGTGGCTCGGTGTCACCGGGGGTGCTCAGGGCTCAGTGCCCCCCGTGGGCACCCGAGGGTTGGTACCAGCTGGGGCACTCACGGGCTCTGCACTGCCCGGGGCTCGGTACCACCGGGGTGCCTGGGGCTCGGTGCCACCAGCGGTGCCCGGTGCTGCTCAGAGCTCAGCACCCCTGGGTGTTCTCACCCGCCCCACAATACCCAGGGCTGCCGGTGCCTCGGTCCCACCGGGAGGCACCACCCGGGGCTCGGTGCCGCTGGGGATGCCCGGGGGCTCGGCGCACGGGGGGCCGCTCGCCCGCTCGGCATTACCCGTGGGCTCGCTGCTGTCGGGGATGCCCGGGGGCTCGGTCCCACCGGGAGGCGCTCCCCGGCTCGGTCCCGCCCGGTGGCCCGGTGGCCAGCAGCCCCGCCCCCCCGGAGCCCACCGCCCGCCGCCCCTCCCGTCCCGTCCCGTCCCGTCCCGCGGCGGCGGCGCGGGCCCGGGGCTCGGC
>JAWWLS010000113.1:5220182-5230909 GCA_035040975.1 Myioborus melanocephalus | reverse complement strand
GGCGGCGGGGGGCGGCGGGGGGCCGCGGGCGGGGCGGCCCGGCGGGGCTCGGCACGGCCCGGCCCGCCCCGACAACTTCGGGCCAATCCCGCCGCGCCGCCGCCCGGCAACTTCACCGACTGCCATTAACCCTTGGCGGGCGGCACCGGCACCCACCGGCACCGGCACGGCCATAGAGACCGGCACCGAGCCCGGTAACTGCCCAGCGGTCGGTACCGCCGGCATCCAGCGGCACCGGGACCGGCAGCAGCGGCCACGCCCCAGTCCGGCACCCCCGGTACCGCCAACATCCACCGGCACCGGTATCCCTGGCAACTCCCCGGTAGCTCTCTTAGCCCGACACCGAGCCGGTATCGGGAATACCGACCGGCACTGGGACCAACACTGTCCGGGCTTGCGGGCTCAGCATCCCGGCAACAGCATCCCTGGCACCGGCACCCCTGGCATCCATCGGCACCGCCCCTGGCACCGGCGGCTCCGGCCCAGTCCGGCTCCCTGCTAAACCCCGGCCGAGCTGGCACCGCCCCGGTACCGGCACCGGCAGTGCTGGCTGCCCCCGCCGTTACCGGGACAGCACCCACTGGCACCGGCACCGGCCGGGCACGGGGAGATCACACGGGGCAGCTCTTGCACACGCGTGTGCCCGGGCCCATCGGGCAGCTCCGCTGTGTCCATGAGCAGCTCTTGCACACGTGTAACCATGCAAGAACCATGGTTCTTGCACACGCGTGTGCCCGTGCTGGTGGCAACTGCTGGCCGCGTGTCCCTGCCCACCAGAGAGCTCTTGCACACTTGTGTGCCCAACATGCTCACACTCACACGTGTTCCTGCCACATCTGTGCCCACCGAGAGCAGCTCTTGCACACCTGTGCCTGTGCAGGTGTGGGTCCCTGACCTGCATACACATGCGCTGAGCACACAGCACAGCTCTCGCACACGTGTGTCAGACTCACAGGGCAGCTCTTACACACACACGTGCCCATGAGTGTGTGGCAGCTCCTGCCAATGTGTGTTCCTGCCTGCAAGGCAGCTCCTGCACACGTGTGTGCCCATGAGTGTGCCCACAGGGCAGCTCCTGTACATGTGTGTGCCCATGAGTGTGCCCACAGGGCAGTTCCTGTACATGTGTGTGTTTGTGGCAGCCCCTCTTCACTCGTGTGGCCATGCACACACGACAGCTTTTGCACACTTACACATCTCTGTCTGCCAGGCAGCTCTTACACACACACACACACACACACACACACACACACACCTGTGTCCATAAAGCAGCTCTTACACACACACACACCTGTGCCCACACAGATTAAGCAGCTCTTGCACACACGTGTGCCCCTATGTGTGTCAGCTCCTGCCCATGCGTGTCCCTGCCCACCAGGCAGCTCTGACACACTTGTGTGCCCATAGAGCAGCTCTCACACCCTCATTTTCCCACATGGCAGCTCTCACACACTTGTGTGCCCAAAGTGCAGCTCTCACACACTTGTGTGCCCACAGAATAGCTCAGGCTATTCTGTGTGCCGACAGAGCAACTCTGGCATAATCGTGTGCCCAAAGAGCAGCTCTCAGACACTCGTGTGCCCACAGAGCAGCTTTCACACACTCGTGTGCCCACAGAGCAGCTCTGGCATACCGGTGTGTCCACCGGGTAGCTCTGGCACATTTGTACACCCAAAGAGCAGCTCTCACCCACTCGTGTGCCCACTAGGCAGCTCTCACACACTCGTGTGCTCATCGGGCAACTCTCACATACTCGTGTCTCCAAAGAGCAGCTCTCACACACTCCTGTGCCCACCAGGCAGCTCTGGCACATTTGTGTGCCCACGGAGCAGCTGTGGCACACAGACACAGACACAGACAGACAGACAGAGACAGAGACACAGACACTCACACTCTCACACTCACACACACACACACACACACACGCACGTGCCCACTCGCGTGTGTCCCCCCGTGTCCCCGCCCGTGCCCACGTGGCCCCCGACACCGCCCCCGCTGCAGCTGCGCGCAGTCCCCGCCAGGGGGCGGTGGCGCTCGGGAGCCCCGGTTCCGGCGCGGGGCCTGCCGGGAGTTGTAGTCCCGCCCCTCTCCCCCACCCCCGGTGCCGGTCGCGGTGCCCCGGTGCCGGTGCGGCGGAGGCAGCACAGAGGCGGCTCTCAGCCCCTTTATTGACGTGGCAGGAGAAAGAGCGGGCGGCGGAGCCCGGCGGGGTTCGGCCTTCCCCGCGGATCCAGCGCTGCGCATTCCCTCCCCGCGGCTCAGGCCTCTGGCGGGGCCGGGGCGGGCCTGGCAGGAGAAGGGAGGGCGCTGGGGTAAGGGTGGGGTCCGCACAACTTCCCCCTACAGCTCCCCCCGTCCCCTGCTCTGTATCTCCACCCTGACCCTCTCCTTTCTCCTCTCCCGCCCTGTTCTGGCCCCTCATTTCTCCTGGCTGTCTCCTCTCCCCCACCCGTATTCCCCTCAGGCTCTGCAGGCCCCCATCCTGGCACTCCTGGAGCTCCTTCACACTCCCCATCGCTCCCTCACACCCCGCATTGCCCCCTCACACCCTCCATGGCCCCCTCACACCCTCCATGGCCCCCCACACCCTCCATGGCCCCCTCACACCCCCCCGGAGCTCCCACCCATCCTGTGCTCACCTGGAAGGAATCACGGTGACATAGGGGTGCCCCGGGGGGGTCTCACTGCGGGACACCGAAGGGCCCGGGGGGTCCAATGGCAGCGGCCGCTGCGGTGGGGGGGGCTTGGCTGGACCTGGGGGCTGCAAGGCCATGGGGGGGGTCAGAGCTCGGTGAGGGGCTGACCCCCCGTTGGGCTCTGGGGGGGTGGGAATCGGCCTCCAGCCCCACACGCAGGTGCTGCTGCATTACCTGAGCGCTCAGCAGCACAGGGTCTGCGGGCAGCGGGCGTGTGGGGGGGGGCGGCCTGTCCGAGGGGGGGGCCTGGGCAGAGAGAGAGGGACAGTGTGACAGCGGGGGACAGGTGGGGGAGCGTGGGAACCAGCGTCCCGCTGGGCTGGAGGGGTGTGGGGACAGCCGTGTCACACAGGTCCCCGAGAGCTGGAGCGCAGCCAGACATGCAGCGGGTCCGGGGTGGGCAGGGGGGTGCCCCCCGCCCTGCCCGGGCATTACCTTGGGCACGGGGTCCGGCGGGAGAGGCCGGGAGGGCGGATCAGGCCGGGCTGAGCCGAGGGCAGCCGGCTGCGGAGAGAGGGAGAGGGGGGGCAAGCCATGCAGCATGCGGAGACCCCCCTCCCGCCAGGCAGAGACAGAGATCCCCCCCTCAGCGCACAGCCCTGGCTGGGACGGGCTCCAATCCCGGCTGTGCCAAGCGGCAGTGCCAGGCTGCTCCGCGTGCCAAGGAGTGGGATATCCCCACACGTGGGATGCTCTGAGCTGGCACCCCAGGACCGGAGAGAACTGGGCACCTGCTACCCCCATCCTCACCTTGCTGCCATGCATGACCTGCAGCTCCGTGGCCTGCCGCCACTGCGGGGGCCGGGGACGCGCAGGGGGACCTTGGCTGCTGCCCGGTGTGGGCTCTGGCTGTGAGATCCTGCAGGGAAAACCCAGGATGAGACCCTGCTCGCTCTGGGCGTTTGGGGGACCCCGCACGGCCACCGAGCGACACCGACACCAGCAGAAGCCCAAGAGAAACGAACCCCTCGGCGCCGGAAGATGCGACACCCCGCACCCCGCGGGCTGCCCCGCACCCCACGGGCACTGCCAGGGGAAGAGCGCAGCACCGGAGGCCTTGCGAAGCAGGACGGCTCGGGGACAGCCCCACGCCCGGGCGCCGGCGGTGACGTTACCCGCTCCAGCCGTCTGCGGCTCCGGGACCCAGGAACCGCACCCGGGTCTCAGCACTGTGGGGAGAAGAGTGGGGGGCTCAGCCCGGGGCTGGGGGGCGAGAGGAGCCGCGGGGACGTGGGGTGACGGGGCTGTGACCTCCGCTGGGGATGCACAAACACACACAGAGACGGTCGCTCTGCGGGGACCCATGTGCGTGTGTGCTCACATGCCAGGGCACACGCATGCAGGATTGAGCGTGCCACCTGCGTGCCACATGCAGAGGTGGGCGTGCCACCGGTGTGTCGCAGCACGCGTGAGCAGAGTCGAGCAGGCCGCTGATGCGCCGCGGCGAACGCGTGCAGAGGCGTCGTGTGCCACCTGTGTGCCTTGGCACACGTGTGCAGAGGCCAGCGTGCCATCTGCGTGACACGGCACACGCATGCAGAGAGGGCTGTGTGCCACCTCCGTGTCACAACACACACGTGGAAGTGAGTGTGCCACCTGTGTGTCACAGCACACGCGTGCAGAGGTGAGTGTGACAGCCGTGTGCCACCGGTGTGCCTCAGCACGTGCATGCAGAGCCGAGCGTGCCAACACCCACGTGCCCCCCACATACCCCCAGTGTGCCCCCCACGTGCCCCCCTGTCCCCGGTACCTGTACTGGCAGGAGGTGCCTTTCCCAAGCTGGCAGAGGCGCTTGTGCAGGCCGGCACGGCGGGCACGGCACAGCCCCAGCGCCAGCGCCAGCCCCAGCAGCGCGCTCAGCAGCAGGGCCGTGGGCAGGGCGCTTCCCCCTGCGGGAGAGCAGCGCGTCAGCCCCCGCCGTGCCCAGCACCCCCCCTGGCACCGCACAAAGCCCCATTCTCTGCGCTGGCCTTGTCTCTCACCTCGCTCCAGGCCGGCAGGGCCGCTGTCTTGGCTGCCCCCCACGCCGGGGCTGTCACAGCTTGGGGGGGCCCAGCCCCGCTCACAGTGGCAGTGCCCGTGGTTGTTGCACACCTGGGTGGGTGACACCGGCTGAACTCAGCCCCTGAGGGGCAGGTCCCCACTCCCCACAGCCGCTCCCCAGCCCCGCACTCACCCCGTGCCCGTGGCATTTGCTCTGGCACTGCTGGTCACCCAGCATGGAGATGTCCTGGCACCGGTGCTGGAGGCACATCTGTGGGGGATGGGGTGTCAGCACTGCAAGAGTCCCCCTGCTCCCTTCCCTGTCACCCACTGCTCACCTTCCCGGGGCCACAGGTGGTGCCAGGCAGCACCATGGCCGCATCTGTCACATCCTCATCCCCGGGCAGGGTGGTGCCCTGGCAGGACCCTTCTGGCCTGCCCCCATGGGAGCTGCTGCGCTGGCACTGCAGCATCCCACAGCTGGTGTCCCTACAGGGACAGAGGGGTCAGGGCAGGGGGCACGGCAAAGGGACATGGAGAAGGATGGGGACCTCACTCACTGCTGGGTGCAAGTGACATAGGAACCATTGGGGAGCTGCCCACAGTGCCCACGTTCATCCCCTCTGGTGTTCAGGGCAGCCATGCAGGAGCTGGAGACAGGACTGGCACCTGCAGTGGGGGCAGAGACCCTCAGTACCTCTACCTAGCTGCCAGCACCCCACCCCAGCCTTGCTCTACCTACCTGGCCCCAGCAGCTGCTGGCACTGCCCCTCGTAGGTGGCACAGGCCCCGCTGTAGCAGCGTGCCCGCCCGCTGGCACAGGGCTGCCCGTCCTGCAGGAACGTGTCAGGGGGGCAGCGCTGCGAGACCCCGTCACAGAACTCGGGCAGGTCACACTCGCCCAGAGGCTCCCGACACACGTGGCCAGCGCGGCGCAGCTGTGGGGGAACATGTTCAGAAAAATGGGGTGAGTGGGGGACATGGTCAGATAAATGGTATGAGTGGGGGGACAGGGTCAGACAAACAGGATGAGTAGGGGGACAAGGTCAGAGAAATGGGGTGAGTGGGGAGACATGGTCAGATAAACAGGGTGAGTCGGGGACAGGGTCAGACAAATGGGGTGAGTGGGGAGACATGGTCAGGCAAACAGGATGAGTGGGGGGACATGGTCAGATAAACGGGGTGAATGGGGCGACACAGTCAGATAAACAGGGTGATTGGGGGACATGGTCAGACAAAGAGGATGAGTGGGGGACATGGTCAGACAAAGAGGATGAGTGGGGGACATGGTCAGAGAAATGGGGTGAGTGGGGGGATAGTCAGATAAATGGGGTGAGTGGGGGACTCGCCCACCATGGGGAGTGGCTGGTGTGCCCATGGCATGGGTGCCCATCCCCACACACCTGGCAGTCCTCACAGCAGGCATCCTCAGTGGCACACACGGCCCCTGGCATCAGCTGGCAGGAGCTGCTGTTGCAGCAAGGATCGGTGCACTCCTGAGGTGGGGGGGCTGCAGTCAGCGGGTGCCACCAGCGCCCAGCACTGGGCACTGGAAACCACCCTGCCAGCCCCAGACACCCCAGGGCAGAGCCATGGAGAAACGGGGTGGCTTCAGGGCTACAGGCCTACCCAGAGCCCCCCGTACCACGCTGAGGCCGCAGTCACATTCCTCGCCCAGCTCTACGAAGTGATTCCCACAGGTGGGGCTCCCAGTCAGGACCTGGGGCTCGGGGACATTGGACAGGCACCAGCCCTGGCCCTGCTGCAGGCTGCGCTCCAGGTCCTGCTGGCTGCAGTTGCTGAAGCTCAGGCCAGGGGTCAACCTGCAGAGGCAGGAGGGGCCATGAGGTGAGGTGAGGCGAGGTGAGGTGAGGAAGGGGCTTGGCCCCAGCCCCCCAAAGGGCTGCCCGCTGCCCTCACCCCGTGGGCGGTGCCATGATGCAGCCGCGGTCGTGCCGGAGGTCGCCGCAGTCGCAGAGGTGCCCGGCGCTGTCGTGGCGCATGCCCAGGTTGTGCCCCAGCTGATGGGCCACAGTGGAGGCCACGACGAGGACACTGACAGAGTGATCCTGTGGGACAGGAGGGTCAGGGAGGGCAGCTGGTGGGAGGGCAGGGTGGGGGGACAGAGGTACTGACCATGCTGACCCCCCCTGATCGCGTGGGGGAACACATGGAGGCTTGAGTCGACATCCCCACGGAGACATCATCGAAGCGGGCACCCCTGGGGAGAGAGCACAGCCGGTTGGGGGACTGCTATGGCCTCGTCCCCCTGTCCCCACCCTGTCCCCCACTCACGTCAGGAGCTGGGCATTGTCGTGGGGCAGCTGGGGCAGCAGCTCCTCCTGGCGCCAGCGCAGGAACCGCTCCAGCACGGCCCGGGCGCTGCCGCCCACCGCGATCTTGTCACCCTCGCTCCAGACCTCCACGGCCAGCAGGGCCACCCGCACCCCCAGCGGGCGGAAGAACTGGGGGGGCACAGAGGGGTCAGAGCCCCCCCAGCACTGCAGAGGCAGGGGCACAGCCGGGCACTGTGCTGGCATGGACAGACACGATCGTGACTCACCACATCCACCTGGTTGGCAATTTCCAGGGTCCGGGTGCGAACACGTTGTAGGCTGGGGTAATTCTGGAACTGGGGAAACAGGGAGAAGGGTCAGAGGGGTGGCTGTGGGAAGGTCAGCCCCTGCTGTGGGGACACTGCCCAGCACTCACCGCAGCGTGGTCCACCACCATCACCAGCTCCACAAAGCGCTGCTCTGCCGCTGCCCGCTTGCCCTGGGGACAGAGAGGGGTCAGAGTGCTGATACACGGACACTCTGTGGGGCAAGACCCCTGGGTGACCTACCCTCTGTGGCCAGGGGGGCTCTGTTGCCTCTGCTCCAGGGTGGGAGCCCTGCCTGCAGCTCTGTGGCTCCAGCCGAAGCTGGGATGCCAAGTGCTGCCCTGGGCTGCTGCTGGTGTCTGCCTCCAGTGTGTAGCTCCTGGTGTCCGACAGCCAGAGGCGGCCACTGGGGAAGGACAGAGGAGCTGGGATATGGAGCCCATCCCATCATCAGCACGGTGGGAGTGGGCTCATGGACCAGCTTCAGGGCTCACCTGAGTCCAGCGCAGGCACAGAGGTTGGCCCAGGAACCAGGGAAGCCCTGCACGGTCCCCTGGTAGCAGCAGTGCTCCTGCCGCAGAGAAGGGGGCTCAGGATCCACCCCAGGCTGGGGTCCCTCTGGGGAACAGGGACAGCTTGGGGACAGCACAGGTGACAGCCATGCTGGAGGCCATACCTGCTCTCTGGGCTCCTGGATCACCCGTGTGCCGTCGGGCAGGTAATAGAGCAGTGCCCCAGTGCCCTGCACCAGCTCCCTGCCAGAGACTCGTGTCACCCACAGCAGGAACCCCCAGCTCACCCTGCCCTGAGCACACCCCGGCAGGAAGGGAGGACTCAGCACCTCCCATGTCCCTGCTGTGGGTGCACCCTGGGGTCCCCACCCCACCTGTGCATGGATGGAGACGCATAAGGGGAGTAACGGACCCCCACACTAAGTGCACCATGGACAGAGCCCCAGGGTCCCAGCAGGACCCCCACTCTTGCATGTGTCTGGGAGCTCCGTCCCATGCCCTGCTGTTGCCCCCAGAACCACAGACTCACCAGTTCTGCTCCAGCTCCAGCAGCAGCCGCACTCCCTCCAGCTCCAGCAGGACTGTCAGACGGGCGGGGAAGCCCCCCTGGCACAGGCCGCGGTTAAGGGGGTACCCCCTGTGCCAAGCTGCCCCCTCCCCACGCACCCCCAGGGGCAGCGGGACCCGCCCGGCCCTGGCGCGTGCCCGGAGGGAGCGGTCGGAAGGGATGCCCTGCCCTCCCCGCAGGAAGCGTCCCTCCCTCCCGGCCTCATTGTGTCGGGGAAAGGGGGGGTTGGACCGAGCGGGGCCCCCACCCCGTTCCTCCCGCTCTTCCTGCCCGGTGCAGCGCTGCGGAAACACCGGAGAGACTCCCTGCGGTGGGCTGGGCCCTTCCGCCCCACCCGGGAGGGGCGCGGGGTGCGGACCCCGACCCAGAAATGTCTCTCCCAGCATCAGGAAGGGAAGGGGGATTTGCTGGGGACCCCCGCCGCCACTGCTTCTGGGTGCTGGGGACCCCGGGGATGTGGCACCAGGACATGTCCTGCACTGAGAAGAGGGCAGGGGGAGGTGGCAGGGTGCAGGCACTGCCACAAGTGTGGGGGACCCCAGGAATGTGGGTGGGGACTCACCTGGGTGGCTTCAGCCAAGCTGAGTGTCCGGTTATCCCACAGCACCTTCGGGGTCACTGACCAGGAGTGTCCTAATTCCTCACTGTGCTGCTGCTGCTGCTGCTGCGAGCTGTCACCTGCACAGGGCCCTCACCACTGTGTCACCTGCACAGCCTAGACCCTCACGGTCACCCAGGACAGCCCCACGGTCATCCAGCACAGCCCAGACCCTCTCCAGTAACCCAGCACAGCCCAGACCCTCATGAACACCCAGCATAGCCCAGATCCCCCCAGGGTCACCCAGCACATCCCAGACCCCCACAGTAACCCAGCACAGCCCAGACCCCTCCAAGGTCTCTCAGTCACAGCCCAAACCCCCATGGACACTCAGCATAGCCCCAGGGTCACCCAGCACAGCCCAGACCCCCACGGACACCCAGCACAGCCCAGACCCTCACGGTCACACAGCACAGCACAGCCCCTCCTGGTCGCTCATCACAATCCAGACCCCCAACGTCACCCATCACACCCTGGACCCCCAGCCTGCACCCTGGACCCTCCTGGTCACCCATCCAAGTGTGGTCACCCAAGGCATTACAGCCCCCCCAGCTGTCACCCAGGACACGTGTGACAGGGACCCCCACATTCACAGCACGGCTCCCAGCAGAGCCTGGGGGGAACCCCCCCTGTTTGGGGGCTGCAGGAGGACGGGATGGGCTCCTGGGCCAAGCCTTGCATCACCTCGGCCGGCTGCCCAGTACAACCAGCACAGAGACTGGGCAGGGCTGGGAGCCGGGCTCGGCTGACTCAGACCCCCCCTCCCGCCAGCTTTGGGGGAACCCCTGCCCGCCCAGGGCCCCGGGATACGGGAAGGGGTTTGGACAGAGCAGCAAACCCCGCTCCGCACGGCCACACCAGCCCGGGGAGCGCCGGGGACAGACCCGGGTACCGGGGGAGCACCGAGCATCCCGGGGAGGGATCCCCGCGTATCCCCGGGAGGGGGCACCGAGCGTCCCGGAGGGCGCACCGAGCGTACCGGGAGGACACACCGGACATCCTGAGGAGGTGGCAACGAGCTTCCAGAGGGGCTACGACTCCCTCCCGATGCCATCCCGGTCCTCCCGCGGGTATCCCCGCGATGCCCCGACCGGGGGCGAGCCGCGCACCCCACCGACCCCCCCCATCCCGCTCCGGACCCCGGTTCCCCGCTCACCTGCAGCGCTGCCGGGGCCAGCGGCGAGCAGCAGCCCCGCGGCGAGCAGCAGCCGCGGCCCCATCGCCCCCGTGGCCGCTCCGGGTCGCGCTGCCCCGCCGCGGCCGCCCCCGCCGGCTCCCGTCGCGCATGGCCCCGGCACCGGCACCGGCACCGACCCCGCCCGGCCCGGCCCGGCCCGGGGGCGGAACTTCCCTGCCAGCGCCGTGGCCCCGTTCCGCTCCTCCGGCACCGCCCAGGCCGGGGCGGAGCGGGGGTGGCTCCGTGTGCGCCGGGAGGGGCTGGTGGTGGCCGGGGGACGGCTGGGAAGGCGGTGGTGGTGATGGGGTGCGACCCCTCCCCATCCCGAGACCGCTGCCCTCATCATCCCGTAGAGTGGAGTTCCCCACCTTCACCACCCCGGAGAGCAGAGCCGCCCATCTTCATCATCTCACGCTCTGCAGACCCCTCCTTCATCATCCTGTGCAATGAAGACCCCCACCTTCACCATCCCGGAGAGCAGAGGCACCCACCTTCACCACCTCATGCTCTGGAGCCCTCTCCTTCATCTTCCTGTATACTGGAGACCCCCACCTTCACCACCCCTGATGGCAGAGCCCCCTGCCTCCATCC
>JAWWLS010000113.1:5137906-5154974 GCA_035040975.1 Myioborus melanocephalus | reverse complement strand
CATTCCCATTCCCATTCCCATTCCCGTTTCCATTCCCATTCCCATTCCCATACCCATATCCATCCCATCATCTCCATTCCATCACCATCCTCCTCCCCATCCCCATCCCCATCCCCATCCCATTCCCATTCCCACCCCATTCCCATTCCCACCTCCATTCCCATCTCCATTCCCCTCATCCCCATCTCCACTCCCACCCCCATACTCACCTCCATCCTATCCCATGCTCCCCCCATCCCATCCCCATCCCTTCCAGCGTGACCCCAGCACAGAAAGGGCTCGGTGGCCCTTTGGGGTGGCCCCTGCCTGTCCCCATGTCCCCACGTACTGTCCGAGGCGCTGAAGTACTCGGGGTTGACGGAGGCGTAGAGGGTCCCGCTGGGGTACCCGTCGTGGTTCCTGCCAGGGGTGGGCAGGGCTCGGAGCTGCTGCCTCCCCCCAGCCCTGCCCAGGCCTGGTTTGGCCAGACCCCAGCCCAGCCCAGCCCAGCCCCGGGGGGGTCGTTACCTCTTCTTGTTGTAGAAGAAGACAAAGACGGCCAGGCAGGAGATGAGCACCATGAGCACCACGGGCGTGACCGTGAGCAGCACGTAGAAGCTGCTGGACTCTTCCTCGGCTGCCGGGAGCAGGTGCCCATGGATCAGGGTCTGGGCACTCATCCCGGCTCACATGGGGCACCTGTCCCACCCCTGGGCCAGAGAGGGGGAGCCTCCAGCTCCCCAGAGCAGCAGCACCCTCTGATCCCCGTGTGCCCTCAACCTTTTGGTCCCAGTGTCCATCTCCCCAATCTCCCAACTCCTCAATCCTTCATCCTTGGATGAAAGATGGGAAGATGACCAGCCTGGCTGAGCAGAGGTTTTTAGCTGGAACTCAGGGAGAAGGGAAAGGCTCTGATCTGTGGAAGAGGGGGCTGGAAGTTCAGGAGGATCTGAGGGAGCTCAGGACAAAAATGAAAATTAGAAGGGCCAAAACCCAGCTAGAACTGAATCTGCTGTAAGAGACAATAAAAAATGTTTCTATAAATCCATTAGTACCCAAGGGAGAGCTGAGAGGAAAGTGAATGCTGGGCACTGCTGAGGGACCTCAAATCCTGGGGTCAGTTTTGGACCCCGCAAGATAAGAAAGGGGGGCTGGAATGTGACCAGAGAAGGATCAGAACTGGGGAGGGGTCTGGAGCACCAGGAGCACCTGAGGGGGGCGAGGGGGCTCATCCTGGGGAAAAGGAGGCTCAGGGGGGACCTTGTGTCTCTGCACAGCTCCTGACAGGAGGGGACAGCCCAGGGGTTGGGCTCTGCTCCCAGGGAACAGGGACAGGAGCAGAGGGAACGGCCTCAGGTTGCACCAGGGGAGGTTTAGATTGGATATTGGGGAAAACTGGGAAGCACTGGAGCAGGCTGCCCAGGGCACTGGGGAAGTCTTTGTCCCTGAGGGGATTCAACAGAGGTGTGGATGTGGCACTTGGGGACATGAGTTAGAGACAGCCTTGGCAGTGCTGAGGGAACATTTGGACTCACTGGTCTTGGAGCCTTTTCCAACCCAAAAGATTCTGTGACTCTGTGATGCTGCAGTGTCTCAGGCCAGGATCATCCCTCAACCCCTCCACTTCCCAGCCCAGAAACAACAACTCCCACCTCCAGCAGCATCCCCTGACCCCACACATCCATCCCAGCAGCACAGCCCAACTCCCCAGTGAGCCCCAGCTCCCCGACCCCACAGCTGCCCCCTCCCTGCCCACCAAGGTCCCCCTGTCCCCTGCAGGTACCTGGCCCCAGGATGTAAAACTTGACCAGCCCTGTCCAGGAGCCGTTTCCAGCCAGAGAGGTGGCCCGGACCTTGGCTGAGTAATTCCCTGGCTGGAGCAGAGCCAGGTGGACACCCCCATACTTGGAGTAGCGGTGGCGTGACACGCAGACAACAGTGGTGACCTCCTGGAGGGGACAACGAGGGGGTGGCAAAGGGGATTCGTCCCCCCCAGCCATGTGTAAGGCTTGGGAGAGGGATGGGATGGGATGGGATGGGATTGGATGGGATGGGATGGGATGGGATGGGATGGGATGGGATGGGATGGGATGGGATGGGATGGGATGGGATTGGATGGGATGGGATGGAGATGGAGATGAGGATGATGGAGATGGAGGTGGAGATGGAGATGGAGATGGAGGTGGAGATGGAGATGGAGATGGAGATGGGACGGGAGGAGAGGGGATGAGATATAGATGGAGATGGAGATGGAGATGGAGACGGGAATGGAGATGGGGAAGGGGACAGAGATGGAGACGGGGATGGAGATGGGGATGGAGATGAGGATGATGGGATGGGATGAGATGGAGATGGAGATGGAGATGGAGATAGGGACAGAGATGGAGACAGGGACATGGATGGGGATGGAGATTGGGATGGGGATGGAAATGAGGATGGCATGGGTGCTCTGCCCCTTTAACCAGACCTGGCAGGGCTGGGCAGGGGATGCCACAGGGACTTCTTACCTCAGTCTCCCGGCTGTACTTGATCTCATACTTGAGGATGAGCCCGTTGGGGTTCCTGGGCTCCTCCCAGCGCAGCAGGACGCTGTTCTTGCCAGCCGGCTCCCACGTCACATTGCCAGGAATGTTGTCAGCTTGCACTGGAGAGGGGCACAGAGGGAGTCAGCTCCTGGGGGCACCCCCTGGACCCCAACCCCATCTCAACAACACCCTAGCACGGCCAGGGCTGGGCACGCACGCTCGGGCATGGTCCTGGCGAAGACGAAGGTGGCGGCGCTGCAGCCCACGGTGTGCGCGGCGTGGTTGCAGGCGTGGATGTCGATGCGGTACTCGGTGAAGTGGCGCAGCCGCGACAGCACCGCCCGGTCTCGCACCACCTTGTCCTCGAAGATCTGGAAATCAGGCTTGGGCTCGCCTCCGGGCCGGCTCGGGGCCAGCGGCTCTGCTGAGGAGGTGTTGGCTGCGGGTGTGACGGCCACCACGTCCCTGCGCTGCTTTGGGGTCCTGCAGGACATGGGAATAGGAAGTGATGCAGAGTTGAAGTCCTGAGGTTGTCCCCCAAAATTGGTCAGGGGAAGGGAGATCCCCCAGGCTGGTCCCAGCTCACCTCTGTGGGTTCTTATTGATGGATGTCACCTTCCAGGGTGGCCTGAGACAGCGGGAAATCAGTTAAAGGGTCTGCCAGGAGCAGCCACGGGACCCCCCCACCCAGGCAGACCCACGCACCCAGCTTGAGGGAGCCCCCCAAAGCAGGGAACCCCCCCAGATGGCACCTGGGGATGGTGATGGAATTGTGCAGGAAGTTCTCAAACTTCTTCTGGAAGGACTCAGCCTCGCCCTCCATGCGCAGCTGCCCGTCAGTGGGGCGGCAGGGGCAGCACCTCTCCTCCGCATCCTGCTCCCCCTCGGGGCCGTCCCCAAACCCGAAACGCGTGTCTGCGCTGCTGGTGGGCAGCTTCAGGCCTGTGGGCAGCAACGGGCAGGGCTGGCAGAGCCTGGCTCAGCGGTACCACCCTCGTTCTGCCGGTGTCCTCGGCTGCTGGGCTGCCCCCGCCCCGCCTGGCCTCACCTTTGTGGCAGTAGTCGTTGATGTAGAGCTCCATGTCCTCGGCCAGCTGCTGCCACAGCACCAGGTAGTAGATGATGTTGCCGTTGCGTTGCGTGGGCGGCTTCCAACGCACCACGATGTGGGAGGAGGAGTTGGACATGGAGATGACATCCCGGGGCACCGTCGGGGCTGGGATGACACAGGGGCGGTCAGTCTTTCCTGTAGGGGTGGGGTGGGCCCACCAAGGGCACTGCCGGCCCCGTGCCAGCCCCTTACCCGCTGGCATGGTGCGGATGTAAACCACCTCGCTCTGGGCCCCGTAGTTGCGCCCTTCCTCGGCCGTGGTGAGGGTGATGGCACGCACGAAGATGGCATATTGGGTCCAGGGACGGAGGTTGAGCAGCGTCACCCCTGGCTCCTGCTCGCTGCTCAGTGGCAGGTCCACGTCCAGCACGTTCCAGCTCTGGGCCCCGCAGGCATCCTGCCCCACGTACTCCGACACATTCTGGAAGGGTCTGTCCCACACCGGGCATCAGGGAGGGTCAAGCAGGGACAGAGGGCACCGCAGGCTGGCATTCCCAAGCTCTCCACCACGGGGACAAGAGGAGCACTTACGATTCTTTGTAGTAGACGATGAAGCTGAGGAGGTCGCGGTACTCGGGGGGCCGGTACCGCTCCCACTTGAGGAAGATGCGGTCGGACTCGGTGACGTTGGAGATGAAGCGCAGGGTTTGGGTCTTGCCTGTGGGGAGGAGGCAGGGCTCAGGCAGAGGCTTGTGGCACTGCTGGTTGTCCCCATCCCTGTACTCACAGGACGCCCTGTCCCCGTTGGTGCGGGGGTTGATCTCTGCCTTGTTCTGCCGGCCCTTGGTGCCCGTCACCTCCTCCATGCGATAGATCTCGGCCAGGCACAGCTTGGGGTTGAATGCAAAGTACATCTTGCCCACGGGGATGGAGAGGATGTGGTGGCTCCAGTCCCAGAGCTGCTGCAGGTTCTGGTTGTCCAGGACGTACAGAGTGTAATTCCTGGGGGAGGAGATGTGGGTGGAGGCAGTGGGCAAAGGCACCTTCAGGGCCACAGGTCACCCCCAAACCCACACCATCCTCACCCATCCACCATGGAGTCACCACGGATCAGTTTTAGGTTCTTGAAGAAGGACAAGGAGACGAGGGCGAAGGAGTGTTTGATCTTCAGGAAGCCCGTGATGGTCTCAATGAGCCCCAGGCTGTTCTGCAGCTCCGAGGCCAGGTTGTCTGGGAATTACACACTGTGTGAGCTCAGGGACAGGAGCACCTCCCCATTAACTCACCCTGCAAGGCAAAACACCCCCTGCCCTCCACAGCAGCTCTCCCAGCCGGGGTGGGTCTGGCAGGGCCAGCTCTGGCACTCACAGCCCCGGCGGATGTTGAGGATGAGGTTCCCCTCGATAAGGGTGCAGCCCCCCAGCTCCTGCGCCGCCTGCATCGAGTCGATGGTCTTGGTGCCCACCTTGCACTCCTTGGGACACAGCCCCTCGCACTTGTGGCAGAACATGCTGCGGGCAGGGCGACAGGGACGGGGACGTGAACCAGCCAGCGTGCCACCACCCTGCCCGTGCCAGGGCACCGGGGACACCCCCACCTGCTCTCGTTCCTGGTGTAGCCCGAGGGACACTCGGACAGGCACTGCCGCTGGTGGATGACGAACTTGGAGGCGTCGCGGGGGTCGTGGGAGACCTTGCGGAGGCTGGCGCAGTACTCGGCCGTGACGCAGCGCCAGCCCTCGTACTCGTAGGTGCGGGGCGGGCACGAGGGCAGGCAGTGCCCGTTGAAGTGGAAGTGGCGGCAGGCGACGCAGGCCCGTCGGTCGTGGGGGCGGCCGCAGCCCCCCAGGCACTCGGCGTGGCAGCACTCGCCCGCTGCCGTGCACGCCGAGCCCGCCCCGCATGGGCACACTGGGAGGGGAGACGGGCACAGTGGGCATGGAGAGCGGGCTGCAAGGATTGGGATTGGGGGCAGTGGGAGAGGAGAGACGAGGGAAGGGGTTGGGGGGCTGGTGGCATCCTCCATGGATGGGGGGAAATGGGAGTGAGGGTGGGATGGAGAGATGGATGGAGGGAGGGGTGGTGGGATGAAGGGATGTAGGGAGGGATGGATTCTGTGATGGAGGAATGCAGGGATGGAGGGAGGAAGGGAGAGAGGGAAGGGTGTGGGGATGAAGGGAAGGATGTGGGGATGTGGGGATAGATTTGGTGATGGAGGAATATGGGGATGGATGCAGTGATGGAGGAAGGCAGGGATGGAGGGAAGGATGGAGCGATGCAGGGAGGAATGAGGGGATGTGGGGATGAATTTGGTGATGGAAGAACATGGGGATGGAGGGAGGGATGGTGGGATGAAGGGATGTAGGGAGGGATGAGTTCAATGATGGAGGAATGCAGGGATGCAGGGAGGGAGGGAGGGATGTGGGGATGGATTTGGTGATGGAGGAATGCAGGGATGGAGGGAAAGATGAAGGGATGCAGGGAGGGAGAGAGGGATGGATTTGGTGATGGAGTAATGTGAGGATGGAGGGAGGGATGGATGGTGGGACAAAGGATTTGGTGGTGGAGGAACATGGGGATGGATTCAGTGATGGAGGAATCCAGGGATGGAGAGAGGGAGGGAAGGATGGTGGGATGAAGGGATGCAGGGAAGGATGCATTCAATGATGGGGGAATGTGGGGATGGAGGGAGGGATGGTGGGATGAAGGGATGCAGGGAGGGAGGGACGTGGGGATGGATGCAGTGATGGAGGAATGCAGGGATGGATGGTGGGATGAAGGGAGGAATGTGATGCAAGGCCAGAAGGAAGGATGCAGGGACAGAAGCAGGGATGCTGGGATGTGGGGATGGATGTGATGATGGAGGGAGGGAGGGAGGGATGGATGGTGGGAAGAAGGGATGCAGGGAGGGAGGGACGTGGGGATGGATTCAGGGTTGAAGGACTGCAGGGATGGAGGGAGGGATGAAGGGAGGAATGTGAAGCAGAGACAGAAGGAGGGATGCAGGGAGAGAAAGACAGATGCTGGGATGTGAGGATGCAAGAATGGAGAGAGAAAGGGAAGAGTACAGAGATGCAGGGAGGTAGGGATGGATTGATGGAGGAGTGGATGGAGGCATGGCAGCACTGATGGAGGGGTGCCCAAAGGGATGGAGGAACGGATGCATGGCCGTGTGATGAGTGAGGCTGGCCGGGCAGGTGAGTTGATTGGTGGCTGTGTGAGCAGCTGGGTGGGTGGATGCGGGGCTGCATGGAGGGACAGCAGGACAGACAGACGGACAAGGTGGGGCTCAGTCTATGCTGAACCCCCTCTGCCTAGTGCAGCCAGGCCAGGCCCACAGCTGAGCTTGCAGCCCCGATAAGGATCTGTGTTTATAGTACATATTTCATTACCAGCTCTCCTGTTTACAGAAAACGAGCTCAGGAGGGGCCTGTATTTACCTCGCCGCTGGGAAAACACAGCAGCCAGGAGCTGGCCTCTCCTCGGAGGATGATACAGCACGGATCTGGTTACCCACCATGCTGCCTGCACAGCACACTCCCGGCAGCAGGAGAGCCACAACCCCACCACCAGCAGCCTCCCAGTTTACCCCACATTGCAAACCAGCACCACCCCAAAAAAAAGCAGCACAACCAGGCCCCGTGGCAGCGGCACCCACCTTTCTGGCAGTAGCTGGAGGTCCAGCAGCGATAATCCAGCTGCCCGTTGACGCTGGTCTGCACGCACGGCTTCTCCACATCCAGGATGCCCGGGCAGACATCAGCGCACTCTTCAGCCAATTTATTGCCAACGATGTAGGTGCTGTCGGCGCCGTCGGGCAGCAGCAGCCCCCAGTCGATGGTGGAGAGGTGGCAGAGCTCCTGGTTGCGCTCGATGCGCACCGAGCCGCGCAGGATGTGGCCCAGGCTGTGCAGCCCCACGTCCCGCAGGTGCGGCATCTCGAAGATGACCAAGGCGTAGCTGAAGAAGAGGTTGGTGCCGCGGATGACCGAGAGGTTGGGGAAGAGATCCCGCAGGCTCTCCAGCCCGTAGACGCGGAAGAGGAGCAGGTACTCCGTGATCATCAGCAGCCGAGGGAAGCTGAGCCCCCGGAAGTCCTCGGCGCCCGTGGTGAACATCAGCAGGATCTGCAGGTTGCCCTCGATGATGGAGCAGTTCTCCAGCTTCCGCAGCTGCGACACGTCGTGGCGGATGTCCATGCTGCCACAGACTGCGGTGGCGAGAGGGGGACCCCGTGGGTGGCAGAGCCCCCCATCCCCAGACGCCCAGACCCCCACCCAGGGTCCCCCAGGGGATGCTCAGGGTGGGTTTAATATCCTGGTGCTGCCTGTCAAGCGTGGCTGGAGTTGGAGATGTGAGCGGCTCTGGCAGCAGCCGGCTCTCCAGGGCACAGCACGTCCATCAGCAGTGATGCTAACGAGGCCTGGCAGGCTGCCCTGCCCCTTGTCAGCCCCACAATCCTGTCCCAGCCCTGGGGGAAGCTGTCTGGGGGTGCAGATGGATTTTCCCTTTCCCCAAGTTGCTGGGTGCTCATGGATGTCCCCACTCATAATTACCCAGGGAGTGGCAGCTCCAACGAGGCCTGGCAGGCTGACATGTGGCAGGGATCCCATCCCAGCCCTGGGGGAAGCTGTCTGGGGGTGCAGATGGCTTTTCCCCTTCCCCAAGTTGCTGGTTGCTCATGAATGTCCCCACTCATGGTTACCCAGGGGGTGGCAGCTCCAGCAAGGTTGTCCCCATTCACTCCCCCTCGTGCCCAGACAGGTAATGGGGCACACAAGGTTACCACAGGTGTCCCTGTGGCACTGCCCCAGTCCCACATTGGCTGTCCTGGAGCTTTTCCACCCAGAAATGGACACCATGAGCCCCAGCACCTCCTGCTTCCCGATCCTGCCAGGGATGCAAGAGCCAGACCGAGCAAAGAGATTCCCATGGACATCATCCCCAGCCAGAAACCAGGGCCAGGTCCTGGAGGGGATCAGGTGTGTGGTTCACCCCTCTTCTGCCTGCTGCCAGCCCGGGCTTGTGGCCATGTCCTTGTGACCTCATGCCCAGAGGTGATTTTCCCCTCTTGGTGTCACCCATGAACTGTGGGCACCGTGGGCACCGTGGGCACCGTGGGCACTGTGGCTCTGTGGGCACCGTGGCCCTGGCAGCTGCCCATAGCCCCTCACCCGAGGTTCAGTCCCTCACTGGCACCCTCCTCTGAGGACAGGAGGGTCCCTCTGTCCCCCTGCAGCACAATCCCCACTGCCACCATCACCTCCCTGGCCCTGCAAAGTCCCCCTGTAAGGGGAGGGGGTCCCCCATGCCACCACCACCACCCTGACCCTGCAAAGTCCCCTGTAAGGGGAGGGGGTCCCCCATGCCACCATCACCTCCCTGACCCTGCAAAGTCCCCCTGTAAGGGGAGGGGGTCCCCCATGCCACCACCACCAACCTGACCCTGCAAAGTCCCCCTGTAAGGGGAGGGGGTCCCCCGTGCTCCTGGGGGCACAGACAGAGGGTGGGGGTCCCAGTGGGAGCAGTTCACAGTGCCCTGTGTCCCTTGGGTGCTTCATCCTCTTTCTCCATCCCTCCCACCCCCCAGCACAGCCCCTCGGTGGCTGGGGAAACTGAGGCACGGGTGGCAGGGAGAGGGGAAGGCAGGACAAACAACAGACCCTCCTTGTAACCCCCAGCTGTCCCCTGTGTGGCCACGACACCCAGGACCCACGGCTGCCCTCTCCCCAACCTTTCCCACCCCAGCAGCTGCACAGGGAGCTGTGACAATGTCCCACCCTCCCGGTGGGGCTGAGGGTCCTATCTCTGCCCAAGCCCCCCACTCCACTCCCCTCATCCCATCCCAGCTGCGGGGAGCTCCCACTCTCTGCCCCTCCTGCCCAAAACGGGGGGTCCGCAGCATTTGGGGGGTGGCAAACCCAGACAGGGAACACCCCACAAGCTTTGCCTCGGGGTTTATCCCTTGCAGACCCCCGAGCACAGGCAGCCACCTCCCCAAAACATCCTCCCCCCAGCACAGGCAGCCCCCTCCCCAAAACATCCCCCCCAGGCAACCCCCTCCCCAAAACATCCCCTCCCGAGCACAGGCAGCCCCCTCCCCAAAACATCGCCCCCCGGGCACAGGCAGCCCCCTCCCCAAAATATCCCCCCCCTCCCCAAAACATCCGAGCACTCACTTTCGGAGGGCGCCCACACGGGGGGCACCGGGAGGTGGCCAAGGAGCAGCAGCATCACCCCCAGCCTTGGGGCACGCAGCGCCCCCGGCCCCATCCTCGAGCGGGACCCTCCCGGTCCCACCTCGGGCTCTGCCGGGTCCCGGTTCCCGCTCCCGTCGGGTCCCGGTTCCCGCTCCCGTCGGGTCCCGCTCCCGTCGGGTCCCGGTTCCGGCGGGTCCCGGTTCCGTCGGGTCCCGGTTCCGTCGGGTCCCGGATCCCGCTCCCGTCGGGTCCCGGTTCCCGCTGCCGTCGGGTCCCGGTTCCCGCTGCCGTCGGGTCCCGGTTCCCGCTCCCGTCGGATCCCGCTCCCGTCGGGTCCCGCTCGCCGCGTCCGTGGAGCGCCGGGATACGGGGGGGGAGCGCTCGGACCCTGCCCGGACCCTGCGGCCCCTTCACTTTTGTTTTCGGCTGCCGCACACAAAATATTTAGCCTGACAACTGTCAGGGCCGGGGCCAGGGCATGTTTGGGAAATAGAGAGGGGGGAAAAACAGCGCGGCCCCCCCGCGCCCGAGGGGGTGGGAAGGAAGAGCGGCCTCGGGCCTCAGTTTCCCCAGCCGGAGCAGGGGCTTCCAAGGGGCTCTGGCAAGGGGATGAAGCCAGCAACTCATGGAATAGCACAGAAGGGACAATTTAAGGGTCGCTGCGCCCGGCAGGGTGAATCGGGGGAGCCAGGAGACCTTTGGGGTTCCCACAAAACAGCAGCTCTGCAGTGAGGGAGGAAGCTGCGGGCACTCGGCACTTGCCTGGCTGTGACCGCCACCCTTAAGGGGAAGGAGAAGCAGAACAGGCTGGAGAAGGAGGAGGAGGTGACATTTATTTTTCTCATTAGGACAAAGCAGGGAGAAACGCAAAACCTGGGGGCAGGAGCGGGGTGCTGATGCCCCAGAGACCCCCCAACAGCACAGAGCTGGAGCTGGCAGTGCCCCTGCCCCCTGGGATGGGGTGATGCGGGGATCCTCTCGTGGAGGTCCTGCCTTTTTCGGGAGGAGCTCAGGAGCAGCTGCTTCTCCTCCGGCGCAGCAGAGCGGTCTGGGGGCTCCTCTCCTCCTCTGGGTCGCTCTCACAGCGGCGCTGGGGGCACAGGGGGGCTGCAGGGCACGGCCAGGGCTTCCCCCAGAGGAGAGGGCACCCCTCAGTGCACAGCACCCCACCCTGCACCATGCCCCCACCACGCTGCCTTCATCCCATCCCAGCAAGGGGGGGATGCCCAAAACAGGGGGTCTGCAGCACAGGGGGCACTAACTGAGAGAGACCCCCCCAAATCCCTTCTCCCCCCTCCCCAGCCCGTGCTGGGTGGGATCTGGGGGCTCACCAGCTCCTCATCCTCCCTCCCGAGGCGGCACAGGCGGTTGCAGGCGGACACGGTGTTGTAGGAGAGCTACAGGGGGACACAGAGGGAGGGGGTCCGAGGTGGGGGTCCCTCCCCAGATCTGGGGGGGCTCCCCAGGGGTGCTGGGACCCCACAACCGGGCACCTTCCACTTCCTGCGGGCGTTGAACTTGCGGAAGTTTCTCATGTTGATGGAGGAACGGCTCCGGCTCAGCGCCTGCTTCCTGCTCAGGGGCTGCGGGGACAAGGACGTGGCACTGCCACTGGCACCGGCACTGTCCCCGTGTCCCCTCCCCGCTGCCAGGGGCCTGGCAGGCCCTGCCCGTGCCGCTCACCTTGATCCAGGGGTGCACCAGGCACTCGGCTGCGCTCATGCGGTGCCTGCGGAACACAGGGAGGGGTTGGGGTCGGGGGTCCTGGTCCCACAGACCCACAGTGGGGATGGGGAGGGGGTCAGGGTCAGGGTCAGGGTCAGGGTCAGGGTCAAGGGTTAGGGGCAGGGACAGGGTTAAGGGTTAGGGTCAGGGTTAAGGGTTAGGGTCAGGGTCAAGGTCAGGGGTAGGGTCAGGGTTAAGGGTTAAGGTCAGGGTCAGGGTTAGGGTTAGGGTTAGGGTTAGGGTCAGGGTTAGGGTTAGGGTCAGGGTTAGGGTCAGGGTCAGGGTTAGGGTCAGGGTTAAGGGTTAGGGTCAGGGTTAGGATCAGGGTCAGGGTTAGGGTCAGGGTTAAGGGTTAGGGTTAGGGTCAGGGTTAGGTTCAGGGTCATGGGTAGGGTCAGGGTCAGGGTTAGAGTCAGGGTCAAGTTAGGGTCAGGGTTAGGGTGTTGCTGGTGGGGATGGAGAAGGGGACCTGATGGAGGTGGAGATGGTGATGTGGATGAGATGGAGATGGAAATAGAGATGGGCTGGAGATAAGGATGGGTTGGAGATAAGGATGGGTCGGGGATGGAGATGATCAGACATGATGGGATTGGATGGGATGGGATGGAGATAGGGAATAGGATGGGGACAGAAATGGGATGGATATGGAGAGATGTGGATGATGGAGGTGGCGATGGGGATGAAGATGAGGTTGGGACCAGGATGAGATGGAGATGGTGATGATGAAGATGGGGATGGGGATGTTGAAGGTGGAGATATCAGAGGTGGACGTGGGGGCAGAAATGGGAAGGAGATGGAAGGGATGGGTTAGGGTTAGTGTTAGAGTCAGGGTCAGGATCAGGATCAGGATTAGGGTTAGGGTTAGGGTTAGGGTTAGGGTTAGGGTTAGCATGGCGCTGCTGGGGACCAAGGAAGGAAGCAGATGGAGGTAGAGATGGTTGGGATGGAGATGGAAATTGAGGTGGGATGGAGATTGGGATGGGATAGGATGGGAGGGGAATGGTGATGGAGGTGGAGATGGAGATGGGGTTTGGGACAGGCTGGGATGGGATGGAGATGCAGAAATGGGATGGATATGGAGAGATGTGGATGATGGAGTTGGCGATGGGGATGAAGATGAGGTTGGGACCAGGATGAGATGGGGATGGTGATGATGAAGATGGGGATGGGGCTGGGCCCTCACTGTGGCTCCTTCAGCAGCAGCTGGCGGATGAAGTCCTTGGCCAGCTCGGAGGTCTGGCTGAAGCAGCGCTCCTCAAACTCGTAGGCACCAGCCACAACGTTGGACAGGGTCTCAGCATCCGTCTCACCCTGGAAGGGGGACAGGCCACTGAGCCTGTGGGGACACAACACAGCCACTGAGTGCCAGCACAGCACCAGCCCCCACAGCTGTGCCTCAGTTTCCCCCAGGCACAGAGAGCATTGCCCCGTACTCACAGGATGTAGGTGATGACTCCGATGCTCCTGAAATGCAGGGGTGGGGGTCAGGTGCTGCCCTCCCTGGGCCCCCCATGCCCTGTGGCACCAGGTGGGGCTCTCCCCACCCACCAGCTCAGCCTGCTGCCCCCTCCCCCTGATCCTCACCACATGTCGGTCGCGGGGCTCAGTGGCTCATAATTGATCACTTCAGGAGCTGGGGACAAGCACAGAGCCAGGGTGGGACATCAGAGGGACATTAGGGGGACAGGGGTACACCTGGGTGTCCCATCCCCACCCCTGGCTGAGTGCAGGGACCCCCAGGGATGTGCCAGCCCCCTACCAATGTACTGGGGGGTCCCAGAGAGGCTCCTGTAGGCGATGCCATCCTGCAGCTGCTGGGCCAGCCCGAAGTCGATGATCTTGATCCAGGGCTTGGGGACATCCTTGTCCTGCAGCATGATGTTCTCGGGCTGTGGGAACAGGGCAGGGCACAGTGGGATGACCGAGGGGTGCTGGAGGATGAGGAGGGTGGGAGCAGGGCTCTGGAGGTGCCTGGCGCCCCTCAGATCCTCAGGGAGTGAGGATGGGGGGGTCCTCATGTGTGGGAATCCACAAAATCAGAGGGTTTTGGGAAAGCTGCAAAAGGCAGGCCCCAGAGGGAGCAGAACTGTGATTAGAGCCAAGCAGCAGCCAGGAGATTGGTCAGCAGAAAAATTATTTAAACTGTAGAAAAGCAAGGACAAATAGAACAATGGTCTGCATATTAACGTGTGTCTACAATAACTCTCTAAGCTGCAGAAAAGTTTATCTAGGAAGATATTAAGAAGGTTAAAGCTTAATAATGGAGCTCTGTGTGTTGTGTTTTAAGGTTTACAAGTAGGTGTTGTATTCAAAATAAGCAACCATTGTTTAACCACAGGTATGTGTGATTATGGTGATTGATAGAACCACTGTCAATATGCTTTTGCTTTGTGTGATTGGTCAAGAAACTTAGAAAGTGAGTCGTAACATTGAGTTCTTTGGGTGCTGCCTGGGATGTGAGCTGCTGGTATTTCCCATTGTCATAACCATGAGACTGATGCTGGCAAATAAAGCAGCTCAAGGCAGTTCCACAGCAGCCCCGTTGGTGATTTGTGCACAGCCCCCAGCCAGCCACACCCACGGGCACCTTGAGGTCCAGGTGAGCGATGAGGCGAGCGTGCAGGTACTGCACCCCGCTCAGGATCTGTGCCAGGAACTCGATGGCCTCCTCCTCTGACAGCATCTCCTTCTCAGCGATGAAGTCAAAGAGCTCCCCGCCCCTGATCCTGCCAGGGTGGGGACAGGGGAGCTCGGCCACCGTTGCAGTGTGATGCAATATCCTGTTTTAGCTATCCCAGTCCTTTCCCAGGTGTGCCAATACCTTCTCCTTTCCCCTCCCCTTGCCTCCTGCTGACAGCTGTCTGTCAATCCTGGCAATCCAGCAAGGGCATCGTCTGACTGGCGAAGTTCAAAAGATGCCCCTCAGCCCTGGGGACATTGTGCTATCCGGGTGCCACTTTTCTCCTGACACTTCCCCCGTCCCACCTGCTTGGTGACATACCTACCCCTTCCCTCCCACTCTCTCCGGGCTTTAAAGGACACTGGGACCATGTGGTCACTATTCTGTTGGAGCTGTTGCAACATTCAGAGCTCTGTGAGCCTGGAATAAAGCTCTGGATTAAACCCTCCAGCAGAATCCATCTCCTTTTTCCCTTCACCATCACCTAAAGCCTTTCCACCAGAGGTAAAACTGAGTTCCTGCTTGCCTGGACTTGTCCCAAGTGCCTAACTGCAACATCCAGCCAGCCAAAGGTGTCTCTGAGGTGAAACACCACGGCTGCCGCCTTTGGTCCAGCAGCACCGGGCACGTTCCACCCGGTAACATCGGGATCCCACCTCCTACAGGCGGCACAAAAAGGGGATCC
This sequence comes from Myioborus melanocephalus, assembly GCA_035040975.1. Classification (NCBI taxonomy): domain Eukaryota; kingdom Metazoa; phylum Chordata; class Aves; order Passeriformes; family Parulidae; genus Myioborus; species Myioborus melanocephalus. Next base: position 5,140,130 of record JAWWLS010000113.1, on the reverse strand, counting down.
CACCCTCCCCGGACCCCACTCACAGCTCCAGGACGAGCACCACCTCGGCCGTGCTGGCGAAGAGCTCGTGGAGCCGCAGGATGTTGGGGTGCTGGAGCTGCCGGAGGATGGAGACCTCCCGCTCCACCTGCGCCCGCTGCAGCCCCGGCCGGCCCCGCCGCAGCCTCAGGAACTTGGCGGCGTAAAAAGCTCCGGTGCTGCGCTCCCGGCACAGCCTCACCACGCCGAAGTGGCCGCTGCAGAGAGAGATGGGCTGGGGCACGGCTGGGCTGGCACCCAGAAAACACAGAAATCCGGGTACCCCTGGGGCTGCCAGGGAAATGGGATGCTGGGCTGGCACCGGGCAAGGGGAAAACACAGAAATCCGGGTACCCCTAGGGCTGCCAGAGAAATGGAATCCCGGGCTGGGCATGGTTGAGCAGGGGGGAAACACAGAAATCCGGACAGCTCTGGGGCTGCCAGGGAGGTGGGATCCTGGGTTGGGCTGGCACCGGGCAGGGGGAAAACACAGAAATCCGGGTACCCCTAGGGCTGCCAGGGAGATGGGATCCCGGGCTGGGAATATCTGGGCAGGGGGAGAACACAGAAATCTGGGTACCCTGGGGCTGCCAGGGAGGTGGGATCCTGCCTGTGCCCCACTGAACCTGCCTGGATCCCTGCCTGCCCTCTGTTCACCTGCCTGCAACCTGCTCACCTGCCTGATCACCTTCCCTGATCCCCCTCACCTTCCCTGATCCCCCTCACCTGTTTGGATCCAGATCCCTCTCTCCTTCCCAGATCCCCCTCACCTGCCTGGATCCTCCTCACCTGCCCAGATTCCTGCTCACCTGTTTGGATCCCCCTCACCTGCCCAGACCCCCCTCACCTTCGCAGACCCCCCTTACCTGCCTGGACCCCCATCACCCAAATTCCTGCTCACCTGTTTGGATCCCACTCACCTGCCCAAATTCCTACTCTCTTACCCAGACCCCCTCACCTGCCCGGTCCCCCCTCACCTGCCCAGCCTCTCCAGCAGCTCATACGAGTCCTCCACGCTGCCCGGGCTCGTGGTGCCAGCCAGGCCCTGGCTCCCCTCGTCCTCCCTGGGCTCAGCCACGTCCTGTGGGGCAGCAGCAGCACCTGGGCAGGGGCTGAGCCACACCTGGGGGTGCAGGGACCCCCCAGAACCCCCCAGGATCCCCCAGAACCCCCCAGGATGCTCCAAGGGGAACTCCCAGTGCTGCATCTGAGCTCAGACCCTGCTCAGGGACCCCCAGAACCCTCTAGGACCCCCAAGATGGTCCAAGGAGAATTCCCAGTGCTGTGTCACAGCTCAGCCCTGCCCAGGGACCCCCAGAACCCCCCAGAACCCCCCAGGACCCCCAGGATGCTCCAAAGGGAATTCCCAGTGCTGGGTCAGAGCTCAGGCCCTGCCCAGGGACCCCCAGAACCCCCCAGGGTTCAGACCCCCAGCTGTGAGCTGGGAATTGTCAGAGCTCAGACCCTGTCCAGGGACCCCCAGAACCCCCCAGGACCCCCCAGATCCCCCCAGGATGCTCCAAAGGGAATTCCCAGTGTTGTGTCCAGCTCAGCCCCTGCCCAGCCCTCCCAGTTTACACCGAATTTCCCAGCAGGTGGAAATCTGGAGCCTTTCAGCCCTTGGGAAGGAGCTGCAGGAGCTGCTCAGGGGGTTTGGAATGGGGCAGGAGCAGGGATGGAAGTGGGGTCACAGCAGCCTCCCCCTCCCTCAGTGTGCTGAGGGTGCAAAATGCAGAGAAAACACAAAATTTGGGGTTTTTTAAGAAAAAACAAAGGAATAGGAGATGAAAGCACGGTGAGCTCAGCCACCCCCAGCCCCCTGGCAGTGCCCCCCATGCCCCCCCAGAGCTGAGGCTCACCTGGGGGCTGCCAGGGGCACCCCTGGACCCCCCCTCAGCCGGGACCTGCCCGCTCTGGGCCATCCCTGCAAGACAAGAGGGGACAGGGGGACACCGGGACTGGGGGACAGGGACAGGGACAGGGGGCTGCCAGGACCCCCCCGTGCCCAGGAGAGCCGGTGCCGCCACCCAGGGATGGAGCCAGGCTCAGAGGGGATGGTGGCAGCGCTGTGGGATAACAGAGTCAGGGAGGGAAAATGGACTGGGGAGAATTGGGAAGGGAAATTTTGGGAAGTTTTGGGAAGGGGAAGGGGACGGGGAAGGGGAAGGGGAAGGGGCAGGGCAGGGACGGGAAGGGAAGGGACGGG
>JAWWLS010000113.1:5098492-5121180 GCA_035040975.1 Myioborus melanocephalus | reverse complement strand
TTGGCACAGTTGGTGTATGAACTTGGACATTAAATTGGCCAGAAACTGGGAAAAAGGTTACAGGGAAAAGAGGGATGAGTTTGGCACAGTTGGTGCATGAACTTGGACATTAAATTGAGAAAAAGGTTACAGGGAAAACAGGGATGGGTTTGGCACAGTTGGTGTATGAACTTGGACATTAAATTGGCCAGAAACTGGGAAAAAGGTTACAGGGAAAAGAGGGATGGGTTTGGCACAGCTGGTGCATACACTTGGACATTAAATTGGCCAGAAACTGCAGTGATGCTACACTGAACCTCCCCAGCCTGCAGCCAACACTCCAAGCCCTGCCTGCCTCTTCAGCCACAAAATTTGGGATGACAGCACTGTCCCAGGGCTGCCCTGTGGGGCACAAACCCTGGTGAGGCACAGTGGGGCTGGGCAGTGCCAGTGGGGCTCCCAGGAGCAGGGATGGCCAAAGCCCTGGCTTGGAGGGAAAAGGAGGGTTGGGGGACTGTAGCTGTTTTATCTCTGGGAAATTCACTTCTGACCTTCCACAAACCTGAATTTTGTTGCTCTCAGAGGGTTGAAAGTGGAACATGAGCCCTTGGAACTTCCCTTGGTGCTAAACCCAAGCCATAACCCCAATGAGAAAGGGGAACGTGGCAGTTCCAGCCCCCACACTGCAAAATCCCCAGGCCAAGAGGGCACCTGGATGAGGATCTGAGCCCCTGGTGATGGAAAAAGGGCTGGGTGGGTTCATTTAGAAATATATTCCTTCACCAGCTCTCTTCTGGGAGGATTTCACTGTACATACAAGATGTGAATAAATTACTCAACAGTAACTTTATTCTGATCATTCAAATACTCAAAACAGGCTCTGCAAAGTACTAAACATACAGGGAGCTAAACTAAAAATGAGATTAGTTTAAAATGTTCTAAGAAAAAGACTTCAGTCATGGAGGTTTGCCTGTTTTTAAGAGGTACCATGGGAGAAAAACCACCTCTTGGGAGTTCTTCTTACCAGAATAACAAATATTGGCCATTTGAGCCAAATAAAAGCTAGATTGGTGGGAATATAAGTTAAATAACCAGGCCAGCTCTCTGCTCCCTTCAGCATCAACAAAGTGATGCCACAGATTTGGATCCATGGATTGGGCCAGCAGAGCTGCACAGGATTTGCAGTTGCATCACCGTGACAGAATTCCTTAAATAAAAAATAAAAAGGTTTGATTTGAAGAAATTAGGGCTGGGCAGTCTCCTCTTCCCAGCCAGGAGGGTAAAGTCAACACTTAATTGAAACAGAATTGATACAAACAAGCTGGGAAAAAAGAAATTACAGTTGGCAGCTCTCCTCTGTCTGTGCCCAGAGCTCAGTCCCAGGCAGCCACACGTGGGTCACTCACTTTGATGGGTCTGAGAACAGCCTGGGGCAGGACAGGAGGCCTTGGGCTGGGGGAGAAGGAAAGAGGAGGAAAAAGGAAGGACAATATACATGCACACATGGCTCAGGGTAACCCAAAGCCCTGAGTGTGCCAGGCAGGAGAAGCTCCCCTCCACGTGTGGCGCTTCCCCTGGCACAGGCTCTGACCTGCAGGGCTCAGCCTGTGGAGCCCAGAGTGAAAACACCCAATTAAAAACCAGGATATCAAAATTATTGAAAATTATTGACATGAGAGGAGTGCTGGAGCAGCCCAGACACGAGGAAACAGCTGTGAGGACACCTTAAAGGTAAGGACCAAAATAAAAATTCTGAAGCCAGGCTTGCTCTTGGAACTCACCGTGTTTTAGAAAGGAAAAGTGACATTCTCAATGCACAGCAAGCCCAAGAGAGGAGCAAAGTGGGAACTGGGAGTTCACTGAGCCTCTGCTGAAGGGTCAGGAGGCCCAGCCTGTTCCCTGAGGACAGGAGCTGCAGCCTCACACCCAGCACGTTCCCCACAGCGCCCCGGGACCGTCCTTGGCCGGTGGGAACCTTCCACATTTACAAGGAGGGAGGGGAAGGATTAACAGCTGGAGTTTCAGGACCTGCTTGCAATGCCCCTTCTTCCTGCCAGGCCAGGGAGTGCAGTGTCCTCCCAGCCCCATGCTGGGGCCTGGTTGATGTCCAGGAGCCCAGCAGACACCGGACACAGCGGCCAAAAAGGAGGACAGATGTATCAGAATCCATACTTGGCTTGAGTCTGCCTTCTGCTGAGCTTGTTTTCAGACCATGTGTTTTTCAGTTCCAGCTCCCTCTCCTTGGCCTGCAGACATGGAGAGGATGCTGTTAAACCCTGTGTGTTTCAGTGACTCAGCAGCATTCCTGCCTCATGTGGATTAGGGAGCCCTTCAGCCAGAAGCCTCGTTACAGGGCTTTGCACAATCATCCTGACAGAGGCCTGGATTAATTGGGATGCACAGGCATTTCATTGATGCTGAAAAGCAGCTTCTCGTGGGGACAGGGGTTTGCACAATCATCCTGACAGAAGCCTGGATTAATTGGGATGCACAGGCATTTCATTGATGCTGAAAAGCAGCTTCTCGTGGGGATGGGCTCAGCAGCCAAGCCTGGGGCAGAATCCAGGACAGGATCCCTCAGAATGTGCAAGAAGGGAAAAGCAAAGCTGAAAGCTCAGAACTGGGAGCCCCTCAGCTGAAATCTCAGGATTGGGAGCCCCTCAGCTGAAATCTCAGGACTGGGAACCCCTCAGCTGAAATCTCAGGATTGGGAACCCCTCAGCTGAAAGCTCAGGAATGGGAACCCCACAGATTCAGCCCCAAGGCAGAATCCAGGACAGGATCCCAGGGCCTCAGAATGGGCAAGAAGGGCAAAGCAAAGCTGAAATCTCAGGAGTGGGAGCCATTCAGCTGAAATCTCAGGATTTGGAACCCCTCAGCTGAAATCTCAGGACTGGGAGCCCCACAGATTCAGCCCTGGGGCAGAATCCAGAACAGAATCCCAGCACCTCAGAATGTGCAGGAAGGGCAAAGCAAAGCTGAAATCTCAGGATTGGAAACCCCTCAGCTGAAATCTCAGGACTGGGAGCCCCACAGATTCAGCCCCAAGGCAGAATCCAGAACAGGATCCCTCAGAATGTGCCAGAAGGGAAAAGCAAAGCTGAAATCTCAGGATTGGGATCCCCTCAGGGCCAGGACTTGGCTCTGGCCCCACTGGGTCTCACCAGGGGGTTCTCAGGGGCAGTGCCTGGCACCCCAGCCTTGTGCTGCCCTGCACTTCTGCTGGATCAGCTCACACACCACAGGGAGGGCACTCACCTGGTGGATCAGGTATGTGATCTGGTGTTTTCTCCTCTGCTGTCCTGTGGGCTGATCTCCTTTTTTCTGGAAAAGCAGAAAGAGGTGAAGTGTTCAGCCTGGAGAGGTGCTTGGACAGCAAACCAAGAGCAGGGGCCTGCACAGAGCCATCCCAAGCATTTGTTCCCCATTAAGCTGCAGATTCCTGGGGCTGCAGCACTTCCTGGCTGGCCCTCCCCACCCACACGCTGTGTTCTGAGGAACTCCACTGCTCTCACATGGCATTATTTACCCTCCCTGGGGAGTGCCCAGCACCCAGCACAGCTCCAGCTGGATCTGGGCACTCAGCAGAGGCTCCAAGCACAGCCCTCACCTTGCTGAATGACTTCATGGTCTTCTCCTCTGTCAAGGATTTGGTCAGCCACTGCTGGGCCCCGCTCAGCTGGTCGTCACCTTTGATGTCCACAAAGTTGATCTCCTCCCTGCCACGGTTCCTCTTGCCCTGCAGACGTTTGAACTGAAGCAAAAACAGAAGAGCTGGAATGACACCCAGCACTGACCTGACACCAGGCACAGCAAACAGTTTTCCAGCTGGGGTTTTGATCTTTTGGAGATTTTCAGTGTGCTGTACATGAGAGTATCTAAAACTACTCAGCTTGAAGGTTATAATTTCATTTTCCTATGCAGAAAGCAGAATTTGCTGCTGCTTCCAAGCAGTGCCCATCCTCTGAGCTGGCACCTCCAATCCTAGGGTCAGTCTGGGACCTCTCATGACAAGAGATTGAGGAGCTGGAGCATGTCCAGAGAAGCAAACAAAGCTGGGGAAGGGGCTGGAGCACCAGGGGAGGCTCAGCCTGGAGAAAAGGAGGCTCAGGGGGACAATCTGGCTCTGCACAACTCCTGACAGGAGGGGACAGCCAGTGAGCTCTGCTCTCAGGGAACAGGGACAGGACAAGAGAAAATGGCCTCAAGTTGTGCCAGGGTTAGATGAGGTTGGATATAGGAAAATTCCTCCACCCAGAGAGGAGGAATTTTCCTCCTGGCACAGGCTGCAGTGGTGAAGGATTTAAAAGCCACATGGATGTGGCACTTGGGGACATGTTTTAGTGGTGGCTTTGGCACTTGGGTGATGGTCTTGGTGGCCTTTTCCAACCTCAATAATTGATTCTGTTCTGTATTTATCAGGCCTGCAGACCCAGCTGGAGCAGGACCCCACACATGCCCACGACACAGCAAAAGGCCCCCCAAAAAAACCACCCAGCCCAAGCCCCTGGAAACCCAGGCTGTGCTGGGGGGCAGGAGTGTGGCTGCCAAGAGGTTTTTGAGTTCTGGCAGAGCTCAAAGCCAAGTTCCACAGAATCAGAGGACAGAAAATCAGGTGCCAACCGCTTCGTCGTCGATGAAGGAGGAGTCAGTGCTGGTCTCCTGGGGTGAGGCCTGGGCTGGTTCCACCTCGGGGTAGTACCCACTGCTGTAGTAATCCTGGCAGAGAAACAGGGAAATGGAAACCAGTTTGGCATGAGAGCAATCCTGGAGTGGCACCAAGACACAGACTGCCCCGTGGGCTGATTCCATCACAGGGACAAAGCAACAAACTGCATGAGGGACTTCTCACAAGGAATGACAGGACAAGGGGAATGGCTTCCCACTGCCAGAGGGCAGGGATGGATGGGATATTGGGAAGGAATTCTTCCCTGAATTCTTCCCTTGCAGTGAGGTCCTGGCACAAGTTGCCCAGAGAAGCTGTGGCTGCCCCATCCCTTGAAGTGTTCAATGCCAGGCTGGACAGGGCTTGGAACAACCTGGGATAGGGGAAGGTTGGAACCCTGGGACTGGATGGGCTTTAAGGTCCTTCCCAACCCAAAGCAGTCTGGGATTCTACTTATTAGAATTCTATTTATTAGAATTTATTAGAATTATTAGAAACAACCTGGCCTCACACACCAGCTCCAGTGAGCCCTGACTCTGCACCCTCACATGCAGGGCATTTTCACAGGAGTGCAGCTGTTAAACATCTGTCTGGCAAAGAACATCTGCAGCTTTCATGCTGTAGGAATCCCCTTGGGCCCCGTGCTCCCTGTCCCAAGATAGCTTGGGCTGGATTACCTGCTCTGTGCCCCAGGTACCTCACATAGCCTGATTACCTGCCCCAGGTACCTCTCACAGTCTGGATTACCTGCTCTGTGTCCCAGGTATCTCACATAAGCTGCATTCCCTGCCCTGTGCCCCAGGTAGCTTCCAAGGACTGCATTCCCTGCCCAGGTATCTCACACAGACTGCATTTCCTGCCCCATGTCCCAGGTATCTCACACAGCCTGGATTACCTACCCTGTGTCCCAGGTATCTCACACAGCCTGGATTACCTACCCTGTGTCCCAGGCACCTCACATAGCCTGGATTATCTGCTCTGTGTCCCAGGTATCTCACATAAGCTGCATGCCCTGCCCAGGTATCACACATAGGCTAGATTCCCTGCCCAAATATCACACATAGGCTGGATTACCTGCCTCATGTCCCAGGTAGCTCCCAAAGACTGCATTCCCTGCCCAGGTACTTCACACAGGCTGCATTCCCTGCTCAGGTATCTCCCAAGGGCTGCATTCCTTGCTCCATGTCCCAGGTATCTCACACAGGCTGCGTTCCCTGCCCTGTGCCCCAGGTATCTCAGACAGGCTGAATTCCCTGTCCTGTGTCCTAAGTAGCTCCCAAGGACTGCATGCCCTGCCCTGTGCCCCATGCAGCTCACACAGGCTGGATTACCTGTCCAGGTATCTCACACAGGCTGCATTCCCTGCCCAGGCACCTCACACAGGCTGCATTCCCTGCCCTGAGCCCCAGGTACCTCACACAGGCTGCATTCCCTGCTCTGAGCCCCAAGAAGCTCACAAACACTGCATTCCCTGCCCAGGCACCTCACACAGGCTGCACTCCCTGCCCTGAGCCCCAGGTACCTCACACAGGCTGCATTCCCTGCCCAGGCACCTCACACAGGCTGCATTCCCTGCCCCGTGCCCCAAGCAGCTCACATAGCCTGGATTACCTGCCCTGTGCCCCAGGCACCTCACACAGGCTGCATTCCCTGCCCAGGCACCTCACACAGGCTGCATTCCCTGCCCAGGCACCTCACACAGGCTGCATTCCCTGCCCTGAGCCCCAGGTACCTCACACAGGCTGCATTCCCTGCCCAGGCACCTCACACAGGCTGCATTCCCTGCCCTGAGCCCCAAGAAGCTCACAAACACTGCATTCCCTGCCCAGGCACCTCACACAGGCTGCACTCCCAACAGCAGCACCCAGTACCCAACTGGAACCACTCACTCAATCACCTCCTCTCCCCTCTGGCCAACAAACCCACCTGGTAGTAGCCCCCAGCCTCTCCATAGGCAGAGGGGAACTGCCCATAGGGCTGGTTGCTGTAGTCCTCAGTGGCTTTGGGTGCCCAGCTGTGCTGAACTCCACTGGAACCCAGCCCTGTCTTGAACTCCAGCGGGGCGTTAGCGGCCGCGTCCTGCAACTGCGGCTGCAGCTCCGTGCCGGGAGGAGGCTCCTCCGAGCCCGGGTACAGGTAGGGCTCGGTGCCCACGGTGCCAGGCTCGCTCCTGTCGGACAAGGAGAAGTAATTCTCTGGCTGCAGCTCCTCGTCGCTGTCCTCCTCCTCCTGGGTGATCTGCTTGGTCACCTGCAGCGCCGCGCTCTTGGCCGCCGCCTTGATGGCCGACGGGGACGGCGTGGTGGGCACGGCCGGCTTGGGCACGGCTTTGGGTTTGGAGGAAGAGCTCGGGGTCTTGGCAGGCTTGGAGTCGGAGGAGTTTTCTCCTGCTTTCCTGGAGAAGGCGTAGGGCAGCAGCAGGCGATTGGTCTCTTTCACTGGTGTGTTTTTGGGCTGAGGGAGCAGGGCGGACAAACCGGAGCCCTCGCTGCGTCCCTGGTGATGTCCACGCAGGAAAAATGGAGCACAGAAAGGAAAGAGGCAGATTATTCACTTTTCATGATTTCCTGACAGATATCCCCCTCAATTCTAACACTTCTTGTGGGTTTCTTGCTGCTTGGCCATTCAGCACTGCATAAAAAGCCAGAGGGGTTTTGAAGGGAAATGCAAATGTTGGAAGTATCTGCCCAATTCCCAAGTTAATGCCTCTTTCACCACGACTTAAATTGGTGAGAGTGCCCAAAAGAAAGGACTTGAAAACCTACAGGATCAGAGTGTATGATTTACACAACGTGATCAGTGTGGACAAATGGATCCCAGAAAGAAAAGAGGCAGATTATTCACTTTTCCTTTCCAATTATCTCCCCATTCTAACACTTCTTGTGGTTTTCTCACTGCTTGGCCACTCTGTACTGCACAAAAAGCCAGGGGAATTCTGAAGGGAAATGAATGTTGCAAATATCTGCCCAATTCCCAAATTAATGCCTCTTTCACCAAGATTTAAATTGGTCAAAGTGCCCAAAAGAAAGTGTGGGAATTGTTAAAATCACAGAGTTTTAGGAAAGGTGTAAAAGGTAGGGCAATATTTTTATGGTTTATTCCTGGGGGGCAATAAAAGGGCAAACAAATTATTTATTTCAATGTTTTATTCATGGGGCAATAAAAAGGACTTGAAAACCTATGGGATTTTAGCAATATCCACAAGGTGATCAGAGTGGATGATTTACACAAGTGGAAGCCCAAAAATCAAACATTTTTCCCCATGGAAATAGTTTAATCAAGTGCCCTTGTTATTTACCTGAAGAGGATTTTTTTTCTTTGCTGGTTCATCTTCCTCTGAATCTGACTGAGAGAGAAAAACCAGAGCTCAGTACAACTTGAGACAGCAAAATAAAAAAAAAGTTATGTTAATAAATCCCAGGAAAATAAACCCAAAGGGAGGGAAAAACTGCAGGTGCACAGCTACAGGGACAAACAACAACAGAGTTACTGGAGGGGAAGCACAAACCACACAAAGGATGCAAAATTCACTGCAGGGATACAGAGAATTGTTCCAAATAATGCTGAAATTGCTAAATATCTGGTTAAAACTTGTGTGGGAAGCCTGGTTGGCAGCAGAAAAGTTATCTTTATAAATTCATGGCTCCTCAGAGAATTTGGAAGAGGCAGCAGGGTTTGAGGGAAGCCAGTTTGCCTCCAAATCATAAACCAGGGAAAGACAAAGAATGTGCATAAATAAAGAGAGTTGGGAGTGATTGTAAACCCTCGTGTAGGTTTGGGAGAGAGGAGACACTGCAGCTGCCCTGGAGCATCTCCAGGGGGTGAACTACAGCCATGGGAGAGGTTTTAAGGAGAAAAAGGGAACAAGTGAGGATGTCAGCCACAGGCCAAGGGACCTCCAGGAACCCCAATGGGAACTGCTCACAGCAGCTCCAGTTTAAGGTACTTTTTGTCCCTTCCAAATTTATCTGCTCAACACTGAGAACCTGCAGATTGTGCGGTCACAGCAGAGCACAGAGAGGCAGGAACAGATCCCTGCTCATTCCAGCTGCCTGGAATCCCAGCACACTGCTGCAAGGAGGGATTGGGATACCCCTCATCCCTCTGTCCCAAAGGCTGAGCCTCCAGAGCTCTGGGATTTAGCACCCTGGGATGGTTATTGGGAGCAGGAAGGGATGGGGAACCTGTGTCCTCTCCCCCTCTTTCTGTGACCCCCCCAGACACAGCACTGCCTTCATCTGGGCTCCCCCAAATGCTGCCAGGCCACTATTCATGGACACTGTTTGTAAATCCACCTGTCCCCATGGAAATGACTCCAGTTCAGCTCTCCCCACAGCCACAGGCACTCCTGTCACACCAAAACCAGTGACACAGCCATCACCTCCACATGGCAACAGGCTGGGCCAATCTGGGCTAGTGGAAGCTGTCCCTGCCTGTGGGCACTGTGAACAGGATGAGTTTTGAGGCTTTCTTCCAACCCAAACCACTCCAGGTGCTGGTTTAGATAAAATACTAGGAAAAAAATTATTCTGTGAAGGTGCCAGCAGGCCCTGGCACAGGGGACCCAGAGAAGCTGTGGATGCCCCTGGATCCCTGGAAGTGTCCAAGGCCAGGTTGGACAGGGTTTGGAGCAGCCTGGGATAGTGGAAGGTGCTCTGACCATGGCAAGGGAGTGGAACAAGATGGGCATTAAGGTCCCTTCCAAGCCAAACCATTCCATGATTCTGTGACAGTGCTGCCCCAGAGGAAATTCATCCTCTGTCCTCAGCAGTGGGGAGAGGACGAAACCTCATCAGTAGGGATGAAACCTCATCAGTAAGGATCCCCACTTAAAAACCAAATGGAAAGGGACCTGCCTTTCCCTGCTCTCGCTGTCTGGGTTCACAAACCTGCAAGGCACAGTAATTATAAAAAGAAAAAACCCACAAAATGAGAAGGAAATTGTCATCAAAAAGTTTGGAAGACAGCTGAAGCCTTTAGACAAATAAGCAATAAACTGACTGAAAAATCCATCACCAGCACAGGAGACAAAAGATGGTTTTGGGCTACAACGCCCTGGAGCTCCTCATCATCAACTCGTTAACTCCAGGAATAAGAAGGGTGCAGATAATCTGGGTTTGGCTGCACGACGATTATAAATAAGGTTTCTATATCAGTTTAATTCTGCAAAGCGCTTTAGCATTAGGGCAGGCAGCCAGGACAAATCTCTCCGTGGGTGACACAACAATAGATCCCGGTAGCTCGGTGTGACAGAGCGAGGGAAGAGCCCCGCTGGGGGGGAATTTCACCCCCGAAGGGAAGGGCTCGGGTTCGATCCATACTCACATCCCCCTTGTGCAGCTCGGGCGCCGCGATCCGCACCGGCTCCGTCCTCTTCTTTGGCTTGGGGAGGCCCAAACCCGCCCCGGGGGAGGCAGCGGGGGGCGGGCTGAGGGGGGAGGCGGCGGTGCCCGCGTTCCTGGGGGGCGGCAGGAGGAGCCCCCTGGCCCGGGGGGATTCTGTGGCCCCGTCCCCGCTGGCAGCCGGCTCCGGGGGGCTCTCGGTGCCGGCCTGGCCCGGCGGGGCGCTGCCGAAGCCGCTCAGGGTGGGCGGGGGGCCCATGAGGAAGGCCGGGGGTACCGCGGGGGCTCTGGGCGGGGGCAGCGCGGCGAAGAGCCCCCGGGATGAAGGCTGCTCGGCTGTGGATGGAGGAGAGTCGGCGGCTTCCTCCTCCTCGCCCGCAGGCTCCTCGGCATCGCTGTCCTCCTCGCTGCTAGCGTAGGCCACGAGGGACATGGCCCCGGGGAGGGCGGCCCTTGGCGGGCAGCAGCCGCTACGCGAGGCCGGGGATCCACCCTCCGCGCTAGGCCGCACCGCCGCCGCGCCTTCAGCGCCCGCAGCGGGGAAGAAGGGGCGGGCGGAGGCGAGGCTACGCCGCCATGGCGGCCCCTCCCCGTGCGGCAGCGGGGCCGCGGAGCGAGGCAAGGCGACGGCGGCGGCTCCGCGCTCCCGGTAATGGCTGCCGGCAGCGCCCCGCTGCCCGCGCTGCAGCCGCGCAGGACTACAACTCCCGGCGTGCCCCGCGAGCAGCGCTGTGCCCGCCTCCCTGTGTGCCCCGCCGCGAGGCACCACGGGAAATGTAGTCTGTGGTGCCACGCGGCGGGACCGGGACTAGGCCCGGGCACAGGCATCCTCCCCTCCTGGCACGGTTCGGGGCACGATTGGTGCTGCCAGCCCCAAAAAGCTGCTGGAGTGGAATTCAGGAGGCCTGGGTTATCCCTCCGGCACTTTGCTGATTTTTGGTTTGATGCCTTTGGCCTCCTTCTGGCCTTAATAAAGCAATAAACCAGGCTGGAATTTGGGTCCCCAACAGCCAGGGATGTGATCTGCAGAGAACTAGCAGCACAAGTAATTGTTATAGGTAATGAATGAAAAAGCTGAAATAATAATAATAATAATAATAATTAAAGCAAAATGGAGATAAACGAGGAGCGTAGCCTGAACTCTGCGTGGTTTGGAGCGCTGTGAAATCCAGCCCCATCCCACCCCTCCTGGCCTGAGGAGTGTTAAAAATACAGCTTTAAAAATAGGCATGGAGGCCTTGGGGAGCACGGGAGGATTCCAGGAGCTGGGACACACAAGTTCTGTTGTCCCCCATGTGAAAAATGGGTATTTTATGATTGGTTTTCGCAAATATTAAAATGAATATTGTATGTGTTGTGTTAGAAAGTTATGCTGTATTAATTTTCTTAAGTAGTGTGTTAAATATAGTTTTAGGTTATAACATAATGTTAAAATAGAAACTGTGAAAAATGCATGTATTTTATGATTGGCTTTTCGCAAATATTAAAATGAATATTGTATGTGTTAAGTTACAAAGTTATGCTGTATTAATTTCCTTAAGTAGTGTGTTAAATATAGCTTTAGCTTATAACATAATGTTAAAATAGAAACTATGCTATGTAAGATACTTTTTTAAAGAGAAAAATAAAGTACTTACACCAAAATAACAGCCACAAAACACCTGAATGTTTAAAAAAAAATTATTGTTCCATTATTAGAAAAAACTAACTTTTTCCTACCTCGCTCAGCCCTAAAGACACTGTCAAAATTAAGAAGTTGTTAACACTGACCAAGCAAAATCCTTTGTTTAAATAGAATTTATACATCATGTATGAAATGCAATAAACTATTACTTTTAAAAGTAAATCCTCTGTTAACACGTGTCCTTTTCCAGGCTTATTTTACCCAAAAAAGGTACCTGAACCATCTATAACTCTTTATTTTTATTGTCTCATATTATCCTAACCCTAATTGTCCAAATTTTTATTACTCTAATTTTATTACTATTAAATTTTTAAAAATTTAAAACCAAGTGATTGGTGTTTTTCACAAATCCTCATTTCCCTCTGCCTTTGTCCATTTTTCCATAGCAGGTGGAGATTCCTGGGTTCTGTTCTCACCCCCAGAACAGGATCCTGCTGTCAGCCCTGACCCTGTGGATTATTTATTTGTATTATTTGCAGCTCGTTAGGAGAAATTAAGCCAAGGAAAGCACAAGGAGATGGAAAAAAAAAGAGCCCAGCCCAGGAACCCCGACTGCCAGGGCAGGGTGGAGGTTCTGGTTTTACAAAATTTAATCTGGGGTTAATCCCAGGTTTGGTTGGGACAGCAGCAACCAAGTTTGATCTGAAACAGGGACTAAGGTGACAATTTATTTAATCCAAATTTATTGGAACTAAGGTGACAATTATTTAATCCAAATTTATTTGTACTAAGATGACAATTTATTTAATCTCAATTTATTGGGACCAAGGTGACAATTTATTTAATCCCAATTTATTTGGACTAGAGTGACAATTTATTTAATCCCAATTTATTGAGACTAAGGTGACAATTTATTTAATCCCAGTTGGGACTAAATTGACAATTTATTTAATCCAGTTTATTGAGACTAAGGTGACAATTCATTTAATCCCAAATTATTGAGACTAAAGTGACAATTTATTTATTTAATCCAAATTTATTGAGACTAAGGTGACAATTTATTTAATCCCAGTTGGGACTAAATTGACAATTTATTTAATCCAGTTTATTGAGACTAAGGTGACAATTCATTTAATCCCAAATTATTGAGACTAAGGTGACAATTTATTTCTTTAATCCCAAATTATTGAGACTAAAGTGACAATTTATTTAATCCCCTGCTGATTTTGTCACCCCATGCTGAGGCTGGTTGAGGCCCAAACCTCTCCCCAGCCATCAGAGAATTTCCAAAGATTTTCCAGAAATTTTCCAGAGATTTTCAGGTGCCCTGAGCAATCCCAGCAGCTCCAGCCCAGGCTCTGTAGTTTTTGAAGAAAAATTCATTTTTCTGCTGGGGGTGAACAGGGCAGCTTGGCCGAGGGGACCCTGTGGGCCACCAAATCCTTGATTTTCTCTCTTTTCAAGGCTTTTCTCTCACATATTCAGCTGCAGCCAAAATTTCAGATTTTTAGAGATGCTGCTACACTGGCTTTACATCATTTTATGCTGGGTTTACACTGGTTTTGCATATTTTGCACTGTTTTACACGGTTTCACCATGTATGTTGTTTTTTTACAGTAATTTTGACATAGCTTTACACTGGTTTTGTACTGTCTCACATAGATTTGCCCTGCTTTGCATTGGTTTAAAACCAATTTTGCACTGTTTTATATATCTTCATGCCAATTTTGCACTGATTTACACCATTTTGGGGCTGTTTTACACTGGTTATTTACAGTGTTTTACACTGTCTTGCAACAGTTTTTCACATTATAGTTTTGCACTGTTTTACATACTTTTACACAATTTTTTGTGCTGTTTTACACTGGTTATTTACAGTGTTTTACACTGTTTTACACTTTCTTTTCACATTCCAGTTTTGCACTGTTTTACACCATTTTGCTGCTGTTTTACACTGGTTATTTACAGTGTTTTACACTGGTTTACACCTGGTTTTCACATTACAATTTTGCACTCTTTTACATGTTTTTTACATCATTTTGTTGCTGTTTACACTGGTTATTGACACTGTTTTACACCTATTTTTCCCATTATAGTTTTCCACTCCTTTACACATTTTTACACCATTTTTTGTGCTGTTTCACCCTCCTTTTGCACTGTTTTATACCTGCTTTTCACGTTACAGTTTTGCACTGCTTTACACATTTTTACACCATTTTTGTGCTGTTTTACACTAGTTATTTACAGTGTTTTACACTGTTTTACACCTGCTTTTCACATTACAGTTTTGCACTGCTTTACACATTTTTACACCATTTTTGTGCTGTTTTACACTAGTTTTTACAGTGTTTTACACTGTTTTACACCTGCTTTTCACATTACAGTTTTGCACTGCTCTACATATTTTTTCCATCATTTTTTGTGCTGTTTTACACTGATTATTTACACCAGTTATTTACAGTGTTTTACACTGTTTTACACCTGCCTTTCACATTCCAGTTTTGCACTCATTTACACATTTTTACACCATTTTTTGTGCTTTCACATTGGTTTTGCACAGTTTGACACCTATTTTTCCCATTGTAGTTTTGCACTGCTTTACACATTTTTACACAATTTTTGTGCTGTTTTACACTCCTTTTGCACCATTTTTTGTGCTGTTTTACACTAGTTATTTAGTGTTTTACACTGTTTTACACCTGCTTTTCACATTCCAGTTTTGCACTCCTTTACACATTTTTACACCATTTTTGTGCTGTTTTACACTGGTTATTGACACTGTTTTACACCTATTTTTCCCATTATAGTTTTCCACTCCTTTACACATTTTTACACCATTTTTTGTGCTGTTTCACCCTCCTTTCGCATGTCCTTACCCCCTTTTTCCCTCTGTTTTACATCCATCCCGCCCGCCCCAACACCCAATTCCCGCCGGTTCCACACCGAGCCCGTGGCCCTGTCGTCCCTCCCCGTCCCCTGGTGACACAGCGCGGTTGGTGCCATCCCCACCTCCACCAGGGCCACCCGCACGGGGCACATTTTGGGTATTTTTGGGTATTTTTGAGGTATTTTGGGGTATTTTTGTGGTATTTTTGGGGTGTCGGGAGCGCGCACGGCGCTGTGGGCGGGCGGTGCGGGTGCGCGCCCAGGCAGCGCCGCGAGCTCCGAGCGCATCCACCGGCAGCGGGAGGAGGAGGAGGAGGAGGAGGAAGAGGAGGAGGAGGGAGGAGGAGGAAGGGGAAGGGTGGCTGGGGGGGTGGGGGGGGTGGCCGAGGGAGGGAGCAATTGAATTTCAAACACAAACAACCGCATGGGGCTCGGGCCCTCCGCCGCTGCGCCGCGCCGCCGCTGACCCCGGCCCGGGGGGCAGAGCAGCCGCTGCCTCTCCCCCTTCGCATTTGGGAGGGTGTTCTTTTTTTTTTGCTTTTGTTGATATATTTTTTAAGGTTTTTTTTGTATTTATTTGGCTAATCCCCTGCCTGGCCGGGTTTTGCCTCCCAAAGTTCATCCGTAACCCCCCCTCCTCCCCTCCCCCACCCCCCCCTCCCCCCCGCCCGCTCCCCCGGTCCCGGGAGGAGCCGCCAGCCCAGCCAAGATGTCCCGGTCCAACCGGCAGAAGGAATACAAATGCGGGGACCTGGTTTTCGCCAAGATGAAGGGTTACCCGCACTGGCCTGCCCGGGTAAGGAGCTGGGCAGGGGGTGGGAGGGCGGTGGGACCCCTCGGTGCTCTCCCGGTTCTCCCCTCGGTGCTCCCCGTTGCATAACGCGGGGGGATGGGGCGCACCGGGGTCAGGCTGCCCCGGTGGAACGGAGGGGGGGTGTGTCCGCACCGGGGGTCAGGCTCTGATCCCCCCCGGATCTTCCACCGGGGCCCGGGTCCAACTTTGCCGGTTCCTTATGTAAGGCCGGGCCCGGCGGACTCGGGGGTTATTCGGTACCGAGGCTTGCGGAGGCGCTTTCGGGACATTTCTTTGGGTTTTAGCGGGGGGTTTCATGTGTTGGAAACAACATCCCGAGCTCCCCTGGGCCCTTTTTGTGCTGTTTATTCATTTCTCTCCCGGAGGAACCGGCGGGGAGGGGGGGGGGTCACGGGTGGAGACCGCGTGGCTTCTGGCACCGCGTGGGAGCGGGGACCCCCCGGTACCGACAGCGGGGACCCCCCCGGTACCGGCAACGGAGCACGAGACTGGGCCAGCCCGGGGTGACCCCTCCATTCCCCGGTACCGGGGGGTCCCTGCTCCACGTGGGGCCGCTCCATGAGCCCTTCCCGCTCCACTGCGAGACCCCCGGGAAGGGCCAGCTCGGTCCCCCTACGCTTCACTGATGATTTCGGGGGGAGGTTTCAACCAAACCGGCCGAGCCCCGAGCGTGTCCCCCCGGCTCTCGGTGGCCTTAGGGGTGCCAGAGAGGTGGCAGCGCTTACGCCGGGAGTTTGGCTTTAGAAAATCGATAGAATTATTGAGGACTTAGGACGGGGGGAAGGGACGGAGGGGGGGAGTCCAGGCCGCACCATGTGCCAGCCCCGCCGGTGTCCCCAGAGGGGTCCTGGGTGTCCCTAAAGAGGACCATGAACCCGGGACCCCCGGGATGAACCCCAAGCCATGGGGCCCGTGGGCAGCTCTGGCTGCACAACACGGCGCTGGTTATTTTTAAGCGGTTGATGATGCAGTTTAAAATTTCCTTGGAGTGTTTCTCCCCCCCACACACACACACACACGCTCCCCTCACGGCCTTGCTGCAAAGGGCACCGGGGGCTGCCTGGAAACCCCAAATTGAGCGGAAAAAGGACGGAATGGGGGCGATGAGGCTTTAAAGGCCGAGGATCCCCCCCCAGTGCCCCCCTTCCCCTGGCGGATTTGAATAACTTTTGTTTGGTTTGTCGGGTTCTGGCGGGGAGGCCGGGAGGGGGTTGGGAGCCGCTCGGATTTGGCACCGGCCCTCCCAACGCGCATTTGAAAGCGGCTTTTTGCGAGGAGGAGCCACAGAGAGGATCCCTGGGAGCTTCCACACCGCCTGCTCTTCCTTCCCTCGGGGGGGAAAAGCGATGCTGCCCCGGCTCCTCCATCCTCCTGCAGCCCCCATCCATCCCAATGGGGTTTGGGGTGATGATGCCAGGTCGGGGTTCCAAAGCCTCGTGTCGGGCTCAGCTCCCATCTCATCCCATTTCACACCCCGCTCATCTTCATCGTTTGGCCACCAGCATCATTTTGGGGCAGGCAGGAATGGGGTTTTTTTTCCCCTCCTCTCTCTCTCTCTGGTTGGGCTCCCCAAAGCCAAGGGGGGTTTAGGAGCACAGCTCTCCCTGCCGTGACTAATCAGCCAGGGCTTGCCCGTGACTAATCAGGTGCTGTGAGGAAACCTTACCCGGCCACGCGTGGCGTTCCATGGGGTGTTTGTTTCCAACCAGGTGTGGCTGGAGCTCGGCGATAGGGCAAGAAATGCACGAGGGAGGGGTTGTTCCCTCCATTTCTTCCCCTGGGATGGCACCTGGCACCATTCCCCAGCACCAGCAGCTCGGTGGAAAGCTCTCCCTGAGAGGGGCAGCCTTAAACAGAGGGGAAACTGAGGCACCGGGGTGGGGAGATGAGTTGCTGGCACTGGAGGATGATGCTTGCCTCGCTTTTCCCCTCATCCTTTCTCTGCAGGGTCCTTTATGCCAGACCTTCGTTTTTGGTGCTTCCCTGCCAGATCTGCAGCCCCTCTTTTGTACAGAGCTCTGGGACAGCAGGGGAGCAGGGCAGGGGATGAGGCAGCAGCACCACACTGGATCCTGGCATCCCTGACATCCCCCTGGCACCCCTGATATCCCCCTGGCACCGCTGACATCCCTTTCCTGAGCATCTCCCATTCCCCTGGCTGTGCCATGGGCTCAGGATCCTGCTGGGCCATTCCCTCTGGAATTTGGTGCCCATTGCCAACCTGGTGCTGGTGCCCCCAGGGCTGAGGAGAGCACCTGGGGGCACCCATGGGACTCAGGGGTGCCTCAGAACCCTCACCCAGTCCGTGTGCCCCCCTCCCCTCCATGTGCTTCATTGATCGTGTGTGACCCACATGAGTTAATTCCATTAATTAATTAATTCCTGTTCCTCGCTGCCAGCCTTGTCCTGCAGGGGGGAAACTGAGGCAGGGAGGGGGCTGCTCCCAGCCCCCCTGGCAGGGCAGGGCAGAACAGGCTGGTCCAATGGAGCAGTGGCAAAGGTGAAGAGCAGAGGTTGGGGGCAGAGTCCAGCTCGGGGCTTCGTGCCTGTCCCTCCCCTGCCACGCTCCAGAGCTTCCCCTCCTGGGGCACCTCCCCAGCCCCTTTTCACACCCCCCAGCCCCTGGGTGCTGCCCCTGGGCTGTGACACCGGTGCCATTGGCAGGGGGACAGCAATGGGCACCGTGGACTTTACCCTGGCACTGCAGGCGTGTGTCTGTCTGCTGCCACTGTCCAGACAGACAGACAGACATGGGCTGTGACAGTGCCCACTGAGGGTTTTTGGGTGGGTTTGCACTGTCTGCACTATCAGTGTCCCCAGTGGGGTGCCACCCTCCTGCCCCGTGTCCCCGCACCCCAAAGTCCTCGCCTGGCCCTGCAGATAGAGCCAGCACATGCCCTGGGGGTGCGCGAGGGGCTGATAAAGGGCTGGGAGGGGTGGGCTGGGCTGGAATGCCATTGCCAGGGGGTCCCATCTGTCCCTTAGGGGACTGGCAGGGATGGGCTGGGCTGGGAATCCCACTGGGGAGAGAATCCCACTGCCGGGGGGGTCCCAGGTGTCCCATGGGCTGGGGGCTGGCAGGGCTGGGCAGGGAATCCTACTGGGCAGAGGATCCCACTGCCAAGGGGCTCCAGCAGATCCATGGGCTGGGCAGGGAATCCCACTAGATACAGAATCCCACTGCCTGGGGGTCTCATCTGTCCCTTGGGGGGCTGGCAGGGCAGGACTGGGCTGGGGATCCCATTGCCAGGGGGTCCCAGCAGATCCATGGGCTGGGCTGGGATTCTCAATGCCAGGGGGTCCCAGTTGTCCTTTGGGGGGCTGGCAGGGCTAGGCTGGGCAGGGAATCTCACTGGGCAGGAAATCCCACAGGCAGATCCATGGGCTGGGCAGGGATTCCTATTGCCAGGGGGTCCCAGCTGTCCCTTGGGGGGCTGGCAGGGATGGGGTGGGCAGGGATTCCCAGTGCCAGGGGGTCCCAGCTGTCCCTTGGGGGGCTGGCAGGGGTGGGGTGGGCTGGAGATCCCATTGCCAGGGGTTCCAAGTTGTTCCGTGGGCTGGGCAGAGATTCCCAGTGCCAGGGGGTCCCATTTGCCCCTTGAGGGGCTGGCAGGGGTGGCCTACCAGGGAATCCCACTGGGCAGGAAATCCCACTGCCAGGGGGTCTCAGCTGTCCCTTGAGGGGCTGGCAGGGATGGGGTGGGCAGGGGATCCCATTGCCAGGGGGTCCCAGTTGTCCCTTGAGGGGCTGGCAGGGATGGCCTACCAGAGAATCCCACTGGGCAGGAATTCCCACTGCCAGGGGGTTCCCAGCTCCATGGAGCCCCTCAGTTCCTGAGCTGGGGACACGGTGATGCAGCACAGCCATCCTGGAGCTGCTGCCCCGTGCTGCCTTTTCTTGGGGAAGGAGATTTGGGAACTTGCTGAGGGATCTCCAGCAGGGAGCTGGCACTGCCAGGGGCTGTGGGGTCCCTGTCCAGGCCTGGCAGGGGAGGCTGTGGGTTTGTGTCCTTGCTTGGGGGGGCTGATGGGGCATTTGGCAGCTGTGCCAGGAGTGACCTGCAGGAACGGGGCCTGGGGGAAGCTGCCCTGGGAGCTGGGCTGGGCTGGGCTGGGCTGGGCTGGGCCGGGCTGGGCTGGTGGCCGCCCCTCTGAGTCACATCATCCCCTCCTCCACCTTCGGTGCCACGCAGGGATGGAGCTGCTGCTCCCAGCTGCCACCATGGGCCAGAGACCCTCTGGGGACTGTCCCTGCTCCTGGAGTGTCCCCCGGTGCCATTGGGGCATGGCAGTGCCAGGAGCCCCAGGGCTGTGGGTGGGAGCACTTCAATAATCCCCAAACACCCCCTGGATCCTGGTGCAGGACCTGTGTGCCCCAAACCACGCTTGGGCAGTGGGGATGGCACCAAGGCATGTCCCAGCCAGGAGTGGGCATCACACCAAGCCTCCACCCCATCCTGGTGGCGCTCCCAGTGCCCCATGCCCTCCATGTGCCCCCGGGCTGTGCCAGCACTGCCCCTCAGCACAGGGACAAGTGTTGGTGCCATCCCCAGCTCTGTGGGGGAAATCAGGACCAACTCTTGGCCAGGTCCACCCTGTCACAGCACCCAGGCCAGGAGTGGGCATCACACCACATCCCAGTGTCCCTCCCAGTGCCCCATGCCCTCCATGTGCCCCAGGGGTGTGCCAGCACTGCCCCTCTGCCATCCCCAGCTTTGTGAAGGAAATCAGGACAAACTCCTGGCCAGGTCCACCCTGTCACAGCACCCTGGCCAGGAGTGGGACATCACACCGACCCTCCACCCCATCCTGGTGGCCTTCCCAGTGCCCCATGCCCTCCATGTGCCCCGGGGCTGTGCCAGCACTGCCCCTCTGCCATCCCCAGCCTTGTGAAGGAAATCAGGACAAACTTCTGGCCCAGTCCACCGTGTCACAGCACCCAGGCCTTGCTGGCTGGGGAAACTGAGGCTGGGCAAGCTGTGGGGGTCACAGTGACTGAGGGAAGGTTGTGCCATGAGTCAGCAGAGTGCTGGGACAGGACCTGGCACCCCGGCTGTCCCCGCTGGCACCGTCCTGCCTGGTGACAGTGACGTGCTGGCGCCTGCCCCGAGACCCCCACCCGCATCCTCCTTCAGCTCCTTCCACCTCCCTTTGAGGTTTTCTCGGGGAATTTATGGCTGCTGGCTGCAGGGGGGGTTATTTTTAGCTGCTATAAAAAGCAGCCGGAGTTGCTTTTGCTCCCTTCCCGCTCGGCGCCTCGGGATTATTCACGCTCGGTAGAGCAGCACCTGCCTGGGGCTTGGCACCGGCTCTGCCTGACCCCAGAGCCCTGCCAGGCTGTCCCCTTGTCTGCTGACCCCCTTTTGGCCAGGGTGTCCCCCCCTGGCACCCCAGTTCCCGTTGCTGGCCCAGGCTGGGGGCGATGCCTGTGGCGCTGCCTGAATTTGCTGATGTGACTGAGCTGGTCTAGATAAGAGATTTAGGGGGAAAGGGGTGGGAGAAAGGGAGCCCTGCTGCCCCCCACAGCTGTGGGCACCCCTTGTTCTGCTGAGCACTTCCTGCCAGCTCTGTGTCCAGACTGTGGGGAAATTCCCAAGGAATTTTCCTTTCCTGAGCTGTGCCCATCTATAGGACACTGGAAGGGATGTCCTGGGGACATGCTGAAGAGCTCTGGCAGCACCTGAATTTGCTGAGTGCATCTGAGCTGGTCTAGATAAGAGGTTTAGGGGGAAAGGGGTTGGATAAGGGGGCACCCCCTTGTTCTGCTGAGCACCTCCTGACAGCTCTATCTCCAGGCTGTGGGGAAATTCCCAAGGAATTTTCCTTTCCTGAGCTGTGCCCATCAACAGGACACTGGAGGAGATGTCCTGGGGACATCTGAGGAGCTGTGGCAGCCCCTGAATTTGCTGAATGTGTCTGAGCTGGTCTAGATAAGAGATTAGAGGGAAAGGGGTGGGAGAAAGGGAGCCCTGCTGGCCCCCACACCTGTGGGCACCCCCTTGTTCTGCTGAGCACTTCCTGCCAGCTCTGTCTCCAGTCAGAGTTACTGCATCCTCTGGGGGATGATGAAGGGCTGATGAAGGGCTGGGGCTGGCAGGAAAGGGCTGGGCAGGGAATCCCACTGCCAGGGGGGTCCCAGCTGGGGGATTCCCAAGGAATTTTCCTTTCTTTTCCTTTCCTGAGCTGTGCCCATCAACAGGACCCTGGAAGGGATGTCCTGGGGACATCTGAGGAGCTGTGGCAGCACCTGAATTTGCTGAGTGTGACTGAGCTGGTCTAGATAAGATTTAGGGGGGAAGGGGTGGGAGAAGGGGAGCCCAGCTGGGGGATTCCCAAGGAATTTTCCTTTCCTGAGCTGTGCCCATCAACAGGACACTGGAAGGGATGTCCTGGGGACATCTGAGGAGCTGTGGCACCGCTGGCAGCACCTGAATTTGCTGAGTGTGTCTGAGCTGGTCTAGAGCAGAGCTTGTGGGAGAAGGGGAGCCCTGCTGACCCCCACACCTGTGGGCACCCCCTTGTTCTGCTGAGCACTTCCTGCCAGCTCTGTGTCCAGACAGAGCTGCTGCATCCCCCAGGGGTGCAGGAAAGGGCTGGGAAGGGAATAAGGGAATCCCACTGCCAGGGCAGTCCCAAGGAATTTTCCTTTCCTGAGCTGTGCCCATCCACAGGACACTGAAGGGGATGTCCTGGGGTCTGAGGAGCCCCAGGGGTCTCTGCCCTCTCCTCTCAGCCCGTCCTTTGTGTCCCACAGATTGATGAGATGCCAGAAGCTGCAGTCAAATCCTCCTCCAATAAGTACCAAGTCTTCTTCTTCGGGACCCACGAAACGTGAGTGGGAGCTGGGGCTCACAGTGAGTTTGGGAGAGGTGAGACCCCCTTTGCTCCCACCCCTCACTATTTTCCCCTGGCACAGGGCATTCCTGGGGCCCAAAGACCTTTTCCCCTACGAGGAGTGCAAGGAGAAGTTTGGCAAACCCAACAAGCGGAAAGGGTTCAGCGAAGGTTTGTGGGAGATCGAGAACAACCCCACGGTCAAAGCCTCCGGTTACCAGGTGGGTCACGAGCTGGGGGGGCTCCATCCCAGCTCCCCCCACCTTTCCTCCTTCCTGGGAGCCCCCTGTGAATCCCCCGTGCCCACAGCCCACCCAGAAGAAGAGCTGCCCCGAGGCGGCCGAGCGGGAGCCGGAGGGGGACGGGGACAAGAAGGGCAACGCCGAGGGCAGCAGTGACGAGGAGGGGAAGCTGGTGATCGACGAGCAGAGCAAGGAGAAAAACGAGAAAGGAGCCAGCAAGAGGAAAGCTGAGGATGCTTTGGAGGTACTGGAGGGGCTGGGCAGGGCTGGGGATGTTGGGGGGCACAGGGTGGGGATGTTT
>JAWWLS010000113.1:5058304-5068870 GCA_035040975.1 Myioborus melanocephalus | reverse complement strand
AAGGGGACAGGGGGACAGGACAGGGTTGTCCCTAAAGGGGACAGAGAGACAGGACAGGGGTGTCCCTAAAGGGGACAGGACAGGGATGTCCCTAAAGGGGACAAGACAGGGGTGGCCTTAAAGGGGACAGGACAGGGATGTCCCTTCAGGGCACGGGGGGAGAGGACAGGGGTGTCCCAACAGGGGACAGGACAGGACAGGGATGTCCATAAAGGGACAGAGGGACAGGACAGGGGTGTCCCTGTAGAGGACAGGGGGACAGGACAGGGGCGTCCCTGCAGGGGACAGAGGGACAGGACAGGGATGTCCCTAAAGGGGACAGGACAGGGATGTCCATAAAGGGGACAGAGGGACAGGACAGGGGTGTCCCTAAAGGAGACAGGACAGGGGTGTCCCTAAAGGGGACAGGACAGGGATGTCCATAAAGGGGACAGAGGGACAGGACAGGGGTGTTCCTGCAGGGGACAGGGGGACAGGACAGGCATGGGGGTCACCCAGCCCCGGTGACGCTGGGGATGAGGTAGAGGAGGGAAGCTGAGCAGGAAGAACAACCCCCCACCCCAGACACACATCCAGCCTGACCCCGGCCAAGCTGTGCCCCCCAAGGGCTGGGGTCACCCCGCTGTCACCCCCAGACCCCCCGGCCGGCTGTGCCCAGCTCGGAGCCCACCCTGGAGGGTCCAGGCTGGCAGCTTGGCATCCCCCCACCCAAAATGTCCGGCCAGGGAGGTGCCAGCCCCAGAAGGGTCTCTGGGTGTGTGACAACCCTGGGGACCCTGCTCGGTGCCTGGCACAGCTGTGGCACCACGCGACCATCACGCCCCGTGCCCAGGTGGGCTCTGGCACATGGCACGGGGTCCTTGCACCCCCCCTGCTCTCGGGGGTGTCCCCGGGGGTGTCCCCACGGACGCTGCCGCCTGGGTGGCTCAGCGAGGCGGGGTGGGACAGAGGGACCGTCACCGTCACCGCCCGCGGAGCCCCGGGGGACAGGGACTGTCACCGTCACCGCCCGCGCTCAGCCCTCCCCGTGCCCGCCGGGCCGGGGGCTGGGCAGGAGCTCCCCCCTTTCCCCCCACTCCCCTCGCTGGCGGCCGGCCAGCATTGTTCTCCTGCCTCCTCCTCCTCCTCCTCCTCTCCCCCTGCAGCTGCAGCTGGCGCCGGAGCTTTCCTGGGTTCCAGGGGAGGGAGGGAGGGAGGGAGATCCAACCCCACAGAGCCCCCCCGGCCTGGGCTGCCCTGGGCAGGGTTGGGGGGTTCCAGCCCCTCCCCACTGTGGAGGGGGCAGGGGGAGTCTGGGATGCAGTTGCCCCCTCAGCAGGGCATTTTTTGGGGGCATGGATGAACAGCTCAGCAGCCCAACTCTGTGCTGTGGCTGGAATCATGCATAGGGTGAGTGCAGGGCTGAAAAATGGGAGGCTGAAGCTATTGGGGGGGGGTCTGCCTCTATTTGGGGTCTTCAGGGATGCTGAGATGATGCAGAAGGCCCGGGAGGGTAACTGGGGAAGTGACAAGGACAGGGAGAGGAACCGGGGCTACCCACAGGGTCCAGGCTGTGTGCAGACAGGGGAGAAGAGCAGAGGGACGAGGTTCTGGGATGCAGTTGCCCCCGCAGTAGGGTATTTTTTTGGGGGGGGTCTCCCTTATCAGCTCAGCAGCCCAACTCTGGAACCCTCCTTGGGGTGAGTGCAGGGTTGGGGGGCTCTGCCTCTATCTGGGGTCTCCAGGGAGGCTGAGATGATGCAGAGGGCCCAGGAGGGTTCTGGAAGTGACAAGGACAGGGAGAGGAACCGGGGCTGTGCAGGGGGCTGAGATTGTGCAGAGGGACAAGGGGGGGCTGCAGGGCCGGCACAGGGGGAAGGGGAGCGGGACAGACCCCTCCCCACCCAGGGACAGACCCCTCCCCTCCGAGGCCCGGGCTCCAGGCGCTCCCGCCGGGGCAGGGGAGGCAGGAGGCGGCGCCTCCCGGTTGGGTAAGGATGGGGAAACGGAGCCACACCCGGGATCAAAGCGGGGCAGAGTCACCGGCCCCGGGCTCCTGCTGCCCCACGCTCAACCCCACACCCTGCCCCACAGCATGGCCCACACCCTGCCCCACGCTCAACCCCATAACCAGCCCCATGTTCAACCCCACACCCTGCCCCATGTTCAACCCCACACCCTGCCCCATGCTCAACTCCATAACCAGCCCCATGTTCAACCCCATAACCAGCCCCACATTCTGCTCCATGTTCAACCCCACACACTGCCCCACACTCAATCCTACACCCTGCCCCACGCTCAACCCCATAACCAGCCCCATGTTCAACCCCACACATTGTCCTACACTCTGTCCCAGGCTCAATTCCATAACCTGCCTCACACCCTGCCCCATGTTCAACCCCACACCCTGCCCCACACACTGTCCCTGGCTCAACCCCAGACCCTGCCCTACGTTCAACCCCACAGTCTGCCCCATATTCAGCCCCACAACCTGCCCCATGTTCAGCCCCACAAACTGTCCCATGTTCAACTCCACACCCTGCCCCACATTCTGTCCCAGGCTCAACCCCAATTTCAACCCCACAACCTGCCCCACGCTCAACCCACACCGAGCCCCATACACAGGCCCATGTTCAACCCCACACTCTGTCCCAGGCTCAACCCCATAACCTGCCCCATGTTCAGCCCCATACCGTCCCCTGCTCAACCCCAAACTCTGCCCCACATTCTGTCCCAAGCTCAACCCCAATTTCAGCCCCACACTCTGTCCCGTGTTCAGCCCCACACACCGAGCTGGGATTCGCGTTTAATGCCAAGTACAAAGTCACCACCCTCCCATCTCTGCCCCCCCAAAAAAACCCCAAAAAAAGAAAAACTTCTAAAATTCTTCCAAAAATAAATTAAAGGGAAGGGACGGGTCCCCCCCAACCCCTCCTGTCCTGTGCAAAGAGAAAAGAGCCACCCCCTCTGCATCCCAGGCCTGAGCCAGGCTCCAGTAAGGAAAGAAACGGGCAAAGCAAGGGGCTGGGGGCCCGGGCAGCAGGTCCCCAGGGTGGGGCTGGGACATCCCCAAAGGGGGTGGGCACTTCCCCTCCTCCCCACTCTGCAGATGGGGAAACTGAGGCAGGAGCAGCGGGTACCCCCCTGTTACTGCTCCTCTCCAGCAGCGGCAGCTGGAGCCCACCCTGTGCCCCCATGGCAGCCCCGGGGCAGGGCAGGGGCTCACCCGGCAGGGCAGGGGGCTCACCCGGCAGGGCAGGGGCTCACCCGGCAGGGCAGGGGGCTCTGCCGGCTCCGGAGGGCCCGGGGGAGGTGAAGTGCTGTCGGAAAGGCGCCCTATGTACATCCCTGAAGGTGGCAGCCCCTCCCCTGCCCCGCCTGTGCCCCGCCTGCTGCCGGGCCCCAGCCCGCTATGAGGTCTGGCACTGCACGTGCTGCCTCATGCCATCCTCGAAATCATCCTCGTGGTAAGCTTCCCCCGTGTAGGGCCGCCGGCCCGGCCCGCCGTGAGCCGTGTAATCGCTGAGCTCCACCTCCTCCGTGTCCTCCGTGGCCATCACCTCCTCCTGCGCTGGGAAGAAGCTCTGCAGCTGCCGCAGGCGATCCGTGGGGAGCCAGCCCGGCTCGGGGAACTTCACCTGAGGGCACACAGAGGTGTGATGCAGCTCGGGAAGGCTGCAGGTGGGGGAGATGTGGAGTCTCACCATCCTGTTCTAGCTCACCTCGAACTGCAGGATGAGCTTTCCTTTCTGAAAGGGGCTCCTGTAGACGGGCATGCCCTCATTGGGGATGCACTTCAGGTCCCCGGGTCGGATCACATCACCTGAGAGACAGAGATGAGGGTGACCCTGCTGTGCTGGCAGCTCCTGGTGTGATATGTTGGGCTTTTTGAGCCAGGTCTTATAAATTCTTGGAGATTTATCACACCCGAGATAGCTCAGCTGCTTTAGAAGGCATAAAATCAGCAGGATGGCTTCTGTGGTGGTGTTGGAAAGGCAAAGTAACAAAACTCTTTACAGAGAGAAGCCAGGTGCAAGACATTCTAAAACACCTCCCCAAAGCCATTAATTGCTTTGTTCTCTTCTTTTCCTACTAAATTGCTTAGGTGGGACTTTTTAGCTCCTGTCCAATTAGCCACCCTTAAGTTAAATTTGAGGTGAAATCCCCCCCGGGCGGTGGGGAAACCTTCTAGGAGGTATCTTTAAACCTAATTAAGGAGATAAACTCGTCTTTTAAGGAGACAAAGGAGAATTTTGTCACTCCATCAACAGGGGGCACATCCCTGTAGCGCTGTGCCACTCCCAGGTGCCGAGTGCCCCTCACCTGGCGGGGAGGACACGAGCAGGGTGCGGTTGTCCAGGGTGTGGATCACCTGCCTGCACCCACACAGGGCGTCTGCCAGGCTGATCTCCCTCCTGACAATCAGGTCGTCACCGCTGCGCCGGAAAACAGGATGTTCCTTCTGATCCAGGACGATGATGATGTCCCCGGGCTCCAGGCCGGGCACCTGGTCTCCTTCCTCGTGGAAGGTGATTTTCTGCCCGTCCTTCATGCCTGGGAGGAGGATGAAGGAGGCTCAGAGCCCGTGTGGCTCTCTGGGGTGACTCCCCGCACATCCAGCCCCGCCTCACCTTTATCCAGGTGCACGCTGAGGATTTTCTTCTCCCTCACCACCTTGCGGCCGTTGCAGGTGAGGCAGCAGTCGCGGGGCCGGATCCACTCGCCCTGGCCCTGGCACTGGGAGCACACGGTCTGGATCTGCTGGATCATGCTGGGCCCCAGCTGGTGGATGCGAACCTCCATGCCCGAGCCGTGGCACTTGGGGCACCTCCTCTGGGCGCCCTCCCGCACCCCGCAGCCTGTGCCAGGGGGGGCAGGGGGTCAGACATTGGGGTGAGGGGGTGCAGGGGAGGCCCCTCAGCCCCTCACTCACCTCCACACTTGCGGCAGATGATGTTTTTCTGCAGGGACAGCTTCCGTGTGGAGCCGTTGTAGAGATCCTCCAGTGACACCGAGAGCTGGTGCACCACCGTCTTCCCTGGGCATGGGGACAGCCTGGCTCAGCACCAGCCTTGTGCCACCCCCCGTGCCACGGCCAGACAGGCCCTGGACACTGCTCAGGCTCACCAGGTGAGCCAGCCCTGCTCTTCCTCAACGACAGAGGCAGGGATGGTTTCACTCCAAGCCCGGATGCCACCCTGGGGCAGTGCCGGGTCCCAGCGTGGGCAGGGCAGGGCTCCCACCCCAGGGCTCTCATCCACCCCCAGCTGCTCCAGCTGGAGTGGCCGGGATGACTCCCTCGGCCTCTTAATTGCCCTGCAATTAACTCCTGCCGTCTCAGCAACAAGCTGACAGAGTCACCGTGTCCCTGTGACCCAGGCCCGAGTCACCGGGCTGGCCCCGCGTCCTCGCTGCCACCCCGGGGCTGCTCGGGTGACTCAGCCCAGCCCCGGGGCCGGGGACGGCGGGGGAAAGCCGGGACAGGGACAGGGAAGGGCCCTTTGAAGAGAGGCAGGTGGAGAAAGTAATGAGGGTGGTGAGGAGCTGCAGCGGGCTGTGCCGCAGGGGCAGAGACGGCCTGGGGAGCCTGGCTGGGTCCCCTGAGCCTGTGCCATGCTGGGGACCAGCCTCCTGCCACCCTGAGCCTGTGCCATGCTGGGGACCAGCCTCCTGCCACCCCTGAGCCTGTGCCATGCTGGGGACCAGCCTCCTGCCACCCTGAGCCTGTGCCATGCTGGGCACCAGCCTCCTGCCACCCCTGGGCCAGCTCTGTGCTGGGCACCAGCCTCCTCTCAAACAAGGTCCCCTGAGCCACCTCTGTGTTGGGCACCAGCCTCCTGCCACCCCTGAGCCACCTCTGTGCTGGGCACTAGCCCCCTGCCACTCCTATCCCAGCAGGGCTGTCACCCCTCAGCCAGCTCTGCGCTGGGCACCAGCACTGACACAAGGGGTCCCAGCAAGTCTGTGACCTCCTGAGCCAATGTCACACTGCATTTGGGTGCCAGCCCTCTCCCACCAAAAGGTCCCAGCAGGTTTGTCACCTCCTCAGTGTGCTGGGCATCCTCCCTCCCACCAAGAGATGCCAGCAGCTTTGTCACCCCCAGAGTGAGCAGCATGCTAGGCACCAGCTGCCTCCCACCAAAAGGTCCCAGCAGGTTTATCACCTCCTGTCACCTCCTCAGTGTGCTGGGCATCAACCCCCTCCCACCAAAAGGTCCCAGCAAGTTTGTCACCTCACTGTGCTGGGCACCAGACCCCTCTCACCCCCTCCCTCAAGGTGCTGAGCACCAGCCCCTTCCCACCAAAAGGTCCCAGCAGGTTTGTCACCTCCTCAGTGTGCTGGGCATGCTCCCTCCCACCAAGAGATGCCAGCAGGTTTGTCACCTCCTATCATCTCCTCAGTGTGCTGGGCACCAACCCCCTCCCACCAAAAGGTCTCAGCAGGTTTGTCACCTCACTGTGCTGGGCACCAGACCCCTGTCACCCCCTCAACGTGCTGGGCACCAGCCCCTTCCCACCAAAAGGTCCCAGCAGTTTTGTCACCTCCTGTCACCTCACAGCACTGGGCTGCATTCCCCTCCCACCCACCCACCCACCCACCCCGGGGTCACGGCGAGTCCCTCCCCGCTCAGCCCCTCACCTCTCCTGTCTGCCCGGCCCCGCATCCTCACTCCCCCTCCAAAGAAGAGGTCGAAGATGTCCATGGGGGAGCCGAAGCCGCCGCCTCCCCCGCGGCCCCCCAGGCCTCCCTCCTTCATGGCTCGCTCGCCGCCGCGGTCGTACAGCGCCCGTTTGTGGGCGTCCGACAGCACCTCGTAGGCCTGGGAGATCGGCTTGAACTGCGGAGGGGACCGAGGGGTCCGCTGGGCATGGGGGGCCCGGGGAGGGGCCGGGGGGGCCGCACGTACCCGCTCGCCCTCGCTGGGGTTCTTGTCGGGGTGGTAGCGCAGTGCCAGGCGCCGGTACGCCCGCTTGATCTCGTCCAGGCTGGCGCCCGGCCGCACGCCCAGCAGGTCGTAGTAACCCGTCTCCTTCACCATTTTCCCGGCTGCTGTGACCTGCTGGGACAGGACACGGCTGTGAGCTTGGCACTGCCACCTGGCCTGAGCTCTGAGCGACCCCAAAACCCCGCTGAGTGAGCCCTCAGTTTCCCCGCAGTGGGACAGGGGGTGGTGACAACAACGCAACAACCAAACCCCACACAGGGCTGTGCAAGTGGACTCTAAAAGGCTTTTGATCCCTGCTCCCTCCCTGCACAGCCCTGCCTCAGTTTCCCCGCAGTGGGACAGGGGATGGTGACAAGGACATGACAACCAGACCCCACACAGAGCTGTGCAAGTGGACCCCAAAAGGCTTTGATCCCTCCCTGCTCCCTCCCTGCACAGCCCTGCCCCAGTTTCCCTGCAGTGGGACAGGGAATAGTGACAACAACGCGACAACCAGACCCGACACGGGGGTCCTGCAAGTGGACCCCAAAAGGCTTTGATCCCTGCTCCCTCCCTGCACAGCCTTGCCTCGGTTTCCCTGCAGTGGGACAGGGAATAGTGACAAGAACATGACAGCCAGACCCCGCAAAAGGCTCCTGCGAATGTGGGGATGGACCCCAAATCCCGACCCCCCAAAAGGCTTTGATCCCTGTCTCAGCTTCCCCGCAGTGGGACAGGGGGTGGTGACAACAACGCGACAGCCAGACCCCGCAAAAGGCTCCTGCGAGTGTGGAGATGGACCCCAAATCCCGTCCCCCCAAAAGGCTTTGATCCCTGCCTCAGCTTCCGCGCAGTGGGACACGAGGTGTTGACAACAACCCCACACAGGGCTCCTGCAAGCGGACCCCAAATCCCGTCCCCCCGAAAGGCTCTGTTGATCGCTGCTGTCCCTCATGCACAACGGGTGACAGGGGATGTCCGAAGCGGTGCCACCGGGGACGGCCAGGCACCGCACGGGGGTCCGGCAAGGAGGGGCGGGCTCGGGGGTGCCCGGTGCCCCTCCGGGCCGTGTGTCACAGCCGATAAGCCCCGCGTGGGGTGGGGACACGTTTATCTTGCGACACGGGGGGACGCGGGGAGCGCTCGGGTAAATAACCCCCGCTTCCCCCTCGGGACCGGGACCCGGGACCGCAGCTGGGTCTGTCCCCCGGGGCCGGTCCGGCCCGTGGGGTCCAGCTCGGGATCCCCTCGGCTGCAGCGGGGTCTGTCCCCCGGGGCCGGTACGTCCCGTCTGTCCCAAGGTGGGATCCCCTTGGCTGGAGCGGGATCCGTCCCCCGGGACCCCCGGGGCCGAGGCGGGGCCCGGGACCCTCAGGCTGGGTCGCTCCAGCCCAGGAGCCCCGTGAGGGGCGGTTCGGCCCCGCGGGTCGCGCACCGGGGGTACCAGGCGGAGGTGACACGGTGACAGCCCGTCCACAGCCGCGGAGGCCCCCGCACCCCACACCGGAGCGGCGGAGCGGAGCCGAACCCGGTGCTCCCGGAGGAGGGGTCGCCTCAGAGCCCCCCGGAGCTCTGCAGGCCCTCAGGGCACCCCGAGGAGCTGGGTCAGGGCTGTGCGGGCCGGGCCCCCGCTGACACGGGCGGGGCGGGGGTCGCGGGGAGGTTGGGGAGGGCCCGGGGGAGTCCGGGGGGCTCCGGGGGTCGCGGCGGGGTCCCGGGGCCGCACCGCCCCCCCACTCACCGCCGCCGCCGCTCCGCCGCCGTCTCCGAACTCTCTGGAAGCCGCACCGCCGACCCCGCCCCCTCCGCGCCGCACGCCGCGCCCATTGGTGGAAACGCCCTTCTGCGCCCGCCCATCACCCTGCGGGCCCGGCGCTGATTGGCTGTAGGGGCGGTGCTTGCCCGCTCGGGAGTCGGGGCGCCGCTTCGCCTTGCGATTGGCTGAGACAGCTGCTGGGTGTTGACTCCTTGTCTCTCATTGGCTGGGAGCGGGTGGCCAATCAGAGAGGAGAGTGGGGAGTGCAGGTGCGGCGGGCGCCCGGCAGGGGGCGCGCGGGGCGCGCGGAGGGCGGGACAGTGGGCGGGGCCAAGGAGGTGGGCGGGACTAAGAGGGCGTGATGTCGTGCGGGGCGTGGCAATGGGTGTGGCAGTGGGCGTGGTCTGGGTGGGGGGACCTGGGGGTGACCCTGGGGGAGTTTCGGGGTGCTGGGCTGGGGGCACCGGCAGTTCTCGGGGGGCTCAGGGGTTGCGAGCGAGGCTCGAGGGGCTCCCGGGTGTTTTGGGGGGTCCCAGGGGCTGTTCCTTGGGCCCCGGATGGTGCCAGGGGGGTCCTGAGGAGGATCCTGGGGGTCCCGGGGAGGAAGGAATGACGGGGACTCCTTGGGGGGTCACAGGGGGGTCCCAGGTTCCTTCATGGGGGCTCCCAGTGGGGTCCTGAGGAGGATCCTGGGGGTCTTGGGTGGTCCCAGGGGGGGTCTTGAGGACGATTCTAGGGGTCCCGGATGGTCTCAGGGGTATCCTGAGGATGATTCTGGGGGTCCCACATGGTCACAGGTGGATTCCAGAGGGTCTTGAGGAGGATTCTGGGGGTCCCAGGTGGTCCCAGGGGGGTCTTGAGGAGGATCCTGAGGGTCCCAGTGAGGGTAACTGGGGTAAAGAATCCCGGGGAGGGGTCCCAGGGGGTCCCCTGGCAGTCCCAGGATCCTTTCTGGGGGGTCCCAGGGGGGTCCTGAGGGGGATCCTGGGGGTCCCAGGTGGACCCCGAGCTCCAGCCCAGCCCTGCTGCCCCCCCAGCCCGGTTTGGCCAGGCTGGGCCCCTCGGGCTCCCGGGGGGGGTTCAGGGTGGGCTCGGGGGTCCTGCAGGGATCAATCCCCCCCTCCCCCGGCTGAAACCCAAGCCCTGCAGCAGCTGCTGCCCCACAGGAGCCCCGGGGCAGCTGGGCCCGGAATTCTGGAGAATTCCAGCCTGAGGAGGTGCCCTGGGGCACTGGGAGGGGGGCAGGGGCTGGCATGGGCACCCCGAACTGGGAATGGGGGCTCTGGACTGGGAATGGGCTCCTCAAACTGGGAATGGGGGCTCTAAACTGGAAATGGAGTTTCTAAACTGGGAAAGGAGTTTCTAAACTGAGAATGGGGATTCGAAACTGGGACTGGGCTCCCCGAACTGGGAATGGGGGCTCTAAACTGGAAATGGGGTCTTAAAATTGGGAATGGAGTTTCTAAACTGGGAATGGGGATTCTAAACTGGGAATGGGCTCCCTGAACTGGGAATGGGGGCTCTGGACTGGGAATGGGGTCTTAAAGTTGGGAATGGAGTTTCTAAACTGGGAATGGGGATTCTAAACTGGGAATGGAGTTTCTAAATTGGGTATGGAGTTTCTAAACTGGGAATGGGGATTCTAAACTGGGAATGGGCTCCCCGAACTGGGAGTGGGATCTCTGAACTGGGAATGGAGTCCTTAAACTGGGAATGGGGGCTCTAAACTGGAAATGGGGTCTTAAAACTGGGAATGGACTTTCTAAACTGGGAATGGGGATTCTAAACTGGGAATAGAGTTTCTAAACTGGGAATGGGGATTCTAAACTGGGAATGGGGTGTCTCAAGTGGGCATGGGGATTCTAAACTGGGCACATGGTTCCCAAACTGAGAGTAGGCTCCCTG
>JAWWLS010000113.1:5022783-5033915 GCA_035040975.1 Myioborus melanocephalus | reverse complement strand
TTTCCTCCTGAGAAGCTGAGAGGCCTCAGGAACAAAATGCAAACAATGATTATCTGCTGCTGTGGAATGCAACAGGTAGATTTGTAATTAGTCTCACACTGTTGTTTTAATTAATGGCCAATCACAGCACAGCTGGCTCGGGCACAGAGCCCAAGACACAAACCTTTGTTATCATTCTTTGCTGTTCTATTCTTAGCTGAACTTCTGATGAAACCTTTTCTTCTATTCTTTTAGTATAATTTTAATGTAATATACATTATAAAATAATAAATCAAGCCTTGTGAAACATGGAGTCAGATCCTCGTCTCTTCCCCAATCTGAAAATCCCTGTGAACACGGTCACACGTGTTTTTATCTTCCTCCTCCTCCTCATTTCCATGGCACATCTGATGCAGAGCTGCCCTTCCTCGCTGCCTCCCTGCTCCCACTTTCCTCCTCTTCCCACCTGGCATGTCCAGAACCCCCAAAACTGCTGCAAAAAGACCCCCAGTGCTCTTGGCTGCACTGGGAGTGAGCATTTCCTTCCTCCCTGGCCCTGTCACCCTCTTCCTCCTCCTGCCTTTTGGGGTGCCTGGCCCCTCTCTCTCAGCCAGCAGCAGGGCTCAGCAGCATGGGCCAAACCCTGCAGCCCAGGGAGGGCTCAGGATGCCCCAGGATGGGGATGTCCATGTCCCTGGGGGATGCTGAGGATCAGGATACCCCAAGATGAGGATATCTCTGTTTCTGAGAATGTTTGAGCTCAGGATGCCTCAGGGTGGGGATGTTGGTGTCACTTTGTGCTCAGGATGCCCCAGGATGGGGATGTTGGTGTCCCTGGGGGACGTTTGAGCTCAGGATGCCCCAGGACAGGGATGTTGGTGTCACTTTGAGCTCAGGATGCCCCAGGGTGGGGATGTCGGTGTCCCTGGGGGATGCTGGGGATCCAGATGCCCCAGGATGGGGATTTTGGTGTCCCTGAGGGTTTCTGGAGATCAGGATGCCCCAGGATGGGAATGTCTGGATCCCTGGGGGATGTTTGAGCTCCGGATGCCCCAGGAGGGGGATTTTGGTGTCACTTTGAGCTCAGGATGCCCCAGGATATGGATGTCCATGTCCCTGGGGGATGCTGGGGATCAGGATACCCCAAAATGAGGATGTCTCTGTTTCTGAGAATATTTGAGCTCAGGATGCCACAGGACAAGGATGTTGGTGTCCCTGGGGGATGTTTGAGCTCAGGATGCTCTAGGATGAGGATGTTGGTGTCACTGTTTGAGCTCAGGATACCCAGGATGGGAATATCCATGTCCCTGGGGGACGTTTGAGCTCAGGATGCCCCAGGACAGGGATGTCGGTGTCCCTGGGGGATGCTGAGGATCAGGATGCCCCAGGGTGGGGATTTTGGTGTCCCTGAGGGTTTCTGGGGATCAGGATGCCCCAGGATGGGAATGTGTGGATCCCTGGAAGATGTTTGAGCTCAGGATGCCCCAGGATGAGGATGTTGGTGTCACTGTTTGAGCTCAGGATGCTCTAGGATGAGGATGTTGGTGTCACTGTTTGAGCTCAGGATGCTCTAGGATGAGGATGTTGGTGTCCCTGAGGGTTTCTGGGGATCAGGATGCCTCAGGACAGGGATGTTGGTGTCCCTAGGGGATGTTTGAGCTCAGGATGCCCCAGGAGGGGGATGTCTGGATCCCTGGGTCAGAACCCCCTGGGAATGGGATGTCTGTGTCCCTGACAGGTTCTTGGTGTCAAAACCCCCTGGGAATGGGATGTCTGTGCCCCTGAAAGGTTCTTGGTGTCAAAACCCCCTGGGAATGGGATGTCTGTGCCCCTGACAGGTTCTTGGGGTCAGAATCTCCTGGGATGGCACCACTGGGGGTTCTTGGCATCAGAACCCCCTGGGAATGGGTTGTTTGTCCCTGTGGGGTGCTCAGGTGCTGTTCAGCACTGGCACAGCTTTGTAGGATTGTTCTCTTTGTTGACAGAGTGACAAAACTGTCCTTTGTTCCTTTAAAGAGGAAAGAAGCCCAGAAGTTTCTCTTTTTGATCAGGTGGAAAAGGCATCTCATGGGTTGGGGGACTTCAAACTTAAGGATGGCTAACTGGACAGGAAAAAAAAGTTTTGTTTGGACAATTCATTAGAAAAAGAAGAGAACAAAGAAATTTATTTACTAGGGGCAGGAGGGACTCTTACACTTGGATCGGTTTTTCTCTGTAAAGAGCTTTGTTATTTTGCCTTTTATTAAAACTTTTTGTTTCCACAGAAGCCATTTGGTGCTGATTTGATGCCTCCAAGGGTAGCTGAGCTATCTTGGGTGTGAAATAGATCTCCAAGAGCTCGTGAGACCTGGCTGGGGGAGAATCCTGCTACTGGGGGTGGCACTTTGAGGGTGCCCTGCAGCCCCAGGGTGGGAGCTGGCACGTGCCTGGCACAAGGTGCTTGGCACGGGGTGCGTGGCACAGGGTGCATGGCACGGGCTGGGACGTGACTTTGAGCAGGGCTGGAGGAGCAGGGGGAGGAGGAGGAGGAGGAGGAGGAAGCACAGCTGGGCACTGAGGCCCTTCCAGCCTGGATACAGCTGGGGCTGGGGGGGCTGCGGGTGCCTGTGGGGGTCCCTTTGGGGGTCCCCTGTGCCTTTCCATGCCCTTGGCTGCTGGGAAGGGCTGAGCCAGAGCATCTGCAGAGCTGCAGGAGGGGCTGGGGACCCTCTGGGGGGGTCACAGGGGCTGTGCCCTGCTCCTGACCGCTCCTCTCCCTTCTCCCCTGTCTGCTCCTCTCCCTTCTCTCCTGCCCTCTCCTCTCCCTTCTCTCCTGCAGAGCTGCAGGAAGGGATGGGGATCCTTTGGGGTGTCCCTGCTACTGTCTGCTCCTCTCCCTTCTCTCCTGCCCTCTTCTCTCCCTTCTCTCCTGTCTGCTCCTCTCCCTTCTCTCCTGTCCCTTTCAGCAGCTGGGTGTCCTCTGGGGGTCCCCTGTGCTTTTCCATGCCCTTGGCTGCTGGGGAGGGCTGAGCCCCAGCATCTGCAGAGCTGCAGGAGGGGTTGGGGACCCTCTGGGGGTCTCACAGGGGCTGTGCCCTGCTCCTGCCCGCTCCTCTCCTGTAAGAAATGAGAGATGTGGGACTGCAGGCAGCAGGGAGACCCCAGGCTCAGGGGATTTGTTCCCTCCTGAGCAGGCCCTGCACAGCTCCCCAGCCCCAGCTCTGGTGCCACATGTGCAGCTCTGTGGGTCTGTGGGTCGGTTTCCATACCCAAAAGGGCAGGATGGCACCTCATTGGCATTGGGATTGGCATCCCGATGGCATTGGGAGGGCCTGGGCTGGGACTGGGGAGCCCTGCGCCACAAAGGGCAGCTCTGTGGGTCTGTGGGTGGGTTCCATACCCACAGGGGAAGGATGGCACCTCCTGGGCTGGGACTGGGGAGTTCTGCCCCACAAAGTGCAGTGCTGTGGGTGGGTGGTGCCCATCGGGGCAGGCTGGCACCTCCTGGGCTGGGATTGGGGAGGGGGAAGTGGGGCAGCCCTGGGGGTTCAGGCCTGAATGTCCCAGTGCCCGTCCTGGCACAGCTGTGGGCATCGTGAGAGTGAGTGTGAGAGTGAGAATGAGTGTGAGAGTGAGTGTGAGAATGAGTGTGAGTGTGAGTGTGAGAGTGAGAATGAGAGTGAGTGTGAGAATGAGTGTGAGTGTGAGTGTGAGAGTGAGTGTGAGGGTGAGTGTGAGAATGAGTGTGAGTGTGTGTGTCAAGCCCTGTAGTGTGAGTGTGAGTGTCAATGTCCAGCCCCCTGCTGTGAGTGTGAGTGTGAGTGTGAGTGTGATTCTCATCCCCGTGCTGTGAGTGTGAGTGTGAGTGTGAGTGTGATTCCCATCCCCGTGCTGTGAGTGAGTGTGAGTGTGAGTGTCCAGCCCCATGCTGTGAGTGTGTGAGTGTGTGGGTGAGTGTGAGTGTGATTCCCAGCCCCATGCTGTGAGTGTGATAGTGTGACTGTGAGTGTGAGTGTGCGTGTGAGTGTGAGTGTGATGTGATTCCCATCCCCGTGCTGTGTGAGTGTGAGTGTGGGTGTGAGTGTGATTCCCATCCCCGTGCTGTGAGTGTGAGAGTGTGACTGTGAGTGTGATGTGATTCCCATCCCCGTGCTGTGTGAGTGTGAGTGTGATGTGATTTCCATCCCCGCACTGTATGAGTGTGAGTATGTGAGTATGTGAGTGTGTGAGTGTGAGTGTGAGTGTGGTGTGACTCCCACCCCCGCGCTGTCCCGATCACCCCCCGGCCGTTCCCCGCTCCCCGGAGCTGCCGCCCCGCCTGTGCCGCCGGTGCCGCCTGTGCCGCCTGTGCCGCCTGTGCCGCCTGTGCCGCCCGCAATAATTTCCCAGGGTGACAAATAATTAATTCCGCTCAGGAACGGAGCCGCGGCTTTCTGCAAACTCACCCCGAGCAATTCCCTGGCAGCTCCGCGCCGCCCCCCCGGCCAGGCAATGCTCCGTGCCAGGGAAACTTTCAGCGAGATCTGCTTTAAAAAACCCCCGGTGCCAGCTGCTGGCTGCTGCCCCTCTGCCAACGGGCTGTGCCAGCTGCCCACCGGACCGCACTGGTGCCCAGGTCCCCAAAATTCCTGCAGGATTGAGGATTTGAGGCATTGCAGCCTAAAGATGCATCGATGATCCTGGCACTGCTGCAGATGCGGGTAAACTGAGGCAGTGTGAGCGCTGCGCTCTGCCAGCTCGGCTCTGGCTGCTCCCGCAACCAAAGGGGTCTGTG
Source organism: Myioborus melanocephalus (assembly GCA_035040975.1). Lineage (NCBI taxonomy): Eukaryota > Metazoa > Chordata > Aves > Passeriformes > Parulidae > Myioborus > Myioborus melanocephalus. The sequence continues at coordinate 5,029,183 of JAWWLS010000113.1, read as the reverse complement.
ATGTCCCTTAAAAGGGTTTGTGGATGTCCCTTAAAGGGGTTTGTGGTGTCCCTTAAAGGGGTTTGTGGTGTCCCTTAAAGGGGTCTGTGATGTCCCTTAAAGGGGTTTGTGATGTCCCTTACAGGGGTTTGTGATGTCCCTTAGAGGGGTTTGTTGGGGCTGGCAAAGCCCCCCGGACTGGCAAAGCCCCCGGGGCTCCTGCACCCACCTCGGCCCCGCACCGAGGGGTTTTACACGACAAAACCTCTGCTGGCTACCGGGATCCCCGCCCGCCGCCCCCTCCCCGTCCAGCCTAAGCTGCCAAATCCCAGGAATCGCCACCCCAAGGGCATTCCCGAGCCACGGAGGGGTCTGGAGTGGGTGGACACCCCCATCCTCTGCTCCCCCACTTGTGCTGCATCGGGTTAACACCGGGCTGAGCATCCTCCTCCTCCTCATCCTCATCTTCCTCTCGTGCGGGCTTTGCCAGCTGCCAGGAGGGAGGGACGGGGAGCGACGAGCAGCCTGCCAACACGGTAGTATCTTTTTTTTTTTTTTCCTCCTTAATTAGGGGAAGGAATAAATATAAAAGGAGGAGGGAAAGGGGAAGGGAAAAAAAAAGCAAAAAAAAAAAAAAAAAACAGCGGAGTAGAGGACACGGACACACACACACACACACAGAAGGCTCTTTTCTCGGTGCCTGCACTTATGCCTGGTGCAGCTCCGTGCCAGTCCTGCTGCCAAACTGCCCGCGCTGCCCCGGAGGAGCCGCAGCTCAGCCGCACGCCGGGCCCCGGGGCCGGGGCTGCGGCCCCGCACCGAGCCAGGTGAGCTGGGGGGGTACCGGGGGTGCCCCGGTGCCCTCGGGATCTGCGGGATCTGCGGTGCCCCCGGGATCTGCGGTGCCCCGGGATCTGCGGTGCCCCGGGATCTGCGGGCTCTGCGGTGCCCCCAGAAGCTGCGGTGCCCCCGGAATCTGCGGTGCCCCCGGGATCTGCGGTGCCCCGGGATCTGCGGTGCCCCGGGATCTGCGTTTTCCATCCCGGTCTCGCCTTTCTTTCAGCTCCGCACGGGGAAAAAGCGAAACGGGAGCCGAGCTGGCTCAGCTCAGAGGTTTCCCCGGGTTTTTCCCCTCGCACCGTCCTGCCCTGCAGCGGGGGATGCTCGGCGAGCTTTGTCCTTGTCCCCCCGACCCTCCCGGGGGTTTCTGGAGGGGGCGGCTCGGAGCGGCTCCGCAGCGCCGGGGGCACAGCGGGGGCTGGGGGGGTTCTGCCAACTTGGGAGGAGAAAGGAGTTTGGTGCTGCCCGGCTGCTGCAGCCTGGAGGCAGCCTAGAACCCAGCCTAGAGTCTAGTTTAGAGCCTGCAGCCCAGCCTAGAGCCTAGCTTAGAGCCCAAAGCTCAGCTCAGAGCCTGGAGCCCAGCCTGGAACCAGCTCAGAGCCCAGCCTAAAGCTCAGCCTAGAGCCCAGCCCGGAGCCCAGAGCCCAGCCCAGAGCCCAGCCTAAATCCCAGCCCAAGCCAGCAGCAGGGTTCAGAGGTGTTGGGCACAAAGGGCATTTTCGGGGCTGTTTCCTCAGGAATCCCGTTTTGGGAGAGGGGCCAGGGGTCCAGGACGGGGTTGTTGTGTTCCGTTTGTCCTGCAGTCCCTGGTCCGTGTCTCAAGGAGGCTGCAGCAGTGCCAAGGGAAACTGAGGCACGGAGCCGGGCAGGGATCGGGCTCCCCCCGCTCCTTCCCGGCCGTGCCGCTGCTCTGGGCTCGGGGCAAAGCTGCCCGGTCCGGGGAGGGCTGGGGCTGAGCCTAAGGTTCGGGATTTTGGGATTTTGGGATGGTTCTCCCTGTCCTCCCTCAGCTCTCTCTGCTGGTGTCCCAGTGCGGGAGGCAGGGGGGTGAAATATTTCCGGATTTTCACGGCTTTTCCCAACCCATCAGCCCCTCTGTGAACCCCAGAGCCGCCGGGGGTGTCCCGGGGAGGGGGAATTTTCCCGCTGCCCTTTTCCCCTCCCGCAGCCGGAACATTTCATCCACAGGGTGAAGGGGCTGTCCTTGAGCATCCCTGCCAGGGACCTCTGCTCCTGTCACTTCTCCTGGCTCAGCCCACCCCACAACCTGTTGCTCTTCCTTTTGGACACCCGAGGGGTGGGAGAATCCCCCCTGTGCCCATCCCGGAGCCTTTTGCAGCTCCTGGGCTCGGGCAGGGCAGGGAGAGGCTGAGCAGGATATTTTAGAGTTGCTTTTCAGAGAATGGTTTGAACTGGGGAGACTGGGAGATGGGGTGAGGTTGTACTGGAGATGGGGTGAGGTTGTACTGGGAGATGGGGTGAGGTTGTACTGGGAGGGGGGAGTTTGGGAGGGGGCTGGCTCCCACCTGAGCTGCGGTGCTGAAATCGGGGATCCCTGCTCTCCTGCCCCACCTCGTGCCTCAGTTTCCCCAGCAGGAAGGCGGGGGTGGGTGTGCAAACCTTCCACGTGTGTGTGTGACACACTTACCCAGGGTTACACGTGCCCGTGTGTCCCTGGTGGCTCCTGCGGGCTCTGCTCCCAGCTGAGCTGCGGTGCTGAAATCAGGGACCACCACCCTCCATCCCGCTTTACTGCCCCACCTCGTGCCTCAGTTTCCCCAGCAGAGCCCGGGAAAGCGGGGGTGGGTGTGCAAACCTTCCACGTGTGTGTGTGACACACTTACCCAGGGTTACACGTGTCCGTGTGTCCCTGGCGGCTCCTGCGGGCTCTGCTCGCCCCCCGCCCCTCTGAACCTCCCCAGGGACCCTCCCCTCGCTCTCCCCCGCACAAGGAGCCCCTTTCTTCGGGGGGCTCGGGCTCCTGGCAGCTGCAGCGAGCCCCCTCCTCCCCACCTCCTTCCGGCCTTTCAGCTCTGCCAGCTCCGCTGCCAGGAGCCCGCCGGGCGCTCCCGGGGTTGGCACCGCCTGGCACGGCCCCGCTCCCCCCCGGCGACCCCTCCGGTGGGCGCACCCGCGGGGGTGGGCACGGATCCTGGGGGGTTTGGAGCTCCGGGGGGACGGACACGGAGCAGACACGAGAGAACGGCGGCCGGGACAGCGGGTCCGTGTCCGTGCCCGTGACCGTGCCCGTGCGGCGTGTCCGGAGCCCTTTGCCGGTGGGGACGGGGCTGGAGCGGGGCCAGGCTGTGCCGGAGGCTGCTGACTCATTCTGCAGCTGAGCATCCCTGGAAAGGCACCGCTCTGCTCCCTCCTCCTCCTCCTCCGGCTCGCTGCGGGCTGGCAGGGCACCTTGGGAGCGGCGGGAGCAACATCACGTGGAGGGACAGGAGAAAAACCCCTCCGGAGATGAAAAGGCACACCACAAACCTCTCTAAGGAACACCACAGACCCCTTTCTGGAGATAAAAAGGGACATCCACAAACCTCCCTAAAGGATATCCACAAACCTTTCTCCGGAGATGAAAAGGGACATCCACAAACGCCTCTCTGGAGATAAAAAGGACATCGCAAATCCCTCTAAGGGACATCATAAACCCCTTTAAGGGACATCATAGACCCCCCCTCCGGAGGTGAAAAGGGACACCCACAAACCTCTTTAAGGGACATCCACAAACCCCTTTAAGGGACATCACAAACCCCTCTAAGTGACATCCCCAAACTCCCCTCCGGAGATGAAAAGGGACATCCACAAATCCCTCTCTGGAGATAAAAGGGGACATCCAAAAACCCTCCTCCAGAGATGGAAAGGGACATCAACAAACCCTCTAGGGGACATCCACAAACCCCTCTAAGGGACATCCAGAAACCCCTCTCCAATGATAAAAGGGACACCCACAAACCCCTCTCCAATGATAAAAGGGACATCCACGGGCAGCAGCTCCTGTGCTGAGCCCTGGCCCAGGTGCTGCAGCCCCAGGTGCTGCAGGTGCCACGTTCAAGGAGCCAGCTCTGAAAGCAGGGCCGAGCTCAGGGGAGGAAGGAGGAGCAGCGCTGTCCCAAAATAGATTGCAGCTCCATTTTCCACCTGGTTTCCCACAGAAATGGAGGTTAGCTGGCTCTGCCACGTGCCTGCCTGTGCGTCTGTCTGATCCCGGCAGCTCCTGAGCTCTGAGGTCTCTGGGACGACTGAGCCTCACGAGTTGCTGACATTATAATTATTCAACACTTTTTGGCTGCACTTCCCTATCCTGCTCTCAGCTTTCCCCTCAGAAGTTGTGGGTTGAAAGATTTTCCATTTGTGGCAAACAGGAGAAATACCCAACACAAAAATCCAACCCCAAACCCCAAAGCCTGAGAGTCTCTGCTCATGGGGCAGGGTGAAACTGCCTTTAACCCTTTCCACACCCCATGCCCAGTGCCAGCACGCACTCGGGGATGGGCACAGGAGGAGAGCAGCCACTCCAGCTTTCCCAATTCCAGCGGAATTTTATCTCTTGGATTTCCTCCCCGGGATTTCAGGGTTGCTGTCCGCGCCACCACGGCGCCTTGGGGACGGGAAGAAAAGGTGCCAGTGACAAAAGCCTGCCTTGCCTGGCTGCCCAAGGGGTGGCACCAGCCCCCGTGCTGGAGCCTGGCCACGGCTGCCACGCAGGAGGGTTTTGTCCCTCGCTCCAGGACCATGGGGCTGCATTCAAAATATCTGTCTGGAGCACAGAAAGCTCCTGCCTTGGCCCTGGCACCGCTGGGCAGCCCAGCTTTGGCTGCCCCTGCTGGGAAGGGGATGTCTGTGGTCTGCACTGGATGGTTGATGCCCATGGGGTGTGGTGCCAGGGGCTTTTTGTTGGTGCTGGGAGCTGTGCAGGCACAGAGCCTTGTGCTGTGGGCTGTGCACCCGCGGGGTGTGGTGCCAGGGGCTGTGTACCCATGATGTGTGGTGCCAGGGATGTACATCCATGGCTCCAGAGACTGTGCATCGATGGTGTGTGGTACCAAGGATGTACATCTGTGGTGCCAGGGGCTGTGTACCCATGGTGTGTGGTGCCAGGGATGTACATCTATGGTGCCAGGGGCTGTGTACCCATGGTGTGTGGTGCCAGGGATGTACATCTGTGGTGCCAGGGGCTGTGTACCCACGGTATTGTGCTGCCAGTGATGTACATCTATGGCGCCAGAGACTGTATACCTGTGGTGTGTGGTTCCAGGATTGTACATCCATGGCTCCTGGTGCCAGGGGCTGCCCATCCATGGTGTGTGGTGCCAGGGCTGTGTGACCATGGCTCCAGGGGCTGCACATCCATGGTGTGTGGTGCCAGGGCTGTACATCCATGGCTCCAGGGGTTGTGTACCTGTGGTGTGTGGTGCCAGGGGCTGTGTACCCATGGTGTTGTGGTGCCAGAGGTGTACATCCATGGCTCCAGAGATTGTGCACCCACGGTGTGTGGTGCCAGGGAATGTATATTTGTGGTTCCAGGTGCTGTGTGTCCGTGGTCTGTGCTGCCAGGGCTGTACATCCATGGCTCCAGGGGTTGTGTACCCATGGTGTGTGATGCCAGGGTTGTGTATTTGCGGTTCCAGGGATTGTCCATCCATGATGTGTGGTGCCAGGACTGCATGACCATGGCTCCAGGGGCTGCAAATCCATGGTGTGTGGTGCCAGAGCTGTACATCCATGGTGCCAGGGGCTGTGCACCCGTGGTGCGTGGTGCCAGGGCTGTATATCTATGGCTCCAGGGGCTGTGTACCCATGGTGTGTGGTGCCAGGGACTATGTACATCCATGGTGTTCAGTGCCAGGGGCTGTGTACCCACGGTGTGCGGTGCCAGGGCTGTGTGACCATGGCTCCAGGGGCTGTGTACCATGGTGTGTGGTGCCAGGGCTGTACATCCATGGCTCCAGGGGCTGCCCATCCATGGTAATTGGTGCTGGGGTGTGTGTGGTGCCCAGGGCTGGATTCACAGCCTCTCCCCAGAGCGGTGGTGCCCTGGGCACACTCTGGGAACACAGCTTGAGGAGGGACAGAGGTGACCAGAGCAGCATCACGTCAGTCTGTCCCTGCAGCCAGCGACTGGGCATGGCCTGAGCCGCTCCTGTGGCTGCTGAAATCAACACAGTGCAAAGAGCTCATAAATTACAAATCTGCTCTGAGTCTCAGGCTGCTCTGTTCCCAGGCAATGGCACGATGCCTCCATGGCACAGGAGGCTGAGGAGCCCCAAGGAGCCTCTGCAGAGGGGTCAGGGGTATGGAGCAGTGGCAGGGACATTTCCCCACATTCTCAGCATCAACCTCCACTCTGGACAGCTGCAAGGACACCCAGAGCCCCCCATGACGTTCCTATCACCCCCTGTGCTGCTCCCCAGAGAGGGTGGGTGATGGCAGGGCTGGCCCCAGGGCTGTCCTTTCAGCAGGGCACCTGTGACAGTGTTCACAGGGGTCTCAGGTTGAGAGAAGAGATGAGGATCTGACTCCATGTTTCACAAGGCTTGATTTATTATTTTATGATATATATTATATTAAAACTATA